>OZ021730.1:600000-943000 GCA_963978545.1 Linyphia triangularis | reverse complement strand
TTTAAAGTAAAAAATCATCCTTCTCATCCTCTTTTAGACCATATTTTTAACCCTCTTTATCATCGTCTTTTTAACGCACGCCCATCATTCATTCCATCTTTTTCATTGAGAGTCAAATCCATTCTCTCATTTCACAATATTGACAATTTTAAAGTTCGCCCCATTTCATTCTCCATTACACCCTGCCATTCTCATCAAATTGTTGTTTTGAATATATTTAACAATTTTAAAAAAAGTGATACACCCGACATAATATTTACAAATTTATTTTACTGTCATAGATGTAATTTTTCCAATTTTAAGTCAGTATATGCGGATGGGTCTAAAAGTCAGGGGCATGTAGGAGCTGCTGCAGTTCATGACAATATCATCATGTCTCGAGAACTGCACCATAGCAGCTCCGTTTTCTCAGCTGAGTCCCTGGCTATTCTCTTGGCCTTGCAGTTTATTTTAAAGCAAGGCCATGGTCAGTGGATTATTTACACAGATTCCAAAAGCTGTTTAGACGCACTAAATAATCCACTGAACCAGACCCATCCTTTTATTCTAGAAATTTTAAAAACTCATATCATTCTATGTGAAAGAAATTTGAAAGTCCTTTTTTGTTGGATCCCAGGTCATGTGGGGATCATGGGTAATGAACGCGCAGATTCCATCGCACGATCAGCAAGTGGACCTAGGAGCACTTGGCTCTGCCCTGACGACGCAATAAAAGCTTGTGACACTGCTCTGTCTCTCACTTGGCAGGCCATGTGGGATGCACAGACAGCTAACAAGCTGCGTTCGTTTCAGCCCTTAATTTCCGGATTCGCGCCCATCCAGCAATCCCGGAAAAGGGAAGTGCTCCTAACACGCCTTAGAATTGGTCACACTCGTTTTACCCATGTGCATCTTTTGCTGGCAGAAGATGCCCCCACATGTAATACCTGTGGAGTTATATTTTCAGTTTTTCATGTTTTAAATGAATGTCGATCTTTTAATACGTCCAGACAGCAGTATTTTAATACCAATCATCCTCCACTTTCATCTATTTTATGTTCACCTCCTCACAACAATCTTTTTAAATTTTTATACGCCATTGGATTTTACCACCTCATTTAAATATTTGCGTCATCTTATCTTTGATTTTTTAACTTTTAAATATTAACAATGATTTGCTTTTAATGTATTTTAAAACTGATTGACGATTGGTTGGCGCAGTATGGCCCATGTGTTGCCCTTGCGCCGTTAAACTCAACTCAACCAACAAACCAACCTAAGACATCACCTAGAACACTGCGGCACTGTAAACCATACTGGAATGCAGACTGTCAGTCTGCATACAAGAAACAAAAGAAGCTATGGGGTATCTTCCGCAGATACCCAACTACAGGAAACCTTATCGCCTTTAAAAAGGCTAAGGCATTTGCTCGTAGAGTTAGACGTCAAAGTCAGAAAGATTCTTGGATAAGTTATGTCTCTTCTATTACGTCTAAAACATCAAGTAAACAGTTGTGGAAGAAGGTTAGAGCAGCCAACGGTTTGTATCCGGAATATTCTTGCCCGATACTTCAAACCGGAGCTGCTGTGTTCTCTTCCCCTGAAGATATTGCTAACCTTATCGGTGAAACTTTTGAAAGAGTATCCAGTTCCGATTCTTATAGTCCTACTTTTCTAGTGACTAAGAATAGTGCTGAACGGACTGGAATTAACTTCAAAAGTAATATTGATTATTCCTACAACTGTGACCTTAAGATGTACGAATTGAAGAGTGCTTTATCTAAAGCACATAACACTAGTCCAGGTCCAGATGGGATCAGTTACCAAATGCTTCGCCATTTTAGTCCAGATTCTCTTTTTAATATCCTTTTTCTCTTTAATAGAATCTGGAAGGAGAACATCTTTCCTACCTTGTGGCGGAAAGCTACTGTAATCCCCATTCTGAAACCTGGAAAGGATCCCAAGGATCCTCTGAACTATCGACCGATAGCCTTAACGAGCTGCCTCTGTAAGACCTTTGAACGTATTGTAAACGCACGACTCTCTTACATGTTGGAAAAAGATGGATGTATTTCACCTTTTCAGAGTGGATTCCGACGAGGGCGGTCCACTCTTGATAACATCGTGAAACTAGAAACAGATGTTCGTAATGCCTTTGTGCAGAGGAATCATCTAGTTTCAATCTTTTTCGACATTGAGAAGGCGTATGATCATACGTGGCGATATGGTATCCTGCAAACTCTATTTAATTTTGGTTTTAGGGGTAATCTGCCCCTTTTTATTCAAAATTTTTTATCATCTCGTGTTTTTAGAGTTCGCATTGGAGCTTCATTTTCAAATTATTTTAACCAATCTGAGGGAGTTCCTAAGGGTGTTTTTTAATCTTCATATCAGCAACATCCTTCATGTCCTTTCACCCTTTGTTCATGGAACTTTGTATGTTGATGACTTGCAAATCTCGTGCCAAGGATCAAACATGCGCTTAATTGAACGTCAGTTACAAACTGCTGTTAACAGACTTGTAGAATGGTGTGAACAAAACGGCCATAAACTGTCACCATCTAAAAGCAGTTGCATCCACTTCTGTAGGAGGAGGGGTCTTCACCCTGACCCTGAAATCCACATACGCAATTCTCCCATCCCAGTTGTGAATCAGATAAGATACTTGGGAGTCATCTTCGACAACAAGTTAAATTTTCTCCCACATATTGTATACTTGCGCAAGAAGTGCGATAAATCGCTTAATATCCTCAAAGTACTCTCAAATACATCTTGGGGTGCTGATCGCACTTCTTTGCTGCGTATTTACAATTCGGTTATCTTATCCCGTATTGAATACGGATGCGTTGCGTATGGGTCTGCAGGAGTATCCCTTCTACGAAGATTGGATACTGTCCATCACACTGCTGCCCGTATTTGTTCAGGTGCATTTCGCACTTCACCCATTGAAAGTCTGTTGACAGAGTGTAGTCTACTTCCACTTGACTTGAGACGGAAAAAATTAAGCGCCAACTACTACTATAGAATTATGTCTGATCCTTTTCACCCTTTACGTAAGTTGAGACTTGATGCCTATCTTGGTAGGTTATATGATGCTCGTCCATCTAACATCCGACCATTTTCTGAAAGAGCGAAATCCATCTTGTTGGATGCAGCTCTAAGTGACGTAGTTACCCAAACATTTACCACTCAATCCTTTCCACCGTGGAATATTCCATCTTTCCACTTTCTCAATCCATTTGCGATGTATTGCAAGGCAGACACTGCCCCAGAAATTATGCAACAAATCTTTTATGATCACCGCTCTCAGTATGCTGACTATGAAGCAGTATTTACTGATGGATCCAAAGCAGGTGAACGTGTTGGCTGTGGTACTGTGTCCGACACATCCACAGTCGCTTTTACACTTCATAAATCCTGCTCGGTTTTCACTTCTGAGATGACAGCAATTTCTTGTGCAGTGCTGCATATCTCACTCTGCCACAATCGCAAATTTTGTGTGTATACTGACAGTTTAAGCTCCTTGTCAAGTCTTGAGCAATTTAAGAACAATAGCCATCCACTTGCCTTTGACATTTTGTCAAAGTTACACACACTTGAGAGGAAAGGGTTTACTATTTTGTTCTGCTGGGTACCTAGTCACATGGGAATTTCAGGAAATGAATTGGCCGATTCTGCTGCTAAAGCGGCTTCAATTCCGCTGCAGCAGCCATTTCCCTACCAAGATATTAAGACTTCAATTCACAAGTTCATAGTATCCTTACGTCAAGAAACATGGGATTTGCAGGTTAATAACAAACTTCATTTTATCAAAAATCATCTTCTTAAATGGCCAGTTAATCCAATGCGTCGGACAGATGTCAAACTGACTCGTCTGCGCATTGGTCACACCCGATTGACGCATCGACATCTATTGCTGGGAGAAAATCCACCTGTTTGCGATATTTGTCGTTGCGATCTTACTGTAGCTCATATTTTAATTTCTTGTCCTAAGTTTCAGACGCATCGTCTTAGGTTTTTTAATAGTATCACTTTAAGTCTTCAGGATTTGATAGGGGAAACTCCCCATCCAAATCTTTTTGCTTTTTTAAGATCAATCGGGTTTTTAAATCACATCTAGTTTTTTAAACATTTCCATTTTTAAAAATTTTATTAACATCTTCATCATTTTAGAAATGTGTTTTTAACATTCTTAAATTATATTATGTCACCTCTCATCATATTTATAATTCATCTTTCATCATAGTTTTTCTTTTAACTTTTGTTTTGGCGCAGCATGGCCCTTGTGTTGCCTTTGCGCCATAAAACCTCAATAAACAACAACAACATCACCGTACCACCCCCAAGCTAACGGACTCATCGAGCAGTTGCACCGACCAAAAGTTCATGATATATTTGTTTTTACTTGCAACGCATTATCTTTCTGCAAAGTTGGGAAATATATTTTTATTTAGTAATTTGTTTGTGATTGGTTTTAATGCTTAATGGTTCCTCGTAGCAGAAAACACTCTACAATGTGATTTTGGCGCAGCTTTTACAGACCTTCTGTATAAAGGATCGCCTCAAATTACTTGACATGGAATTAAATTTTGAATCACTTGCAATTGTGATTTGGAGATTTTTATTATCTCTTATATACTGCCCCTTTCTTTACCTTTAAGGTTGGTTTGCTTGTACGCTCAACCATTCAATTCTTTCTTAGCCCAGCCACTTCAGCGTTATTGCTTAATAGTTCGCCTAATATCGTAAAGTGATGCATCTATTTAAAATACACTTAACTTTGCTGTTTTCTAACCATTAATAATGTAAAGAAAGATATCCCTACTTATATACTTAACATTTTAATAAGTTTTTTTAAACATTGGTAGCTCTTGCTTCTAGGTATAGAACGATTAAAAAGAAATGTGGAAACTACATTCAAATACAATAATTTTTATGATATACTAGAAGTATTTTCATTTCAGGATGGCCGACCAAACGGTATAGTGGTTAGCGTGCTGGCTTCTAGACCGCGAGGTTGCGGGTTCGAGTCCCGTGTTAGGCATGGGTGTTTGTAAATGTATGTTGGCTTGTCTAATGACGAAAGTTTCGGCGCATTATAGCCCTCGTGTTGCTGACGGCGCCAGATAATCTGAATACAACCAACCAACCTGGGATTCCGGACAGCGCTGAAGGATGACTTACAAGCATCAACAGCAGAGCTGGTCTACGGAACGACGCTGCGCCTGCCGGGAGAGTTCTTCGACCCAACACCAACAGAAACTGACCCCAAACAGGTAATGGAGGATCTAAGAAACCATTTTGCACAGATCAGACCGGTGCCAACATCAAGCCATGGAAGGAGATCAGTCTTCGTCCATCCACACTTGAAAGACTGCACACACGTCTTCGTTCGCCAGGACTTTGTCCGAGGACCTCTGCAGGCCCCCTACAATGGACCGTACAAGGTCCTGCAAAGGTCGAATAAGACGTTTGACATCAACATCAAGGGTAGCAGGCGAACCATATCCTTAGACAGGCTGAAACCAGCATTTTTTTCACAAGAGTCTGACGCGGTGAACCCTGCAACACCCAGTGCTCCAGCCATGCTCAATGCGCCAGCAACACCCAGTGCTCCGGCCACGGTCAATGCGCCAGCAACGCCCAGTGCTCCAGCCACGGCCAATGCACCAGCAACGCACAATACTTCAGCCTCAAGTGATCTAGAAAGCTCTAGGGTCCTATTGAGCAAGCCTGTGACAACTCGATCAGGTAGACGAGTGCACTTCCCAAGACATCTCGTGTCATACGTTTGACACTGGGGAGGGAGTGTGCAGTGGACATGACGTCATGATGAACAGACATTATGCGACGTCGTAATAACTATAACTTCTACTACGGTGCGGTTGGATTAATACTATTTCGGATTCGAACAATCCACCTTTTTCACTTGCTTCTTTTTATTAGCGTGCTAATGAATCCTCGCTGTGTTACTGCTTAACGTAAAATGCCTGTAAAGTTTTTCCTTAAATAATAGACTTCATTAAGTAACGTGCAACATGTATTGCTTATTTAATATTTATAATTTCATACACTAACTAGCCTCACGACAGGTCCAATATCAGGGGAAGGGGGGGGGGGGGGGGCGACGATTAAAATAGGTCAGAAGTGAACGGGGGGGAGCGAGGGGAATTTTTTGAAAATAAATTAGAAAGGAATGGGAGGTAATTAGCGGAGAAAAATTAAATTGAAAATAAGTAAACAACAGGTGTGCAAAAGGTAAATATGACGTTAGCAACACCAAATCAACAGCAAAAGAAAGAGGGGGGCCAACAAATTTAGTAACAAAAGTTATAGTAGGATCGAACTGTAAACAAGCGCGTAATTGGGGGGGCGGCACATCAAAGAACATCAAAGGGAGAATGCCGCCAATGGCCAAAAACACAAGAAGTTATTAAAAATAATTAAACAGGACAGGTCGCAAATTGACCGGAAGGTGATTTGCCAAACAATGACACCACTCTCGAAAAGATCGGTACATAAATAACTGAGAAATAAACAGTTATGTACTTAATTAATACAGGTACACGACATTCATTAAAATGTAAAAGTGGTGGGAGAGTAAAACAAATTATATATTTGGAAAGCGGTCAATTAGGATAGTAAGTTCTGAAAATATTAAGCCCCTGTCGCCAATAGCAGGCGCGTAATTAAGGGGGGCGGCAAAAGATCAAAGGAAAAATCCCTATATTGGTCCAATATCAGGGGAAGGGGGGGGGGGCAGTGATCTTGAGTGGTCAGAAAGTGAGCGGCAAGACAAATAGTATTTTTTAAAATTAAATTGGAAAAAATTCTCCGGTAAATACTTGAGAAAAAATAAATTAAGTAAAAAATTAACAACAGGTAATCAAAAAATTAAAATTAAGTTAGCAACACCAAAATGGTGGGAAACAAAGGGGGACCAGTCGTAATAAGTGTACTAAAATTTCAAAGGGGTCGGACAATAAACAGTTGAGTAATTGGGTGGGGGCACATCAAAGGAAAAATGCCGCCAATCGCCAAAAACACCTGTTAATGCTAATTAAGCCCAATAACATGTCCCAATATGGGTGCGCCAGGTCAATAGTGACAAAATGAGCCATTACCCAAGTCAATCTGTTTATATTGAGAAGAGTTATTAAGAAAATAAACAAAAAGACATACAGGTAAGTGGGATTGATTAAACCTAAAATATTGGGACAGGTAAAAACTGATTGCGGATTCGTATTAAGTGATCAAAGGGCAATCGGGATCCACAAACAGCAAGATTGTAACTTAATTAGAACCGGAGAAATGCGGGGGGGGGGGGGCTAAGAACCAGGTAAGCTATTAAATTGAAAGGGGCATTGTAATGCAGACAGTGGCAAGACAATATTGAATTACTATTTAAAATTTTAATATAATAATAAACAATGACCGTCCATGCCGCAATTATCCAAGTAATGAACAAACAGACCCAATAATGCAATTGGCGATCATTAATATTATCATTTAGCAAAAGCAACGCTGGGCCAGGCATTGACTGTCACTCTTAATAACATGGGCATTATGTACAAATTAAATAATTATAAAAATACACACTAAATACACAAATATTCCACCTTGAGCAAAGGAAATAATTAAAAAGACATACCAAACGCAGGCAACGCCGGGACCCCACTCCAATTTATCTCACACACACATGCCTCCCCACAACCGCACTATGAGGAGGCAGAGGCAACGCTTTGCTACACGCACTGGCACAACACAGGAGACGAAGCACAACACTGAAGCGAGCACAATATCACTGCTTGAACCTTGGATTGATGAAAGAGGCCCGCTGGTGACGTAGGGCTGCTCAGTGACGTCACAGTGGACCAAGGCTGGTCAAGGGGAAGACCAGGCCTGGCCTAGCATGGGTGGGGGCAAGGAATAGCCCCCTCAGCAACCGGTGACGTCACTGGAATACCTCTTGGTCTTCTGTTGTCGTCAGCAGGCAGCAAGTGAAGAGGACAGGTAGCTCCCTCCAGCGGACGAATCTCCTATGCGTGTCAGGCTGCAAACCAGAAAGCTCGGGACCAAAGTGTAGTACTGGCTTCCCGCGAGAAAATCTGCAATTAAAAAACAATTAGCAAGCTGATAAGAATAGATTTTATTTTAAAGAATATTGGTTTTTACAATTGAAGAGGTATATGTGGTTACCAGATCATCATTTTGATCGTTGATAGCAATATATATATGGAGTTTTTAACATTTTTGATCATTTTACATTTATAGGTGAGATGATGAAGCACACTAAATGTTTGTGGCGAGAGATGAGACAATTGATGAAGCACACTAAATGTTTGTGGCGAGAGATGAGACAATTGATGAAGCACACTAAATGTTTGTGGCGGTACAGATGAGATGATGATGGAGCACACAAGTTCGTGGCGCTGGGTGCAGTGGAAGGACATTGCAGGGAAAGTTCGCTGGTTTTGAATGTTCAATTAGCTTCCACTGCACTCAGTGGTGAAACTGGTGAAGAATGATGAATAAGGCATTTATTCATGTTCCTGGCTGTTGCTGTCCTGGGGGATGCGGCCGGTAATGTGGTGTTGGAAGATACACCTCGAGTGCCGGAGGGCTGTGCTGCAGCAGAATTTCCGGAACTTCGGGGCGTATCTCTTGTTCACGAACTGTCTGATGACACGGTCGTTGACGGGGTCCCACGAGCCGAGGGCTCCGATGATGAAAGCCTCGACTCGGATTTCCTCCACTCCGATGAGGGTCTTGAGGTCCCTGGCCAGATCGTGGTACTTGGTTTCTTTCACGTTTCTGGCCCGGGCGAATGCCTCAAGGCGGTTCTCGAAGACGACTGCAACGTCGAGGATGATGGCCTTCTTGGTTCCATTGAAGATGATCAGGTCGGGTCGAAGTTTGATTGTAGGGTGCACGACCTGATTCTTGGAGAATACCTTCCAGTTGTTGTTCCTCGAACGTTCCAGCCGGTCAAGGATGGCGTCGTGCCTTTTGGTGCGGAGATGGTGAGACGGCAGGCACGAGCTCATGACGTGGAGGAAGGATTCGTTGGGGTCACGGCAACGACGACAGCTCTTGTCACCGGCATCCTCCCAGGATCTGGCTCCATTGAGCTTGTGGAGGTTGAGCCGGGCACGGTGGACAAAGCGCCAGTCAGCAAACCGAGTGTTGTAGCCGGTTCTCATGAAGTGGTTGTTGACCTAGTGGGCGGCTACACACTCGATGGCCACACCCTGACTGGGTTTGCTGATGAGGGACCGTGCTCGGAACTCCTTCAGGATAGCCTTGAAGGTACGGCACACGGCTCGTCGTTCGGCTGAGGTGATGGTGGTAGTAGTGGGTGGATCCGGTGGTGATGAGGATGGTGGCTTCAGGATTAAGTCCACGTCTCCAACTTCTCGGACTCTCCAGCTGGTGGGGCATATGGGGGACGGGTGGCGGAGCGGGCTGCGGTCCATACAGAGGCATGGTAGTTGGCAGTCCGCTGAGCTTCATCGTCGATGACTCCGGACAGGAACTTCTCAATGTCAGTTGTAGAAGGGTTGGCCCTGCCGAAGCGTTTGCCCACCTGGTGTTGAAGGTCGTCCCAGGCGATGACCCGGACTCGGACGTCACGTGATGTGAGGAGCTTGAAGGCATTGTCGATCAGCGTGACGTCACTCTCCTCGGCTAAGTTGGGGATGCCAAGGAGGCCCTGCTGGAGGCGCCAAAGAGGTACTCGTTGGAGGCGTTTTCTGGAAGAGAAAGGGTGAGTTTTATTAAGGGGGTCATGAACTCGTCGATTTGAGTGTAGATGGCCTTGGGGAATTTTTGGGAGCGCATGGCAAAGTTGAGACAAGGATAGAAGAAAGTTTTAAGTGCATCTATCCTTTGCCATGGCGCCAGGCATGATGTGCCAATTTTTTCCCTAAGTTCCAGGAGGTCTTTGAGGTCCTCCATGGGGGTGGACAGTTGAAAGCCCACCGGAGAACCAAGGAAGGTGGTTTCCTGGCCATCTTGGAGGCACCTGATGGGGGTGCCATCAATTGAGAAGCTGGTGTCTCTGGTGCCGACGAGTTCAGAGGAGCCGCTGGTTCCACAGATGTGCATGGAGCAGCACTTGCGGGGGTTGACCTGCAGGCTTAGTTGCTGGCACATGATGGAGAGGGAGTCGAGTTGTTCCTGGAGTACCTCAGGAGTTTCCTCGATGAGGACCAAGTCGTCAGCAAAGGCGAGGACGCGGTGCTGGGGGTCGTCTCCCTGGAGGCGGCGGACGATGGGGTTAATTACCAAGTTGAAAAGGATCCCTGAGATGGGACATCCCTGTCGAACACCTGCTTGGATGGTGATGGGCTCGGCCCGAGATGAATTCAGTGGTGGAGGAGCTGTAAAGGGACTCCACCGCGCTGATAAATTGTGTCCCGGCTCCGGCGGCAACAAGGGCAGCAGAGATGGCATCATGGGGGATGGACCCGAACGCGTTGGTAAGGTCGATCTGGCCAAGGCGGAGGTTTCCATTGAAGTGGCGGGCGTACTTGAGGCGTTGTTTAAGGTTGTACTGGTGCTCAAACACCCCGTCGAATGGCATAAACCCCTTTTGGCATGGGGAGACGATCTCATTGGCTGATATCCATGATGTTAGTCTGGAGGCGAGTCACCCTGTGTATAACTTGTAGAGAGTGCAGCACAGGGAAATTGGCCTCCAGTTGCCGATGTCGTTGGCATCTCCCTTTTTGTGAATCAGGATCGACCTTGATGAATTCCAGGCGTCGGGTATTTTTCCATGTTGAAGGCAGGTGTTCAGGATTCCTGTGAGGATCCGGCAGTCCGGGTCGACCGTTTTCAAGTGCTGGTAGGAGATACGGTCGGGGCCCGGGGCCGAGTTTTCGAACCGGTGAAGTCTGGACCGGACCTCAGTTGGAGTGAAGGGGGATGTGTCCATCTCAGGATGGGGGGGGGGGAGAGTTGCTCCTCGAAGATCACCGGGTCGAAGGATCTTGGCTGGAAGACCTCCTTGAAGTGGGCCTCCACTGTCTCGGAGGGCAGGTGGCACTGTTGGGATGTGCCTTCCACAATGAGGCGGACTGCCCTTCGTCGGTTCCGGTTGTAGAGCCGCTGGATCGTCCGGTGGTTGCCGGTGTCAAGGGTGGAGGGGACAAAGGAGGGTGACTCGGTGATTGGAGGGAGGAGAACTTCTTCAGCTATTTTGTCGGTGATGGACTGGAGCAGTGCCTCGAAGACTGTCCAGTCTGCAGTGGCTGGAGGTAGGCTGGCGAACGCAGCAAGCTCAGCACGGAATTCCTCCAGTGGTAGTGGGTCAGGCTCGTCAGGGGGCGTCTCTGGTGGTGTTGGGACTGCTTCGAGGTCTGGAGCATCGTCGTTGAATGGCGGGATGTCAGCTTGAGATGGCTCGTCCTGGTCAATCGGAAGGCTTGGTGGAGGGGTGACATCGTCATCAAGACGGTTTGGAGAAGGAGGAGGGGTTCGAAGCCAATTCGCTGGTGGTTGTGTCGTGGAGTCGTGTCCAACATGGCCTTCGGCAGCAGCGGAGGTGGAAGGCTGCTCTCGTCTGGTGATTGGCCGCAGGGCGGCGCGGGATCTGGGTCCAATTGGAGTCTTCGGCGGGAGGGAAACAGGTGGGGCTTTCGCCAAAAGTGCCTGTTTCCGGTGCCAGACCTTGTGGTTGGTAAGGGCACGTTTTGAGGCAAGGTTGGAGCTGCATCCGGGGACGTCACAGGTGTAACGTGCCTGGGAATCCGTGCGCACAAGATTAGCTCCAATTAGGCAGGAATGGTTGGCGGCGCGTCTGCCAGTCGGGGCACCGCATTCGTTGCACCAGATGCGGGTGTTGCGGATTGGAAGGCCGTGATGGACACGAAGGTGCCGTTTGAGGGAGTTGACCGTCGAGTACCACTTGTCTCCGGAGAAGACCAAGTGGCACTCCTCCTCAGTACAGGTGAGAACCGGTTGGAGTGGGAGAGTGATGTGGAGGAAGGTTGCCGTCCTGGTATGGCTTATTGGAGCACATCCCAGCTGGTCTGCAGCTGGGAGCGGGGGAGGCGTTTGAGGTTGACGGGGCCTCCGGGCTGTGGTGGACCGATGTGGGCCAATACGGGCAGCCGGGGAGGAGAAGTCGGAGTCGTCTGGTGAGGAGTCCGAGGGAAGAGCCTCCAGGAAGTCGTCCTGGGATGCCGGAAGGACAGCAGGGTTGCGTGTGGCTCTTGGTGGTCGCCGGATGGAGGGGGGCGACAGAGAGTCGGGCGTTCCGGGAGAGGCAGTGATCCTGGATGGAGAGGGAGAAAGAGAGTTAATTAAGGAGGGAGAGACAGAGCCATGCGTGTGAGTCGGGGAGTTTCTGGAGGGAGTCTCCAGGGCCCGGATGGACTCGTTGCAATGGATGTCAAGCAAGGGGGAAGGCACTGGTGACCTTTGAACCACCTCACTGTATAAAGGGAGAGGAGAGAGACTGGAGTTGGTGATAGTCCTCTGTTGAACAATGACATCAGGAGAGGTAGACAGAGAGGGAGCGGGTGCGGCTTCCGCAGCCCTCAGGGCTAAAGGTGGCGAGCACTGGCTGGCGACGAACAGCATGATGTCCTGGTCGGCCAGGTCATTGATTAGGAAGAGTGGGAGGATCCGTCAGGGATCTATTCCCAAAAGGTGGAGAGGAAGGTGCTCCCCATCGAGCGGCCCCCTCGGAGTCAGGTGATCTGCACCTGTAGATGAGCTCCGTAAGGGGGGAGGCATTGTGGATGGCCTGTGAGTGTTCAGGAGTAGACTCCAGGTCAGCGTCCTCTAATGAGAAGGAGCTGGATGGAGAGGAGATCTCCAGTGTGCAAGTGAGGTCGGCCGCAGGGCTGTCCAGTTCACTACTCTCGTGGCTCAGAATGAGGGGAGAAGTAGAGGAAGGCAAAGTTCCATGTGGAGGCGACAGTTCAGTTGGGAGCTCAAGGAGCGGCATCACTGGAGAAGGGTGCCTGGAGGCACAAAGCGGGCTGAGGTCCAATGGCTCAGGGCTGGAGGCACAAGAGGCAGTAGAAGGCAAAACCGGACCACTCGTCGTTGCTGGCGTGGGCGTGTCCGTCAGGCTGTCCACGAACTCCCGCATGAGGGCTCTGGCCGAAGCATTGTCAGGGTCTACATAAATGGTAGGCGGGCTGACGGCTTGAGACAAAGGGCAGAGACCCTCACGGGTTGAAGCGAAGTCACTCTCCTCGAGCACCTCAACAACAGATGGCGGAGCAGATATTGCATAGCGACCACCTGTGGCATCCTTTAACTAAATTCGCCACCAGGTGTCCACTTCGACTTAATTTTTTTCTTTTTTTATCCCCCCCAGTAGGGTAATTGACTAGGATTTTTGCACCCTCCTCATACTGAGGTGCATGCCCGGGGTTGTTGTGTGAACGTGCACAATAGCTCTTGAAGGTGTAGTTAATTAAGGTGTGATAGAGCACATTAATTAACTACCCGGGTTCCTTACTCAATTAATTGCAGGGTATTGGAGAATTAGGGAACAACAAGCTCTATTCACAGTAGATAGTAGTTGCCTTGCTATCTGTCGGTTGTGGTACGGGATCTCTCGGTTGGATATCAGAGTAATCTGCATGTTCCTTCTCGGGAGTTTAAAAGGCCGACACTTCTACCCAGAAACAGGTGTAGTGACAAGCTATACCTCTGTGTTTACCTTGCCCTGATTCTCAGCGGCCTAATTAGTCAGACACCACCATTCGAACGCCCATCAAAATTTTCCCTGGTGTCAACTTAGGTTTTTAGTGGCGCAGTTAGGTTAGTCACCTTGAATTAACCCCTTCTTCATTAAAATCTGCCACATCAAATTTCTTCCCCCCTTCTGAGGTCAGGAACTAGTAGTTAATTGATTTTTCCCTAATTATTAAATCACCTCAAACTTAAACTCCTCCCCCCTGCCTCTTAAAGGCCACGTTCACTAGTTATTCTTTGTGTAGCCTTCTTTTGAAATCGCCTCCCGGTAAGGGGGCCGATTTCCACTACTGCACTTTTTAATTGACTTGTTTTCATTTTTAGCTTTGTCTCTCCTTTCTGTGCTCTGCACAAAGGAGTCTTCGTAACCCCCTGCATTGGGGACCCCTCTTTTGTTGTTCCAGGTGCAGCCATTTTGTGACGATTCGTCCGGCCTTTTATGCGATGATGTATGCAGCCCCACTTCACCATCTTCCAGAGGGCGCTCTTTAACAAGCCCGATTTGTCATGACGCCCCCTCTTAGACGGCGGCGTCAACCGCAGCCAGCAGCCAAACGACTGAGGCGTGTCACCAGGAGCTCCAGCAGGGAAAGCTCTCTTTCCCCCACTGACTCCTCCACTCCGGCTCCATTTCGTCTCACCACCAGCCGCTCTCTTGCCTTCTCAGTCAGCTTCTCTCCCTCTCCTCCGCGCCATTTCTAACAACAAACTCCATACCATCAAAAATCATCTTCTTAAATGGCCAGTTAATCCAATGCGTCGGACAGATGTCAAACTGACTCGTCTGCGCATTGGTCATACCCGATTGACGCACCGACATCTATTCCTGGGAGAAGATCCACCTGTTTGCGATATTTGTCGTTGCGATCTTACTGTGGCTCATATTTTAATTTCTTGTCCTAAGTTTCAATCGCATCGTCTTAGGTTTTTTAAGAGTACCACTTTAAGGCTTCAGGATTTGATTGGGGAAACTCCCCATTCAAATCTCTTTGCATTTTTAAGATCAATCGGGTTTTTAAATCACATCTAGTTTTTTAAACATATCCATTTTTTAAATTTTTTTTAACCTCTTCATCATTTTAGAAATGTGTTTTTAGCATTCTTTAATTATATTATGTCATATTTCATCATATTTATATTTCATCTTCCATCCTAGTTTTTTTTATCTTTTGTTTTGGCGCAGTATGGCCCTTGTGTTGCCTTTGCGCCATAAAACCCAAAACAAACAAACAAACTTGAACAAGTTGCGGCTGATCAAATACCCGAACAGGAACCCCTTGAGGAATTCAAGAATGAAATCGCCTTCATCACAGCCAGTGATGATCCAATTGATTGGGCAAATTTTGAAGACCTCCTTGCACGAATTACAACCAAGATCTCTGAAGAAGTTCGACTCCCACCTGCCCGCGAGTCCAACGCCGCCTTCTCTCCGCAACCCATTGATGCATCCAATCCCAAAGTGATTCAAAAATTGTATCGACGAAACAGACGAAGGGCGGTCTGACTCATTGTCGAGGGGTCCTCTCAGAACTGCCACCTACCATCTGAGCAAATTGAGCCTCACTTCAGGGAAATTTTCAGCCCAAGGCAATTCGACCAAACCATGTTCGTTGAAAATCCAAATAATCCAGTGCCAGTGGACCTTAGCCCCTTCACTGCAGTGGAAGTAAGAAGTCGCTTGCACAAGTTTGAAAATTCGGCCCCTGGCACTGATAGAAATACATATCAGCATCTCAGATCAGTAGACCCAAACTGCAAGGTACTCACGCCTCTCCTTAACATCTGCCTGGAGGCCAAAAGAATACCTCAAGCATGGAAGTCTTCACGTACGATACTTATCCATAAAAAAGGAAACAAGGACAATATTTCTAACTGGCGCCCAATCGCCTTATGCACAACCATGTATAAACTTTTCACCGGCCTCCTGACCTCAAGACTTAACACATGGATTGCCACGAATAGTATCATTTCACACACCCAAAAAGGGTTCCTACCCTTTGACGGTGTTTTTGAGCATCGTTTTGTTGTGCAGCAACGCATCTTGGAAGCCAAAAGAACAAGAAAAGAAATCTGCCTTGCCCAAATAGACTTATCTAACGCCTTCGGCACCATCCCGCATGATGCTATTTCAGCTGCACTTCGGGCTGCTGGTGCAGGGGATGCTTGTGTTGATCTGGTGGATGCACTATACAATGAAACAAACACAGAATTCATCTGTGGGGATGGGATATCTGATCCCATTCCGGTTAAAGCCGGCGTTCGTCAGGGCTGCCCTGTAAGCGGCCTCTTATTCAACCTTGTCATTGACCCTGTTCTAAGGTCCTTAAAGGGTGACGCAGTGGAACATCGCGTCTTAGCATTCGCCGATGACATTCTCTTGATCAGCGATTCGGCAGATGATTTACAAAACCAACTGAACAAGTTGTTCACACTGGCGAGCAGACTCAGTCTCCAGGTCAACTCTGACAAGTGTAAGTCGATTCACATTTCTGGTGCATCTCCTGTCGGAACAAGACCCACGACATTTCTAATCAATGGAGAACCTATCCAAACATTGGGGGACGGCGAGGAATCCACCTTCCTTGGTACCCCTCTCGGCTTTAACATCACCCACAATATTGACAACCTTGCTGACATGCTGGAGATGGGGAGGAAAATCGCTACCTCATTCCTCGCCCCATGGCAGAGAATAGATGCGTTAAAAACATTTTTTTACCCGTCTCTCTCCATCTCCATGCGCACCCAGCAGTTCAACAAGACAGAATTCCGAGAGGTGGACAAATATCTCTGTCCCCTAATAAAGAAGACCCTCTACTTGCCAGGACAGGCCTCTCTTGGATACCTCTATGGGTCATCAAATAAGGGCCAATTCGGAATCCCGTCATTAGCCGATGAGTCTGACGTGGTCCTGATTGACACAGCCTTCAAGCTGCTAACATCAATTGATCCAGTTATCCAGGAGTTGGCCTGGAACGACCTCAACGACCAAGTATTTGCCCGTCTCCAGGTCGAACCCTCACCAGCAATGATTGAGCAGTTCCTCTCGGGACACAACCAAGGTGCCTTTAGGAGACATGACAACCGCCATGCCTCTGTCTGGACCGCTGCCCGTGCAGCCTCAGGGCGCCTGCAGGTGGCATGGCAGTGTACTGAATACGGCTCTATCCAGCTCTGCTCTGGCGAGGATACGTTGGCAGAGTCGGACCGTCGGAAAGTATGCAAATTCCTAAAGGCAAAGCTCAGGGATGACTATTCCAAATCCCTCCTGGACCTACCACAACAGGGACTGGCCACATCCGTCTGTGCGTTACACAAATCAAGTAACCATTTCCTACGCACAGGCCTGTATACCAGATTCTGCGATTGGCGCTTTGTCCATAAGGCAAGACTTGGCCTTTTATCTGTCAACGCCAGGAACTTTGATGGCACGGAATCAAGGGCATGCCGGAGATGCAACTACAATAATGAAACGCTACAGCATGTCATTTCCTCCTGCCTGCCGTCAATGCATCTTCGCACTCGAAGACATGACACTGTGCTAAGCAAAATCCGTGCTGGTGTCAACCGCAGATGGCAAGTTCTTGGCCTTAACCAACAAGTCGACAACACCCTTCTCCGTCCAGACCTGGTCCTCATCTCAGGAAGACAAGGCCTCATCATCGACATTGCTATACCATTCGAAAATGGCCAAGACCACTTCTCCCGAGTGCGTCGTGAGAAATGTGAAAAATACCAACAAACAGCTGCATTTCTCAAGGAACACCTCAACCTAGAAGAAATCAAAGTTGAAGCCATCATTGTAGGGTCCCTTGGAGCATGGGACCCTGCCAATGACAGAATCGTGAAGAAGTTCGTAAATAAAAACTTCGCACCAAGAATGAAGAAAATCTGCTTCAGCGAGGCGATCCGTGGTTCGTGCGACATCTACATGAAGCACGTCACGGGTCGTCTCCCAGCTGCGAGACAACAAAATCAACCGGCCGAGTTGCGCTATTCCCAAGAAGATGCTGCTTCCCCATCACAAGGTTCCTTGATGACCCAACAACAGAACACTCCGTCCTTGCATTCCTCAATGTAAACAACAACTCTCTCACAAAGGAAATCAATCTTCTCACTGGAACAATGGTGCCTCCACATTCCGTCCGTGTTTGTTACAGAGCTTCTCTTCTTCTGTTCTCCAATCCCTCGTCTTCATTTTTGTAACTGGGGTTAAATGTTTTGTATTAAGAACATTCTTTGTCTTTTATTCATGGTTTAACTACTATACTAATCACTGACTGTTTTTTATATTTAATGTTTAAATTGGTTGACTTTAAATGCTAATTTTTTCAGCGCAGCATGGCCCACGTGTAGCCTTTGCGCTAGACAATTATACCCAACCAACCATTTAAACTGACACCTGAAGTTGTTGGAGATGAAGCATTGTACACGACACGAAGTTTCGTTGTAACCCTTTCAGGACGAAGCACACCGTGATGAGGAATGTAGTAATGTATGGGCGGTTCACTTGATTCCTCAACCTTCTCCATATGTCCTAAGGCCTCGTACTCTTCCATAAAGTCCTTATACAATGTCAAGTAGTCTGAATCCCTAGACAACCGCTTCCACAATGAATCAAGTCTCCTCAATGCGATATCCTTCGACTTTCCTAAGCACGACGGATCCTTATTAAAGGGCAACGCTACTACATATCTTCCCTCCTCATTTCTCTTATGAGTAAGCGAAAAATGCTCTTCACACAACGAAGCCTCTTTACTTTTCGGTAACTCTACTTCGACACTCTCCAATTCCCAAAACTTCCTCAATGTTTTGTTTAGATCATCATCCAGAACTAATCCACAATGTACACGATTCTCATTTACCTGACTAACACTACCACTCACCACGTAACCAAACACTGTATTTTGCAACAACAACTGTGAGTCCAGAGTACGAAATTGGCCTGGTTTCAATAACTCATAAAATACTTCTGCACCCAACAATAAATCAACTGCACCTGGAATTTTGAAATCAGGATCTGCCAATGAAACTAATTCCGATAAATCCTCACCCACATTAATCAATTTATTTGGAATTACATCGGTAATTTTATTTACAACCAACATTGACAATTCCTTCATGAAACTCTTATCCTTGTTAGCTAATGTTGTTTTAACACAATTATTGATTACCATTGTTGCGTCATTAACACACGATACCACAGTATTGACTTTTACCATTTTTAATTGTAACCTCTCGGCACAAGCCCTGGTACATAGACAAGATTGGGAGCCCACATTTAAGAGACATCGCAGTTCAATCCACTCTGAATACTTATTTTTTACTAACACGCGAACAGTACTCAACAACACACATTTAGTTCGACCTTTTTCATAACTTGTCGCAACTATTTGATTTTGTGAACCCGATTCTCTTTCTCCTGTACTTTCAGTACGATTTGGAACGAAAGGAGCAGCATCCTCTCGTAACACAGAATTACTGTTCTGCTCACGGGGAAAATGGATCATTTGATTGTGCGGTTGCCCACAAAAACAATTTCTGGTGGAATGACATTCCCGTAATTTATGCGGCAACAGACAGCGGAAACACAACTTATTCCGTTTTATCACATCTGATCTATCCCACACTGAAAGCTCTTTAAATAGAGGACACGAATAAAGTGGGTGGTTCACATTATTTTTGCACATTACACATTCTGCGTTTTTGGATCTAGACATGAACACCTTGGACAAGGGTTTATCAGTACGCCAATTAGGAGTTTTCTGTCCTTTATTTCCCACAATTCTTTTTGTTTCTCCTGTAGCATTCCTATTGATAGGTTCCCCTTTACATTTACCCTTAGACGATAAATAAATATCACACTCTCGACCAAGTTGCTGAGGTTTAAAAAATGTCTCCCCCTGTTTTACACCAATGTGCGACTTCAAATCTCGATCGAGTGTTTCGAAAATCTTATCCGAAACAATAAGTTCACACAGGGACTTGAATTCACTAACTTTGCGCAATTGACAATAATAATCAAAAGCAGCGTTTAAACGAGAAGCAAATTGCACGTATGACTCGGAGGAGAATTTTTGGGCATTTCTGAAATTATTAAGACATTCCTGAGGGGTGGGTTCAAATTCTTTTAGAACTAAATCTTTAATTTTATTATAATCACAAAGGTCCTCCTGACTCACATACACTAGTAAATTATTTACCCGTTCACCCAAAAGATTCAACAAAATCTCTGCTTTCAGCTCATCTGGAACAGCTTTGTTTTGGAATGCCTTTTCCAAAGAATGGAAGAAAAGATTAAACGATTCTGACTTGGAAGGTACAGGGATAGTTAAAGTTTTGACACTTTTAATTAGGCTCTCCAAATTATCATATGACGCATTCGATTCTAACACTTCCGTAGTTTGAGAATTGTTTAAGGGGTTTCTTCTGGCATTTGCTAGCTCTATTTCTAACTGTAATTTTTCTAACTCTAATTTGGCATCCCTTTCATGCTTTTCAATTTCTAATTTTTCTGCTCTTTCACGCTTCTCAATTTCTAATTTTTCCACCACTTCATCAATTATCCCCTTCACTATCTCAGGTTTCGTCTTGAATATATCACTATCCTCAATCAGTTCCCTTAGTTCTATAACCTTAATATTTTCTGGAACTTTTAACCCCAACTCTTCTGCCACCAGCCGCAGTTCATTTTTTCTTAATTTAATACTCAACGACATTATGGAAACTACTCACAACACAACTTTTACACAATTTAATTTGAATACAAATTCTACTTATGCAACTCAATATTGAAAAACCGAAAATAATCTATGCCAAACCAAATCGTAATATTGAACAACGAAAATAATCGAAGCCAAATCGTATACCATTCGAAACCAGAATACGAATATTTCCACAACACAAAATACGTGAATAAAGAATTACATTAAACTCACAACAATAATAATAATATCCACACAACTAGATTTCACCTAATCACAAAATACATCAACACGAATAATCAACCACTAACCTTCACAACACAATTCTAGGTAGACACATATTCCAACCTGAACAAATCCATATATCGCCACGAATCTCCGAAACGACCGGACCAAAATGTTATTTCACTTCTGACGGACCATCACTAGTCGATAGCTTCTTATATTAATTGCACTTCAAACAAACAACACTCAGTTTTCTTCTATAAGTTTATTATAATTCTTCTTTATCGGGAGGAGAAGGTTTTTAGAACGACTTTTTAACTCACAATCTCAATCAGAACAGCAAAAATTAGAACACAAAAAAAAAAAAACTTAATTAAATGCCACTTGCAAAGAATAAACTTTTATAATTTCGACAATGAAAAATAAAGCAGACGATAATTATAAGAATTACAACCATGACGCGGCGTAAACACCATTAATTATTAAAAGAAAATTTGAAGGGGGGTCGGGATCTTCACTGATATCTACATCCTCATCAGATGGGTGAAGCCTCACCACATCCGCATCCTTAAAAGATCGAAGGATGGTGAAAGGATTAGAGGGTTTCTCTCGAGAAGGTCCCCCTTTAGTCGATTTAAGTTTCAAAGTCTGTAAAGCCTTTGATTTTGCCAGAGATTTCTTTAAAATCGTTGGTCGTTTTACAACCTCAGTAGATGATCGTTGAGGTATTTGAACAAGAGAAGATACTGGAGAATCTGTTTGTGTGCTTTTGCTGCTGAATGTTTTTTTCAAAACATCAGCATAAGCAACACCAACGCGTGGAGTCCTCAATTCAACAATTTTTTTAGCATCGAAATACGACTTATTTTGGTTTACTCGTACTGTCTGTATTTCTTTTTCTTTTACCCACTGTGGACATGATCGAGAGTATGACGGATGTGTGCCATCACAATTGACACACTTCTCGGGTGCTTTGCAGTTAGCACTACCATGTCCAATACCTGCACAACGTGCGCATATTTCCGTTTTCCCATGGCAAGCTGTTTGCGAGTGACCAATTTTCTGGCACTTGAAACAGCGTAGTGGGTTCGGAATATACGGACGTACTTGGCAATTCAGATATCCGGCTTTTACGTGCGACGGTAAAGTGGGTAAGTCAAAAGTTAGGATCAAATGCTTAGTGGGGATGGTATTCCCGTCTCGTCGTATTGTTATGCGGTGGACGGCCGAAACGTGTTGATCGCGTAGGTGGTCAAGAATCTCGTCCTCCGCTGTATGGTAAAGGTCCGACTCGGACACAACACCACGAGATTTATTAAGTGATCCATGGGCTGTAACAGTTACAGGGAATGTTCCAAAATTGTCGATTTTTAATATGCTTTTGGCTTGTTGATCATTGCGGACTTCCACTAACAGATCTCCAGACTTCAGTTTTTTGACTGAAGCTGTATCTCCAACGAACGATTTTAAATTTTTCTCAATTAGAAAAGGAGACACCTTTTCAAAAGAACCCTCCACTCGATGTACAATAAAGAATTTAAGTGACATTTGACTTGATGAAGATACTTGTTGTTGCTCCCCACTAGGGGGAGAAAAAATAGAAGATTTACTTTCCATGAAAATAGATGTACAAGATTCAGGCACTAGAGTCCCACCCACCGTGGAGTCCACGAAAAAAACGGGGATAGTGTATACCGGCAAGCAACAAAAATAATGAAAAAAGGAAAACGAGAAATCAACTATTGCGCACCGCATAACACTACCGGGTTGTCCAGTACCTATACGCGAACGACTCGTCCCTGTAGAAGTCTCCACCCTTAACGAGATTCCCAGCAGACGAGCCGAACGCTTGATCCCTAGCCGCCGACGAAGTCGGACGACCGGCCGATTGATACACACGGGACCAATGTGCACCTCCCATTTATCTGAAGCAAGGGCCAAAGTAGTGTATTGGGACAGTATGTCGCCCCTCAACTACCAGGATCCCCCTTTCCAGAGACACGGGTCTCCACGCACGGCAAACACGTGGGTGATTAAATGCCCGAGAGAAGCTGATGGCAACAGAGCGGCACTGAGCTTCTCAAGGGGAGCCCTCACCTCAGATGAGGTAATCACAATGAGGGAAGGAAGAGAAAACAAACGATAAATATAAAACCCAAAATGAGAAAGTACAAACAGACGAAGGGTTAGATCACTGGGGCACCTCGGGGTTGTGAAGCCCGTGTTTACTTATAGAAAGTAAACCCCCTGAGGGGGGCAACTTGTTCAAGGGGTATGACAATGTCAGTTCTTGGGTCGCCAGGAACATGTACCTCTGTTTGGCCAAGGTGATCCGAGGCCTGTGAATCGTTAATTTCAGAGTCTTGGGATAGTTGGGTGGAAGCATTGTCATCATTGTGTTCAGATCCAGGGCTGAAGGCAGCCGTAGCAGCAGAGTTGGACGGATGTAGCTAGGAAGGAGTTGTGTGTTGTTGTCGGTTCCTTCTTTTCCTTAGCCTAGAGGAGGTGTTTGGTATGTGGATGACTTCCTCACTCGGGATTTCCTCGTAATTCTGGTTTAAGACGATACGGGAGTCCGTGTTTTGTTGATCTGTGTCTTCCAGGACAGCAAGAGCATCATTTTGTGAGTTTCGACTGGTAGGAGCTTGCTGGTTGGGACGTGCAAGGTCCGAACGATTGAGGACAATTCTTCTGGGTAGTCTGGTGCTGGGACGATTGTCTGCACGACGGTGACCCGCTTCATGATTCAGAAGCGCACGACGAGAGTCCGTGGAGAATTATGGGCAATCTGGACATTGGAACTGGAAGACAGTGTTTGTTTGGAGAGTTTCCCGTATTCGACGGAAGCAGTCATGGCTGGTGATTTTCTTGGCTGAGAGTCGGGATGAGCAGCAGCTGCAATATTTGATGGTGCGGTTGATGGTGCAGCCATGTTGGCGGATTAGGTGGCGGCGTAGTGAGTTGATTTGGTTGGACCAGTTGCCACGATATGCTGCTTGTTTACATCCAGAGAAGATGCAAGTTGTGTAGTCTTTAATTGGAAAGACTACTTGGAGGGATGACCCCTTCAGACTGTGTGAAACCGGAATGTCATTTAGGTTATCCGAAGCCTGGGAGGACCCAATTTGTGATGGTGGGTTTGGTTGGGCTCCTCGAGAAGAAATACCTGTGTTGGCCGGAAGTGGCGTTGGGAGGACAATGTTCGAGTCAGTAAGGAAGTTGGTGGACTCAAAGCACTTGTGATCACCAACAATTCGCCCCGGAATTCTACATGAGCACAATGTACACCACTTGACAGTTCGCCTGATTGCTGTTGCATGAACATCACGTATGTGATCCCTGAGATGTTGAAGGGGGTAGGCCATACAACGGAGTTTGGTGTGAATGTGCAGTTCGGGAAGAAGCATGGAGTTTTTGTTGGGCATGGGAAGCGTATGTGCATTGTTCTCCCAATTATGCAGTTTTCGTCAGGCATTGGGCGTGTTGGTTTATTCTGCGTGAGGTCAACAGATTCACCACTTGATGAGTTCGTTGGTGAGATAAATACAGCAGCATCCATGACACCATGAGGGCTGTGGTGTGGAGATTGGTGGTTAAGAGGTGTAGTGTTTGCCAGTGGCTTCGCAGGTTGTGCCGGTTGTTTAAGACTTGCAAGTACTTGTTTGGTAGCTTCAGCAAACGTCATGAATTTCTTGGCACTGTTTGCTAGGTTTGTAGCAGCCGTTTGGATCGCTGGATCAGTGGTAGCGCAAGGTGACACTTTCTTGATTCGTTGTGGAAATGCGGCAACATTAGGTGGACCACTTGTTGCGCCAATGGCAAAGCTCGGGAGGCTAATGAAATCATCATCTTGGGGGGAGCAGTATATGAATGATTTATGTTTTACCCTGGATGGATGGTTTGAGGGAGGGTTTTGAATGGAGTTCTTTGAGTCCTTGGGACGCAGGTTCTGGTTGGTCACCTGAGAATTCGGGTTGGGACTCAGCGATGGGTTCAGTTCAGAGTTGAATGTGATAGGTGAGTGAGCACCTGGTTTTAATGGGCCTTCAGCAGGGACAGGAGGGTTAGCAGGTGTGTCTGGTGAGAGGAGTGAGCCAAGAGAAGACTCTGGTGGGCTTGGAAGTGGTGAAGATTCAAATCCTATCACAATTGTTGGAGTGTAGGAATCTCTTGGGTGTGACTCCAGAGGGCTCCTCAGAGTTGTGCTTGTTGGAGTTGAGGATCTAGTAATCTCCTGATTAGAAGGGCCAGGTTCGAGGTAGTTCCTTATGTCAGGCGGTGTGGGCTTGATGATTTGGTCTGACGAGGGTGGGTAGGCAGCCTCATTCAGTAGGATTGCTTCAGGTTCAGACGATGAAGGATTAGCGTTTGATTGGGTCGCTTGACTGTCAATGGGTTTGAGTCCAATTGGTATGCTCAGGGAGGGGTGAATAGGTGATGGAATGCCAATTTGGTGGATTTTAAGGAGGTGTTTCTTGAGTTTATCCTTATTTGGCATTTTCTTATCACAGAATCTACATGATCTTTGTCTCGATAGCCTTCTTAGTTGCGACGAGGAAAGGGTTAGTTTTCTTGGTAGAGACTTTGCACCCCTTTTGGGAGTTAAATTCTTCCAGGCACGCACAGAAGGGCATTTGGACAGAAGTTTTTTATCCTTTTTCGGGAGTGGTGGAGAACAATTTTTAGGTGAGGGATGGCCCGCAAGTTCGCTGATACGCATAAATTCTTCCCAAAGCTCAGCTGGGGACTTGAACAGGGAATAGTCCACTCTGGGAGGGGAAGTGGCCAGAAGCATGCTTTTCTTGACAGAGTCTTCGTCAATGGCTCCTGGGATTTTAGCTTCTGCAGTTATTTGCCAGAAGTCGTTTTGTGGAGACACGACTGGGGAGGGCTGTGGAGACTTGTCCATATCCGGAACAATAATTGGATATGTTAGCGATCCAGGTGAGGATTGGTTCGGGGAGACAAGAGAATCAGGACTCGGTGGTTTGAGAGTTGATATGACCACAGGCACTGTCCCGGCTGCAACTTTGGCGCGGGTCCGCTGTGAGATTGGTGGCGTGGGTTTAGTCAACATTTGGTTGTTTGGTTGGAAAGTCACTGGTGATGAAAGTTCTCCACCCTGAGGTGGTGAATTGTTGTTGTCCATAGTTATTTGGAGTCACAATTGTAAGTCAGAGGTCTCAGTAGAGTGTCAATGGAAATTATCACTCGCACACACTGTTCGTGAGAGTAGCGTAGAATTGATGTGAGCACTTACACAGAAATCACACACGCACAAAAAGCACTGATGTGGGAGGCCAATTTTAAGAGAGGCGAGGTCCAGCGTGCCATGGTGAGTCAAATTAAAATTACTAACATTTACTTATACACAATGAAAAACATTTCTATTTACAATAAGGAAAGGACTGCTCACGGTAAAAGGTAACCCATTGAAATAAAACGAAGACATTATTCTCGCTCAAAACACCCAAAAAGCAAAACATAAAAATAAGATTCAAGAAAATAATGCTCCAAGCCCACAACTAGAGCACAATGAAAACATAACAGTTGACAGTAATTTTCGTTACAATCAATCATTGACTGACCTGTGCACCCAAGGGAGCTCGACTTGGGTTCCCATTGAGATGTGTCCAGAATTCAAATTCTTCAACATTTCGGGGATTCTCCAGACAATCTCTAGTATTTATTTAAAATAGACAACAATATTATTAAAACAAAGACGCCAAACCCACTGGTCAAAAAGAAAAATTAACAGCAAGACATAAGTCCCTAATCATTTTATTGAAAAAATTTGCAGAAGTGACGGAAACTTGACGACTCTTCAAGAGGACCTCTGGAAACGCTGGGCCACACGTCAGTCAGCAATGTGTCAAATAGGGACCCAATAATTACTCTTAACAGGGAAACAGGCAGTGGCTCTTCAAACACAGAGAGTGCGGCTGAAAACATGGTTAGGAACAATTTGCAGTGGGTAATTTGACATGTCAGTGGGAATGACGTCAAACCCCACTAGGAGTGGGGGAACAAAGTTGGCACAGATTAACTATAGGCAAGAAGCAAGTTGGTGGGCATGTGGATGGTATGATATGAATGAGCAATCCGCAACATGGTCCGAAGCTCCTATTGGATTAAAATACTGTATGTCAACACGAACACGTGTTGAGCGAACATCGCATCACTACATTTACCTCATACGCGCGTCTACCGGGGGGGACAAGTAAGAATTTGTATTACAACAAGTCCATAGTAAATAACAGGACAGGTGTGACCAGGTATACCCACTTAAAAACAAGATAGGGACATCAAACTGCTTGTAAACGAAGGGGGGCCACAAAAGACTTCTAACAATAAAATTACAAGTCAATTAGCAGGCGCGTAATTAAGAGGCGGAGCATCAAAGGTAAGGTGTGAAAACATCAAAGAAAAAGTACCGCAACGCGTGAAAAACACTAATAATTAATAAAATAAACACAAAAGCCCCCTCAATTCGTGTGCAGGAATAAAGGACCCACCATTTGAGCTCAATCACAGGTTAATACCGTGAACTGGACAGAAGTTATTCACGAAAAAGTACAACAGGTGAGCAGGTAAGTGACTTTTATTAATACTAGAAAATTGGGGTGCATTAAAACAAATTAAATTTTATGAAAGGGCATCACAGGGGGAGCCCCACCTCAGGGGGTTTACTTTCTATAAGTAAACACGGGCTTCACAACCCCGAGGTGCCCCAGTGATCTAACCCTTCGTCTGTTTGTACTTTCTCATTTTGGGTTTTATATTTATCGTTTGTTTTCTCTTCCTTCCCTCATTGTGATTACCTCAACTGAGGTGAGGGCTCCCCTTCAGAAGCTTTGCGCCGCTCTGTTGCCATCAGCTTCTCTTGGGGATTAAATCACCCACGTGTTTGCCGTGCGTGGAGACCCGTGTCCCTGGAAAAGGGGATCCTGGTAGTTGAGGGACGACATACTGTCCCAATACACTACTTTGGCCCTTGCTTCAGATAAACGGGAGGTGTACATTGGTCCCATGTGCATCAATCGGCTGGTCGTCCGACTTCGTCGGCGGCTTGGGATCAAGCGTCCGGCTCGTCTGCTGGGAATCTCGTTAAGGGTGGAGACATCTACAGGGACGAGCCGGTTGCGTATAGACACTAGATAACCTGATGGTGTTATGCCGTGCGTAACAGTTTAGTTACTATTTTTTTTCTTTTTCTTGGTTTTGTTGCTTGCCGGTGTGCACCATCCCTGATATCGAGGACTCCATGGTGGGTGGGATTCTAGTGTCCGAATTTCTATTTCTTTATTTTATGATGGCTTTTTCTTTATCCAGCCCCACGGGAGGCCTAAATCCCCAACTTCAACAAATGAAACGATCAATCGATATTGATGACAATAATGCAACAAAAAAACAAGCTACTCCACTTAATGTTCCATCTTTCATAATAGTTCATTCCGAATCCGGTGAATTAGGAAAAATGTCCCCTTTTTTCATTCAAAAAGGGATAAAAGGTATCTGTGGCAACGAGCCAAAAGCAATTAAGAAGCTAAGATCGGGTGACTTCCTTATCGAAACTAAAGATCCGAGACAATCTCAATATTTACTCTCTGCAACAACAATAGGCACTATCCAAATAACCGTATCACCACATAAAGCCCTCAATTCTAGTCAAGGCGTAATATCTGAATCGGATCTTCAACATGTTGAAGATTCCGAAATACTAAGAGAACTCTCCCCCCAAGGGGTCACGATATACGCCGTATTACTATCAAACGGGAAAACAATATAATAAAGACCAAACACATTATCCTTACTTTCAATACTCCTAACCTCCCCAATAGAATAACTGCTGGCTACTTAAGTTGTCCCGTACGACCTTTCATCCCGAATCCATTGAGGTGCTTTAAATGTCAGAAGTTCGGGCATTCCAAAAACACATGCAGAAGTGATCACGAAGTTTGCGCAGTGTGTGGCAGCATTGAACATCTGAGCGAAGGCTGCAAGGCTGAGCCCACCTGCGTAAACTGCTCTGGAAACCATCCATCTTTTTCCAGAACGTGCAAAACATACATTAAAGAAAAGAATATCCAGGAAATTAAGACCCACAATAACATCTCGTATCCGGAAGCCCGAACTATCTATGAAACTACAATAGAAAATTCTATGGCCAAAACAATAGCTAAAGCAACTGCCTCCAAACCAACTCAAGTAAAGTCTATGGCCACTCAAACAGATATTCATATCCCAAATACTCAAATGTCACCCGAACAGCTACTTAAGTGCTTTTTCCCTCTCGCCAAACACAGTACCTTTTCTGTTCAAACAGACCCAATTCCCGGAAATTCAAAATCAAATATAAATCCTAAAAAAACTCCTATAAAACTTCCAAAAAATAAGAAACTATCTGATACAAAGCAATCATATAAACCCGGAGAAGCTTTGAAAAACAGAATACAATCAAAAATCCAACAGAATACAAAGAAGAAAAGCAAAGGAAGAGAAATCTGGACCATCTGAGTCATCGGAAGATGAAACTGATGTCATCTCGGGTCTTGACCCAGGTGACATGGAGGTCGACCCAGGCCTCGAGACCCCTAAGCTTCTTCAACCAAGAAGCAGGTCACTCGACCGGCGGATCGCTAATCTTTCCAAGTAAAATTCAATATGTTATCTTGGAATTGTCGCGGTTTCCACCAAAATTCGGTAGATATAAAACACCTCGTAGATTTACACAAACCTGTCTGTTTCTGTTTGCAAGAGACGCTCTTGAAGCCTTTTCAGAGCTCTCTTGTTAGGGGGTATAGTCCCCTACGAGTAGTATAAAAAGGAGAGTTCCAAGCCAGGAGGGATGGATGGATGGGATGGGATAATCACGTCACAGGATATGCCGTCACCGGAAGTGGAGTTGAGTTATTCGACTCCTTCTGTTGAGTTGTTTTCCTCCTGCTTCAGTTTTGGTTTCGGTTTCGTTATAGGCTGTTTCTCGTGACGTCATAGTGGATATGACGTCATAATATTAAAATTTAGCTTCTTAAAGGTGGCAACATCATTTAGTTTCGATTTCTGCTAAGTTTAGGAAGGCGTGGGGTTGAGTTGTTTGTTTCCTTCTCCTGAATGAAGACATTATACTTATAGGCTTTTGTGCTTGTGACGTCACAGTGTGTATGACGTCATGACATGAAAATAAATACCATTTTTATATGTTTATGTTGGAATATATCCGAATTTAGCTTGTTAGAGGTGGCAACACCTACAATTTTAGATGACGTCATCATCCCTCGTCCCTCATCCGCAGGGGTTGAGTTGTCCCAAGGAGGGATGAAGGGTTGAGTTGTAATTATGCTGCTTCTAAACAAAAACATTATACTTATAGGCTTTTATGCTTGTGACGTCACAGTGAGTATGACGTCATAACATGGAAATAAATATGAATTTAATATGTTTCTGCGGGAATATACCCGAATTTAGCTTGTTAGAGATGGCAACACCTACAATTTTAGATGACGTCATCGTCCCATCCCTCCATCCTGCAGGAGATGAGTTGTAGGGTTCCTTCTCCTTAATGGAGACATTATACTTATAAGCTTTTATCTCGTGACGTCACAGTCATTTAAACCTGATTTTAACGTGTTTGAGTGGAAAATTTACCATTTAGAGGTGGCAACACTGAAAAGCTCGCTTCTGATTGGCTGCAGCAGGAATACGAACGTGTCTGATATCGCATGATGGTGACTCATCCTGTTTGAACGTGTTGAAGCGTCACCGATAAGAGCGGAGAGGGAGATAAACCAATCACAGTCATGTGAGAGAGCTCTGTTTCGACTATCAGCCAATTCGAAGAGAGCATCTACGTCACTCTAAGATTATATATCTTGCAAAGACACCATTTCTCTCCTGTTGCTTGATAAGTGAAGTTGCTACTTGCAAAGTTCTGCTTGAAAATGTCTTCTTATTTGAACATCGATCTCATCGAGAGCTTTTACGATACTGCTAAATCGCAGCAGTTATTTAACGAGTTGTTGAAGTATGAGTTTGAGAATCTTCAATTGAACTTTAATGGTAAAAGCTATATACCTCAGAGAAAAGTACTCGAATTTGGCGACTATGGAGTTTCGTATTCCTTCTCCGGGACGAGTGTCTTCGCAAAACCATGGACCCCAACATTGCTGGATATGAAGAAGGACGTGGAAGCAAAAACTGGACAACAGTATAACTATGCTCTTCTTAACTTCTACCCTGATGGTCACGCTAAGATCTCAGCTCATAAGGATGACGAAAAAGATCTAGACTCAGCCTCTACCATTCCCACGCTATCCCTTGGAGCTACGAGAACCATGCAGTTTGCCCGATCAGAATTGCAGCCTCATAAAGTTCCCTTGAGCAGTGGGTCACTCCTCTTGATGAAACCACCCACCAATCACTTCTGGACCCACGAGATTCCTGCTGAAGTTAGTGTGACGACTCCTAGAATCAGCGTTACCTTCAGGAAAATTGTAAAGACTTCCCATAAGCGACCCTTTGACGACACCATTCCAGATGACGATTGGATGACCCGTTTGTACGCCCCCGCAAAGAAGTTTAGTGAGTGCCTCAAAGAGTGGAACCTTGGGTTCGGATTTGTAGTATCTCTTCATCAATTTGACTCTCGCGTCTTCATTCATATGGATCAATATAGTGCACAAGGACCGAATTTTTACCCAACAAACCAAAAAATTGTGATGAACATGGAGACGTTCACTGACTTTCAGAATAAAATTCATCATGTGGATACCAAATATGCAACATCGAGTGTCATTTGTAACAATCAACTCATGGTCTTATCCAGTAAAGGTGAGCTTGTTTTAAATCAAATTTATCAGTTTAAACTTAAAGAATCTTTTCTAAAGGTCGACATTAATAATCTCATTAAAATTAATGAGTTGATTCCTGAAATATGTGAAACAATTAAAGAATGTCACTTAGCTATTTTAAAAACTAAAATTCTTGAACATTGTGTACAAAATGTAAATATACCATCCAATGTTGACTTATTTCATGAATATGTATTAGCTTTAAGATGTGAAATTGAATCTAATGTTTTAAACTTGTTTCGATGTAATGGATGCGCTATCGGTGATCTTTCACAAGGAAATCATTCGTGTATGACTGTTTCATTTCATGATCAATCTTGGTCTGTTGGAGACGATGCTATATTTGTATTCAATGTAAAAAATGTAATTGAAACTTTGAGATGTAAAAATGTCATACAGTACTTTAACGAGGATTTTTTCAAAGTCATTTCTTGGAGTGCTTTGAAAGATCATTTAAAATTTTAAATAAAAATTGTTGAATTGAAAATTTTGTGTTTGTGTGATTTTCTTTTTATGAAATAATTTAAACATGTTTGAATAAGAGTACTTTATTGAATCATAAGTCTTCCCACTTTAAGGGTGGTTTTACATTCTGTCTTAACTTTCTTTGAATAATTTTTACAGGTTGAGTAAATAATTTCTTATTTCCGATAAATTGCTTCGGAACATTTAATTCTTTTAAAACAGTATCAAATGAACTTTTTCGTGAAGCATTACTTCTATATATATAATTAAAAAAGTCGACAATGTTAGAGTTTGGTAATTTTTTTCCATGCAGTAACATTTCACCATTGGAATTCCACGATAAGATATTAGGTTGAATCTTGATAAGGGAGAAAACATTCTCAGCTTTTCTCTGAATAGTCTTAGGTATTGAAGATAAAATGAGATCTTAAAAATTGTCTTTATTTTCAGCTTTTATGATTGATTCTTCAATTTTCTCAACTTCTTCATTCTTCTTCTCTTCGATTATCTTCTTCTGCTCGTTCAAACGTGAATTATTAAATTCTTGTAGATTTAAACTTTTCTTCAACAGCTCATGATAGAGAACTAATTTTTCATGATCAGGTAAGTCACTATGTAAAATCTTCATCATTGCCCTATCAAGCTCACTAAGTCTTTTACTGGAAACAGTATGTTTCGTCACTAATTCTTCGGGTATCAGAGCAAATTTCTTAATTTGAGCCATGAAATAATGTAGTTAGCACACTCAAGGCAGCGGGAATAAGTACGTTGAGGAAACCTCCTTTCTGTAAAATAGTTTTACGCTTTTTCGATAAAGCTATTTTACGATTACTTAAATTTCGTAATATCTTCTTATGTTCAGAGAGCGCTTTCTTCTGTTGTGTAGTCAATGGGATATTTCCATTCAATGTGTTAATGCAACATTCGCATATGGCTTTTATACAGTTCTTATTGAGTTTACTCAATAGGGTTTTCCTTAACCTTAACGGACAAATTTGCAACAGTCGTAATTGATTGAGTTGCTCCTTCTTAAGCGTCATCTTGCTAAATGATATTTTTCTTCAAAGTTATTCACTTTTATATTATTTAAATTGGTATACTATTTGCGTTTGAGTTGGTAAAATTTGTGTGCGCAATCGTAACTCTTCAGGTGTTTCAGAACGTAAATCTATAAATAGATAGGAATAGGGGTTTTTCGTAGCATCTTCAAAGACTTCTTGAAACAGTTTAACATGACGAGGAAATAATTGTCTTCCAAGGTGTGAGATTTGACTTAAGTCTCGTCTATTTTTACATAGTACTAAATAATGTGCATTCAATGTGATATCGCGCATTTCTTTCCCCTTGTAGAAAAAATTTAGCGTTATGAAAATAACACTTAGGTTTAAATGATGGCTACCTTTTGTAAAAAGGTCAGTTAGTCGACTGTTAGCATTTGACATCAAATCATCAATTACAAATAGTGTATTCTCCCCCAAAAGTTCTTTGAATGCCGTCGGAAGACCTTCTACAAATGTCACATTTTCAATTTCCTCGTATAAGGATTGATATATTCCGTAAAACCAAACAATCTTATCGGGAACTTTTGAAAACATCTCCTGCTTTTCGTTTATCAAATCCCGCACAAAATAACTTTTTCCGCATCCTGTTGGACCGGCAATTACCATCGTAAAAGGATGTTGTAACTTTGGAAATTCCATGTTGAATGAGAGACGAGACAAAGTGTTACTGTTTAAATACTTTTTTTTATTGATAAAATGGTGTTACAATTCTAAAGTGTTTGGTTACAAAATGATGCACTTTGATGTCATTACATAGCTCATTAGATACAAAAGATAAGAGAATATCGTTCAAAGAACGTCCATTACATTTCGAATATAAATAAAAAAATACAGTATTGTCCGCATACGGAAGTCACATTGGATTGAAGTATCATAGGATTAAACTCTATATGTCGAAAAGGCTTCACATAATTTGCTATTCCTCCAGTGAAATAGGTTGGTGGGTTTCCAAACGAATCAAAGAAACATATTTCTATTGGGGATTCTATATAGAAAGTGACCCAATGGGTACCTTCTTGGTTTGACTTATCAGTGTTGGCAACGAAACAGGCTGGAAAGTTTCTAATGGATGTCGGCAAAAGATCACTTGAGAACACACCCAAAAATGCATTCTTAGTTTTTGCATTTCCAGAAAGAATTCTGGTTATTTCAGAGGTATCCATTAATTCGGAAAGTCACACACCACGTGACGAGATTTCGATATTTCAATCACGTTTTGAAATTCTGCATAGATGAGTACCGATAATGTTTCTTGAATAGCTTCAGAAAATTTAATTTCCACGCGCAAATTGCCTTGATGTTGAAGATTAAAATGTTCTCCGTCACAAAGATCAGGGGTTAAATCAAATGCATAAAGTACGTGGCCTTTAGAGTATTCTTCTTGAGATAAGTAAATTCCCTTATCACGATTAAATCCGGAGAATAAACTGTAATAAGCACGAACGTAGTTGTTAGAATCAAAATTCAGTTCCAATGTCTTGCTGGGAACCGGTTGTCCATCCACGTAAATAGATACAAAATTTGCACTATGGTGAGAAAACAGAAATGGATTCTTTGAGTATTGTCCATTCATTGCCGCATTTCCCAAACGGGTGAGAATGACGCGTTTGAGCATGAGTCCAAGAAACACATTATCTTGTAAAAAGGACCAACTTCCCTTGGCAATGCTATAAGTTTTGCAAATCACACGATTAATTGGATACTTGCACGATGTTTTCTCCAAAGCCTTGACATGTGCGATAGCAACAGCAGGGCTCACCTTCACTTTTCTAATAAATATAGATGCATGTTCAAGAACAATTTTATAATCAGCATTCTCTTCAGTAGAAATTAAACAAAATGATGGTTTGCTGCGTATAAATTTAATTTTGATATCCACTAAGTTAATCATCAGTCGATTTTGCTGGAAAATATCGCAATGTAGTTGTCCAATCATGTCCACGGTTCGACTGTTTTTGATAAGATGCAAACGATTCTTTAATACAGGATCTAAGGGATTCACGATATCAGGTTGTGTATCTTTAAAAAATCCTTCACAGGTGAGTAAACTTTTCTTAGCATCTTCTCCATAATTTAACAAAGTTTCGATATAGGCTCTGTAAGGATAGGTGTTGCTTGCTGAGGAGATATTTCTCTCGTTTAAGCTGACATCCACCTGACTGAAGAGCGAGTGAAGGAAGAGGTTGATGGAAGCAACTGGCTCATTTTCCGATAGTTTGGTTCCGTCCGATTTCGTGACTTTCACTTTCACGTGTAGATAAGATGCAGCTAGATCCACATATTCTTCACCACTTCCTGATATTGAAAATTCAATCGGTCCACCATCTCGAGCACTTGAAAGGGGGTGAAACTCGACAAATTGTCCTTTTTCAATAACGGTCTGGGTTGGGGGAATTGAAAATAAATCCAATTCAGACTTAACACAGGGAGCAGAGTCTTTGTAGATGAAGGAGGCCATTAGGAGAAAATATCGCGCGCTGTGCACTTCCTCTTGGCTGAACGTGGAATGATAGACTTTTTCTTCTGCTTACGCTTTTTATGTCTTTTTCCATTCCCAATCATAGTCTTGACTTTGTTGGCGGCTTTATCTGTTAATACATTTCCAGCTTCTTTGAGTCTTCGTTTGGCTGCCATTTTAAAATCTTGTCCTTGAGAAACATCATTCATCAAGTTGACACCACTATGAAATATTTGTTTCTCAACGGCTTTAGCACCCGATTTCAGTAATGGTGCTGCGGCACGGAAAAATGATCTGAAAAGACCACCTAATCCATATCCTCTCTGATAAGGACTACCCTGATAATAGTTCAATCCTTTGCCTGTCTGCTGCACATAATAATCTTCGAAAGATTTTTGACAACACTGATATGGGACATACATTATGAGAGCGACTTCTGTCGAAAGTGTAACTTCACGTATGAGCGCCCACGTTCAAATGGCGTTAAATAGCCTGCGTGAGTCCTTATAACGATTTCTAAAGTCTCAATCATTTTCCGGTGTACAGGTAAATAGTGAGGTCTATCATATTGTTCACTGATCATCTCACCATCTTGTCCTCTTACTCTAACCACGCGAAGGAGAGGCGCTAAAACATCGCCAATAATTTGCTGTTCTACAATATCAGTGTAAATCATTAAAACATGATAGTGGGCAGAAGGGTCGGCAACGAATGGACTGACAACAGTTGTTTCTATACTTGCATCAAACGAAGTTATTTCCATTGGTTCAAATCCTAGCATTTCAGCAAGTCCTGAATACAAAATGAGTTTCGCATTATTTTTCACAGTTATCTGAACACGCTTCGTAACAGCATTATAACTTGTAACAATTTTATCATCATGTTCTTTCACATAAATAGCCTTCAAAATATCAGAAACCGTCTCATAACATCCAGGAGGTAATCTTCTCCCCACCTCTAACTTTCCACTCGTCTCAAATCCGATTAAATTATTTTGATCATTGACATTGTACCAAGTATGAGGATATAGTAATTCTACCATTCCAACTATCCATTCTCCTTGAAGTTCAATGGGTATGGGTAAGCGAGTAATAAAATGAGAAATTTTATTTTCAGGGAAATAGGACATGGAACTATCCGAGATAAGTGTAATGTAGAAACTCATGATGACTAATGAATCTTAGAATACATGTTACCAGTATTTATAGAGATAGTAAGTCAGAAGCAAGAATCCACTGATTAAACTTATTAGGATATCCACGGTATTTCACAAAATATTCCATTTTCTTTTTCCGCATACGTTTCTTTAAAACTTTTTCAATTGGGAATTCATCTTTCATTGCCACCTTTTGTAGCTCTTGAGTATAAAATGTACCTAGAACTGACTCTCCTAATAAATCTCTCACTCTTTACACTGCAGGTTGTCTCTTCACGCATTCTGTTATGATAAATAATTCTTCTGTCCAATTCGTTTCATACCCCTTTTCAAAAGTTAGTTTTTTCTTTGAAATGCGTACGACGTCATCCACATTAAATATACACGTGGGTTTAGGTAAATTAGCCATATCCTCATACAATGTATTCCAAACATCGTGTTCGTTTTCTGCATTCACTTCGATAGGAGGTCGTTTGATACTTCTATGATAGCTGTGATTATAGCTCTTGATAAAATCTTGTAATACATCTATATATTTATATGTATTTTTCACAGTAAAATATTTCCACATTTTCGTCTTTAATGTCCTGTTGAAACGTTCCACTATGGATGCTTTTGACATATTGTATGTGGTGAAAAATCGGATTCCCTTCTTTTTTAAAAAATTCTGAAACAGCTTATTCTTGAACTCTGTTCCTTGATCAGTTTGAAGTGATTTCGGAGAACGTTCATTGAATATTATTTGGAAGGCTTTAATAATATCAGTACCTTTTTTATGCTTGAGAGGAATTGCCCATGCGTGTTTTGACAGTATATCAATAACACACAAAATATATCGATAGCCTTCATTGAACTTTACTAAATTTGGAATGTCTACTAAATCCGCTTGCCACTGTTGATCTATATTATGAACTATCACCCGATTGGTAGGAAATTTATGACGAATGGGCTTGTGTAGGGTGTACGCATCCACCCCCCTTAGCCAATTCTGTATGGTTTTCTTTGGAATTTTGCCTTTCGCAGCATGGTACAAGGAATTTAGGCCACCGAAACTTGCTACGTGAGCCGGATCTTGATACGTTGCATTCATTACAACAAGATATTTTATTAATCCGTATCTCTATTCTAAATCCTAGCATTTTCAAATCGAAAAATTTCCGGTTTCGTTTTGCCGAACAATAAAATCAATCGACAATCGATCACTATCTATCACTATGTAAATAAAAGCAAAAATTAGAAGAATTCCGAAGTATAAGAAAGATCCAATAGTAACTTCACTCATCACTTCCATCTCTACAACTGACGGAAACGTGTAGATGCACTACCTTATAAATAGTATGACTTGGTGGCTAGTTCTCAAATCGACAAATTTCTGAACCACTAAAACATTTTAATATGCAAGTTTGAACTCCGGTTCTAGTTGACGAAATATTAGACAAAAATCATTAAGTTTTAAAATTAATAGATGGCACCACTTCCTAAAATTTAGAAGAAAACCATCTTAAATGCTAACTTTAAATAATAATTTTTTCTACAAATTCCCCTTTTAAATAATAATAATCATACTAAAATTTAATAATTATCACTAATCAGTTATTAATTAATATTTTTAGTCGTCTATTAATAAATACAGTATTTATATTTCAATTATAATGTTTTACGTTAAAACCCCACTATTTAGACATCGCAATGGGAATATAGTTTGGGGGGGTGACGTCATTCAAGAAAATCTATTACTTTAAATGTCTTTAAGCAAGATCGCATGCTTATAACCCAACAACAATTCAACGAATTGATCCATAGACTGCACCGCCGTCTACCGTGAAACCTGATTGGTTAATAGGAGTCACGTGGTATACCATTACTCAGACGTTCTGAAAACTATTCCGATCATTCGAGTTTAAGATTTAAACTTTGTTGTATGTGTCTGTATTTCACTGCACCATTTTCACAGTCTTAGCACGTGTAAAAGATTTATTGAAGATTTATTTGGATTATTTAGGTGAGTCGTTTTTCCTATTATGTATGATAATTTAAATAATTTATTTACTGTATTAATTTAGAATTGTTATATTTTATTTCATAAGTAATTATTTCAGAACACTGTTTTACTAACTGCTACGAGATTTTAACAAGCATGGACATGTTGATAACATGTCATAACAAGCATGGACATGATTAAATAAAATTTTTAAGTGTTTAAATTTAGACTGTATTATGAAATCCATTTTGCAAGTTCATTTATTATTATTTGGAAAGAACACTGTTTTATTAACTGCTACGAGATTTTAACAAGCATGGACATGTTGATAATTTAAATAAATGTTTTAAGTGTTTAAATTTAGACTGCATTATGAATGCCATTTTGCAAATTCCTTTATTATTATTTGGAAAGAACACTGTTTTATTAACTGCTATGAGATTTTAACAAGCATGGACAAGTTGAAAAATTATGTTTTAGTTTAAGCTGCATTCTATTTCATTCTATTATGTATTAATTAGGTTATAGGTAATTAGTTATTTCATCATGATTTTTATAGTGACATTTTTAAATGTTATTAATTTTCAAATGTAATAACTGCTTTAATGTTATTTTAGTTTTCTGAAACGATGTCTGATAACTTAAATATCGTTGGAGTGAACAATGTTGAAGAAATGGATACTTCAATCCATCCAAACGAATTAGTGAGTATTTGACGATTTATTATTTTTATTTTACAAGGCCACATAGGGATTTGCAGACCTTTTTGCTTCCAATGTTGATTTCGGGCCTAGAGGCGGCATCGATCGTCCTTAGCCATTACAATCAACATTAGTTACTCATAAACTTGATTCGGTAACCCTATTGTGGGGCTGGAGTATGGCAACTGTTTAACTTCCTTTCTTGCAAATGGTCTGAAAAATAGTTGTTTTTTTTTGGTCTTCCGTTCCCTATCCAACAAAAGGATAGGTTACGCAGGTTAGGTTAGGAATTGAATTTATGTAAATTTCTGTGTTAGGTCATGCATGGGTTATCGCTAAATAGTGTTCAGTAAACTAATTTTCGATGATCTGTTTAGAAAATAGTCAAAGTTGCACTAAATCCACGCCAAATTTTTTAATACTTTATTGATAAACTAAATAATTTAATCATAAGGAAATAATTTATTCAAACATTATTGCTTATTTTAGGATGGTGAGGTATCGTCTCATGTAGTGAGCCGTATCATAAATGTGCCATTTGTTCTGGAATCTATTTCTGTAAGTAACATTTGAAATACAATACGATATAATTAAATTATTTTGAAACAAATTAAATTTTATTTCACATTTATAGGATTTCCCCAATTTACCAACCACAAACCTGAATGAACATCATAGTGTTAATGTCTTGCATGTAAGTTTTTTTTTTTTTTTTTTATTATTATTATATTGTTTAGGGTTGAATTTAAAACTTTCCTGTTTTCTGAAGAAGAAAAAAACTAAGTTATTATTATTTTTTTTTTTTTTAAATAGACTTGTGACATTTGTATGAAAACGTTTAAACAGAAATGCCATCTCACTCGACATAAAAAAAATACATGCAAGACCTGTATTAGTTTAAGTATTTAAAATTTAAGAAAGAGTATTATAAAGCAAAATTTTGAAATGATTTTTAATATCTCCCCCTCTTCCCCAGACCCCTCCTGTTGTAACAGTTTCTGATTTGAATTCTGTTGCTAGATCTTCTACCGTAGCAGTTGATAAATCTTCTACTGAGAAATTTGTAAGTAAATTTACCAGGTTTTAAATAGAGAATTAGTGTACTTACCGAAATGTATAACTCAAAAAAAATCTTTAATAATGGGAGTTTACTTTTTATAGGTTTGCAATGTTTGCAATAAAACTTTTGACCAGAAATCCCATCTCATTCGACATAAAAAAATACATGCAAGAGCTGCATTAATTGTAAGCATTTAAAATTTAAGAAAGAGTATTATAAAGCAACATTTTGAAATGATTTTTAATATCTCCCCCTCTTCCCCAGACCCCTCCTGTTGTAACAGTTTCTGATTTGAATTCTGTTGCTGGATCTTCTACCGTATCAGTTGATAAATCTTCTACTGCGAAATTTGTAAGTAAATTTACCACGTTTTAAATAGAGAATTAGTGTACTTACCAAAATGTATAACTCAATAAAAAAAAATCTTTAATAATGGGAGTTTACTTTTTATAGGTTTGCAATGTTTGCAATAAAACTTTTGACCAGAAATCCCATCTCATTCGACATAAAAAAATACATGCAAGAGCTGCATTAATTGTAAGTATTTAAAATTTAAGAAAGAGTATTATAAAGCAACATTTTGAAATGATTTTTAATATCTCCCCCTCTTCCCCAGACCCCTCCTGTTGTAACAGTTTCTGATTTGAATTCTGTTGCTGGATCTTCTACCGTATCAGTTGATAAATCTTCTACTGCGAAATTTGTAAGTAAATTTACCACGTTTTAAATAGAGAATTAGTGTACTTACCAAAATGTATAACTCAATAAAAAAAAATCTTTAATAATGGGAGTTTACTTTTTATAGGTTTGCACTGTATGCAAAAAGACTTTTGGACAGAAGTGCCATCTCACTCGACACTTGAAGTTACATTCAGGAGTAAAAGATTATAAATGTGAAATTTGCAACATATTATTCACTACTAACTCAAACCTATCCCGTCATTTGAATACTCATGAAAAAACCTTTGAATGCAAACAATGCAGCGAAGTTTTCACTTTAAAATCTGAATTGCTTCAACATAATAAATCCAATCATTATATGAGGAAGAGGAAATCTGATATGAATCAAATGAATAGCTCTCCGAAACGTCAGCGTGTTCCACATCGAACATTAGATGTGTTTTCTATTTATACAATATCTCCACCAAACCCTAAAGATGATTTATTATCGTTTCTAGACAATTCAAGAATTGAAATATTATTTCATATTTCTGATGAATTGCTTGCCAATAGAGGTTTGAAGTGGTATGCTACCATTCTAGTGATACTGTCACGTGAAAACAATGAAGGAGTAAAAGAATATGCATATCCTCATTTTCGTTCCAAAGTCATGATTGATTTAATAGTTGAGACGATAGATAATCATATCTCAGAAGCCATTGGAAAAATTAATACTTCCTTTGAAGAATTCATAAATAATGGATCGGGGTGGGAATTGGACGAGTTAAGAAATCTAGAGATTCATTCAGCCGTTTATCACCCTCTTACGGCAAGTAGTTTCACAGAAACTCCTGAAACGCTTCGTTCGAAGAATGCCATAATAAATGTCCAAAATAATAATGATGATAAATGTATAGTTTGGAGTATTTTAGCCCACAAGATGAATATACACTACATGGATCATCCTTCCAGGATATCTCATTATATCCCTTTTGAAAGTGAAATAAATTTGGGGAATATACAATGTCCAGTACCTGTATCAAAAATACGAATAATTGAAAATTTAAATCAGTTAAGAATAAATGTGTTCGGTTATGAAAAGGAGGTTTTTCCACTTTATATTTCCCCAAGAAATGATGAAGATTGCATCAACTTGTTACTTATCAGTAAAGAAGATCGGAACCATTATTGCCTAATTAAGAATATGAGCCGTCTCTTAGGGAATTTAACTAATCATAATGGAGAAGTATTTTATTGTTTTCGATGTTTGCATCGTTTCAGCACTAACTCACTTTTGGCGGAGCACACACCTTTTTGTAAAGAACATGATATTCAACGAATAGAAATGCCTACCGATAAGGATAAAATGTTACAATTTAAAAATATTCATTATCAACACCCTATTCCATACATTATCTATGCTGACTTTGAAGCCATAATTAAACCAATTCCAAGCTGCTCTCGAGATAGCATACAATCTTATACAGAGAAGCTCTTTAGACATGAAGCTTGTGGCTATGCTCTCGTTGTAATAGATGAATTTGGGAAAAGTGTCAAACCTGTTCAAATATATCGAGGGATAGATGCAGTGAATCACTTTTTAAAAACGATTATTGAAATTAAGGAGGAATTATCTGAAAATTTAATTATAAATACTCCATTAAAAATGTATCCTTATCATAATATCCTTTGAAACAGCTACGGAGTGCAACATTTGTCAGAAACCCCTAGGGAATAAACGTATAAGAGATCACAATCACCTAACTGGAGAATTTCGTGGTGCAAGTCATCCAAAGTGCAATCTTCAATTTAAATTGTCAAAAAAAATTCCCGTTGTCTTTCATAATCTTAAAAAATATGATGCGCATCACATCATGCAACATCTCGGAGAAGTTAAGGATCACACATTTCGTGTAATTGCTACCAATATTGAAAGTTATATCTCCTTCAGTTTGGAAAAAGATCATTCCGGAACAAAAATTTCTCTTCAATTTATTGATTCCCTTCAATTTTTATCAACGTCTCTAGCTAAATTGGTTGAGAATTTAGATTTATCACAATTCAACATTATCCGAGAAAATATTAAACATTCAAATGTAGACATGCTATTTAGAAAAGGAGAGTATCCCTACAGTTATATAGACAGTTTTGAGAAATTTAATGAAACGAATCTCCCTCCACCAGACGCCTTTAGAAACGATATGACCGAAGAAGATGTGACACCTGAGCGTTATTCTCATGCCCAAAATATATGGAATACTTTTGATATAAAGACCTTAGGTGATTACCATGACTTATATGTCAAAACAGACGTGTTATTATTAGCTGATGTTTTTCAGAATTTTCGATCATTATGCTTAAACTACTATCAGTTAGATCCAGGTCATATGATGACTTCACCCGGATTAGCTTGGCATGCCTGTCTCAAGATGTCTCCTGAGCCCCTTGAATTATTAACAGACCTGGAGATGCATCTGTTCTTTGAGAAAGGGATCCGCGGTGGAGTCTCGATGATTAGCAAGAGAATGGCGAAAGCTAATAATAAGTACTTTCCTGATTTTGAGAGCAGTAAGCCCAGCACATATATTATGTACCTCGATGCAAACAATTTATATGGTAATTATAATTAATTAATTCACTTTCATTAATTATATAAAAAAATAAATAAAAATAAAAGGTAATTTTTTTTTCTACTAACTCTAATTTTTTTTTTTAGGATGGGCTATGTCGCAACCACTTCCCTGTGGAGATTTTAAGTGGGTTGAGCCTACAGAAGAAATCCTAAGTGAAATTCTCACTCTTCCTGAAGAGTCAAGCAAAGGATATATTTTGGAGGTGGACTTAATTTATCCTGAATCTTTGCATCCAAATCACAATGATTATCCACTTGCTCCAGAAAAAGTATCTGTATCAAAAAAAGACCTCTCTCCTTACGCCAAAAGTGCATTGAAAAACAAGTTTATTCCTACAACAAAATTAGTTCCAAACCTAAACGATAAAATTAAATATGTTATATATCATCGAAATTTACAACTTTACACGAGTCTTGGATTAGAAATACAAAAAGTTCATAGGATAGTTCAATTTACCCAAAAACCCTGGTTACAATCGTATATTAACTTTAATACTGAGAAAAGAAAAGAATCGAAATCAACATCTGAGAAGAATTTTTTCAAATTATTAAATAATGCAGTTTATGGCAAAACACTAGAAAACGTCTGTGGACATATAGACGTACAACTTGTTAACACGGAGAAGAAAGCCAAAAAATTAGTAGCTGCTCCTACTTTTAAATCTTTTAAAATTTTTGACCATGATTTAGTAGGAGTTCAGCGATGCAAAACTAAAATTTTACTTAACAAGCCGATTTACGCTGGATTTGTTGTGTTGGAATTAAGCAAATATTTAATGTTTCATTTCCATTACAATCATATGAAGAAGGTGTATGGGGAGAGAGTCAATTTACTTTTTACTGACACGGATTCTCTTACTTATGAAGTTGAAACGGAGGATTTTTATGCCGATATGACTAGGGATAGTCATTTATTTGACACGTCCGACTATCCACCGAGTCATCCTGCTTTCAGCATAATAAATAAAAAGAAAATCGGATGTTTCAAAGATGAATTGAATGCAAAAGCCATTGATGAATTTATAGGTCTACGCGCAAAAATGTATAGTTTGATTACTGGAATGCAGGAGGAAAAAAAAACTATGAAGGGAATTTCTCGTCATGTTGCTAAGAAAGTTAAACATAGAGATTATAAGTAAGTTTTATAAATGTTAATGTTTTTCATGTTTCTAATCCAACGAAATAATTCTAAAAGATTAATTTGTAATAAATGCATTTAAAATGAATATTTATTTCTTTAGGGAGTGCTTACTAAATAACAGTTACTCAAGAGCAACTCAACTGCGATTTTCCAATGAAAGACATCAGCTATACACTACGTCAATAAATAAAGTGGCATTATCATCTTTTGATGACAAAAGATACCTCTTAGAAGATGGTATACATTCGTATGCGTATGGACACTACAAGATCACTCAAGAGCGGAAAGAAGAGGATAATTTGCTTTAGCTCTGGTAAAAGAATAGGAAGTAGGTGAGAAGATGCAAAGTGAGGCGGTACAAATTCAATTAAAATGAAGTACCGGGTGGTGGTGGGATCCTCACTTAAAAAAAAATTAAATTGATTTCATTTTGATAGAAGAAATATTAGGAAATATTTTTCATTTAACTTTGAATAAATTCAATTTTATATGATATTTAATAGATCTACAGTAAAATCTTAGAATCAATGACTAACGCAACGCATCCAACTAAAAATTACGAGTCACGATTTATTACTATCAAAAATATACTGTAGAGAATATGTCTTCGTAGCTCAGTTGTCAAATCGACAGATCACTGAGCCACGAAGACATTTTATCATGCTGGTTCGAATCCCACTTTCGTCGAAAAATATTTAGGGAAAAACATTATTAAATTTATTCATTATTACATTATTATTTATTTATTAATTTCATTTTTAAATTTATTTTATATCAATAGATGGCGCCACCTTTTTAACTAAACCTTTCTAACTAAATTAAGAGAGAGACTTAGCATGTTGCCACCTCTAAATGGTAAATTTTCCACTCAAACACGTTAAAATCAGGTTTAAATGACTGTGACGTCACGAGATAAAAGCTTATAAGTATAATGTCTCCATTAAGGAGAAGGAACCCTACAACTCATCTCCTGCAGGATGGAGGGATGGGACGATGACGTCATCTAAAATTGTAGGTGTTGCCATCTCTAACAAGCTAAATTCGGGTATATTCCCGCAGAAACATATTAAATTCGTATTTATTTCCATGTTATGACGTCATACTCACTGTGACGTCACAAGCATAAAAGCCTATAAGTATAATGTTTTTGTTTAGAAGCAGCATAATTACAACTCAACCCTTCATCCCTCCTTGGGACAACTCAACCCCTGCGGATGAGGGACGAGGGATGATGACGTCATCTAAAATTGTAGGTGTTGCCACCTCTAACAAGCTAAATTCGGATATATTCCAACATAAACATATAAAAATGGTATTTATTTTCATGTCATGACGTCATACACACTGTGACGTCACAAGCACAAAAGCCTATAAGTATAATGTCTTCATTCAGGAGAAGGAAACAAACAACTCAACCCCACGCCTTCCTAAACTTAGCAGAAATCGAAACTAAATGGTGTTGCCACCTTTAAGAAGCTAAATTTTAATATTATGACGTCATATCCACTATGACGTCACGAGAAACAGCCTATACCGAAACCAAAACTGAAGCAGGAGGAAAACAACTCAACAGAAGGAGTCGAATAACTCAACTCCACTTCCGGTGACGTCATATCCTGTGACGTCATTATCCCATCCCATCCTTCCATCCCTCCTGGCTTGGAACTCTCCTTTTTATACTACTGTGTTTTATACTGCTGTGAAAAATATATTAGTAACAGTTTGCTCAATCTATCTCCCCCCTAATCGTAACATCCGACAATCAGAATTAGACAGGCTTTGTGACCATCTTCCACCCCCTATTATTTTAATGGGGGATTTCAATGGTCACAGTCCTCTTTGGGGTAGCCCAGATGTAAATCAACGTGGAAGACAAGTCGAAAAAATGATAGATGACCAAAATCTGTGTCTTCTAAATAATGGGCAACATACACACTTCCACACCCTGTCGAGGACGTTTCACACCATCGATCTTGTCTTGTGTTCTCCATCTCTCCTACATCTATGGTCGTTTCATGTCGGACGGGATCTCTTCCACAGTGATCACTTCCCCGTCCGTCTGGGGATGCTAGGAGTTGGTGATGTTCCCTCTGTTCGCGCTCCTCGTTTTATATTTGAATCAGCAGATTGGGAACAGTTTTCTTCCCTCGTCGATATCTCTGACGAGATGGTGAACCAAGACGATATCGATGAAGCGGTAAATTCTATCACCCGTGCCATATTGGAAGCTGCTCGTTTTTCCATTCCTATAACATCTACAAATCTACCGAAAATTCCGAAACCATGGTGGAATCACGACTGTAAAAATGCACATAAAAAGCGGAGGAAGGCTTGGTTCAATTTTCGCCGATGTCCCACTGAAGCCAACCTCATCGCCTTAAAATGTGCTCCAGCTGAAGCTCGTAGGATCCGCCGGCGTAGCCAGAAGGACTCTTGGATGCGTTATGTCAGCACTATAACATCGGATACCTCTTCTAAAAGGGTCTGGAACAAAGTAAATAAAATCAAGGGCCAATACCCAAGACACTCTATTTCTGTCTTGGAAACAGATCTGGGTATTGTTTCAGACCCTAAAGGTATTGCTGATACTCTGGCTGACTCGTTCGCAAAAGTATCCAGCAACTCGAATTACAAAGAGCCTTTCGCCTCTATCAAACCCAAATCTGAGAAAACTAAACTAAATTTTTCATCTACCGAGTTGGAAGACTATAATGCTGATTTCACCATGGCTGAGTTAATGCGAGCTCTGTCAAATACTCGCGGCTCAGCTGTTGGTCATGATGAAATCCATTATAGTATGCTGAAACATCTCCAGCCTCTCCAACTCAAGTTCCTTCTCAAGCTATATAATAGAATCTGGCGGGAAAACAAATTTCCGTCAGCATGGCAACGCGCTCTTGTAATTCCGATTGTCAAGCCAGATAAAGACGCTAAGAGTCCTTCCAGCTACAGACCAATAGCATTAACTAGTTGCTTATGCAAACTATTAGAAAAATTAGTCAATGCTCGTCTGCTTTTTTATTTGGAACACAACAATTGTCTCTCTCGGTTTCAAAGTGGTTTCCGTCGTATGCGAAGTACACTTGACAACCTGCTCCTCCTTGAAACATCCATTCGGGAGGCATTTGTCAAGCGGAACCATTTGGTGTCTGTATTTTTCGACATGGAGAAAGCCTATGACCGTACTTGGAGATATGGTATCCTCAGAGACCTTCATAATTTAGGTCTCAGAGGAAATTTACCACTCTTTATTGAGAATTTCCTTTCTCGGAGAGTCTTCCAAGTACGTGTCAACTCTTCTTATCAGATGAGTTTGTTCAGGAGCAAGGCGTTCCCCAGGGAAGTGTATTGAGCTGCGCACTGTTTATCATCAAAGTTAACGACATTATGACCTGCCTACCACCTGCAGTGTCTGTTTCGCTTTTCGTCGACGACTTTCAAATATCGTGCGCCTCAATAAACATGTCTCTTATTGAAAGACAGATTCAAATTGCCATCAGAAGGATTTCGGACTGGGCTAATCAAAATGGCTTTGCATTCAATGCACAAAAAACCGTGGCCATGCACTTCTGCAGGAAACGTGAGCTTCATAACGACCCTGAGCTTTTTATAAATGGGGCTCAGATACCTATTGTATCAGAAACGAAGTTTCTTGGGGTCATTTTCGATCCGAAGCTCGCGTTCCTGCCTCATATAAAACATCTGAGAGTAAAGTGCACTAAAGCTCTGAACCTTCTGAAAGTGCTATCTAACACTTCCTGGGGTGCTGATACCACCTCCTTGTTGAGAATATACAGATGCCTTATTCGTTCCAAACTTGATTATGGTTCTGTGGTGTACGGATCCGCCAGAAAATCGGTGTTGATGCTCCTTGACCCTGTCCACCACCAAGGTGTCAGAATCGCGTCGGGAGCCTTCCGTACATCACCAATTCCAAGTGTACTTAATATATGTTTGGAGCAACCTTTGAAACTGAGACGAGACAAGCTGTCTTTAAAATTTTATTTTAAAATTAAAAGTCACCCACATCATCCTCTCTCTCATAATATTTATAGTCCATCTCATACGAGACTTTTTAACTCACGCCCATCTTGCATTCCATCATTTTCATTGCGAATTCATTCCATTCTTACATCTCATAATATTGATAATTTCAGGATTCGTCCTCTCACATTCACACAACCACCTTGGCATCCTCATAACATCAAAGTTTTAAATGTATTTGGTAATTTTAAAAAATGTGAAACACCAGATGTAATATTTACTCAGCTGTTTTATTACCATAGGCATAACTTTTCAAATTTTAAAGCAATGTATACGGATGGGTCGAAAAGCCAGGGACATGTCGGAGCAGCTGCAGTTTACGACGATAACATCTGCTCACGTGAGCTGCATCAAAGCTGCTCCATCTTTACAGCTGAGTCCCTGGCTATCTTCTTGGCCTTGCAATATATTTTACAGCAAGGCCATAGCCAGTGGATTATTTATACAGATTCGAAGAGCTGTTTAGATGCGTTAAGTAATCCACTCAGCCAGACCCATCCTTTTATTTTAGATATTTTAAAGATTCATTCAACACTTTTAGATAGAGGTTTTAATGTTCTTTTTTGTTGGATCCCAGGTCATGTGGGGATCATGGGTAACGAGCGCGCAGACATAATAGCTCGAACTGCAAGTGGACCTAGGAGCACTTGGCTCTGCCCTGACGACGCATATTAAGCTTGTGACACTGCTCTGTCTCTCACTTGGCAGGCCATGTGGGATGCACAGACAGCTAACAAGCTGCGTTCGTTTCAGCCCTCAATTTCCGGATTCGCGCCCATTCAGCTATCTCGGAAAAGGGAAGTGCTCCTGACCCGTCTTAGAATAGGCCACACTCGTTTTACCCATGTGCATCTTCTGCTGGCAGAAGATGCCCCCACATGCAACACCTGTGGAGTTATGTTTTCTGTGTTTCATATTTTAAATGAATGTCCAGCTTTTAACGCCATCAGATTGAAATTTTTTTAATTTAATCATCCTCCATTATCATCTCTTTTAAGTTCACCCCCACATGAAAATCTTTTTAGATTCTTACTTGAGATTGGATTTTATTACTTGATTTAGAATTTTATATAAAATCTTTTACCCTTTGTTGATCTCAATATATTTTTAATCGTTTATTTTTAACATGGTAGATTTAGATAAATTTTTTCGGCACAGTATGGCCCACGTGAAGCCCTTGTGCCAGAAAAATCGAACCAACCAACCACAGGGGGAGCCCGAATATAAATTTGCAGGGCGCTAGCATAATTAGGGCCCGAGAAAATGGGGGGGGGGGGGCAAAAGAACAGGTGTGGTCAGGTGAACCATCTAAAACACAAGATAGAAACACCAAACCACTTGCATTCGAAAGAGGGCCAATAACAACTTCTAAATATAAAATTACAAACAAATCGGCCGAGAAGCAGGCGCTTAAATAAGGGGCGGAACTACAAAGGTAAGCAGTTAAAACATCAAAGAAAAAGTGCCGCCACGCCCGAAAAACACTATTAAAAATCAAAATAAACACTAAAGCCACCCAAAAATGTGAGCAGGATGAAGTAATCTACCTTTTAGGCCAAACCCCAACTTAAAATCATAATATGGACCGGAGTTATTAATGATTAAACATTCAGGTGTACAGGTAACCGGAATCCATCAACATTAAAATATGGGGGTAGGTGAAAACAAATTTGATTTTCGTAATGGGTACCCCATGCGGACTCCGAATCTAAATTTTCAAGGAGCTAGCATAATTAGAACACGAGAAATGAGGGGGGGGGGGCGATGAAACAGGTGTGCATTGCATAACACTAAAATTACAAGTAACCCAGCATTGGGATCGGTCCAATGAGGGTGGGAACAGGTAAGTTGGACTAAGATAGCCTAAAAAGATATATAATAAGCCCTAATCGGAATGATAGATCAAAAATTAGGGGGGGGGGGGCTTATACCTGTAAAAAACTAAAAATGACATGCCATTTAAATTGAGATAGGCAATTCAAATTTTGGGAACAGGTGAGTATCACCTATTCCGGATGACAGCCTTGGACCGAGCACAATCAATCAATAATTAAGGGTGTTAAAATTAAAAAACCCCTATTAGTGGGGAAGCAGTGGGAATAAAAGGTAAACAACAGGTGTGTATTATGTTACACTAAAATTGTAAGAAAACCAGTTATGGGATCGGTCCAAGGGGGGTGGGAACAGGTAAGTAAGAACAAAACACCCCAAAAAGATATATTATATGCCCTAATCGGGATGATAGTTCAAAAATTAGGGGGGGGGCTTATACCTGCTTAAAACTAAAAATGTCATGCCATTTAAATTACATTAGACATTTGAAAGTATGGGAACAGGTTAGTATCCCCTATTCCGGGTGACAGCCTTGGACCGAGCACAAACAAACTTAAATTACAGGTGTTATGATTAAAAAAACACTATTAGTGGGGAAACAGTGGGGATAAAATGTAAACAAAGAAGGACCATATCGCGGATTGTCAATTAACATGCTAAAAATAAACAATTTAAATGCACAGGTGTATCAAGATAATGCACAAATACAACCTAACCCTGGCATAATGGTGGACAATTGAGAATACTAAGAAATAAACCTATATACACTATATACATTTATATACAAAAGCCGTGAGCAGAGAAAATTTAATTAAAAGACTCACCAAACCATGGCAACGCTGGGACCTCACCCTCAATTAACTTAGCCAAGCATGGCAAGATACACTATTGGACGATGCTTGGATTCCTGCAACGCTGGGCACACACACACGCGCACAACACAACACAGAGGAAGGCACAACACTACTGAAGACGAAAGCACAACACTGATCTTGAGCCTTGGATGATGTCACAAGTAGGAAGAGGTACTCCGATGACGAATGGCCAACCCATGACGTCACAGTGGATGATCACGGCACAAGGGGGACACCAGGCCTGGTCTAGCATGGGGGGGGGGGGCGCAAGGACTAGCGCCCACAGCAACCTTGGCTGACGTCACAGGTAGGCCCAGGGTATTCTTCTTACATCATCAGGGGCTTGGGGCACTTCAGTAGAGAAAGGAAATTGACGCGTTTTCCATAATTCCCGCAATACGGGCAAATTCCTCCAACGCGACAAAAATGCACAAATTAGTGCTCGGGAGAAGCTATAAAAGACAGCAGTCCAACATTAATAAGAGCCAAAGGCCAATTAAGAAGTAAAAGAAAAGAAAAAAAGTTTGACGTTAAAAAAAAGAAGTCAGAAAAAAAGGTCGGGAGAAGAAAAGAAAAAAAAAATCCCGACAGCAACACGGTTGTTGCAAAACTGAACTCTACACCCATGGTACGTGAACAAAAACACCCAACACGGGCATGTAGAGACAATTTAATCAGAACCTGAAAAGAGGTCGCACATAACAGGTAAGCGCACAGCATGGTCGGACAACACCTGGAAGGGTTAAAAATCAACAGCGTTGAAGCAGGCCGCCTGAGGGAACGCTGTGCCACACATCTCAAAGCGTGACAAAACCAGGCAAAGTCCCTCCCCCCTCAAAAAAAAAACAGTTGTGGTGCAACAACCCGAAACAGAGTAGAGTACAAGTCAAGCAATAGGAATGACATATCATTGCCCACCAAGAGTCAGTATTACAAGAAAGAGTCAGTCTTACAATAAGAAGCCAGTCAAAAATCGGTATTACAAGTAACAAGAGGGAATGCAGAGTGTTTGGTGGGCAGTGTAGTTGGAAACAGCCCAAAAGCACTTGCCAACCAGTTCGCCAACCCCCAATTAAGCAAATGCATTATCTTTTGTTTCGACATGAGGAAGAGTATACTTTTTGCAGGAAAAACTGGTTCATGTTGGTATTGGGGCGAGCGAACTATATTTTATGCGGATTAATACAAGATCCGTGTAGGTGTAGTTTGTTCTTCCCTCTACCGGGAAACCATCATTCCTTTTGCAGACATGAAAGTGTAAAGACCTGTGTGGTTCTGTCTGATGTTTGTAGGCTGTGTGCCGAATTGGTTCTTAGTGAACTTTATCTCCGTAGTTCGTTAATCGTCCGTCCTGTCATTAAATGTATTTGTCTACCCTACCTCATGGACTATTATTTTTATGGTAAAGAACAACAAATGGTAGCAGAGCGTGGTTGGTTAGGGTTGTACTATGTGTTAAAACGAAACTTACGAAACGATACTTCGTGACTGTATGCTCAAACGAAACTTAGTGATCAATCGAAATTCTTTGTGATTTGCGTGTGAAAAATGGAACGTTTAAATGTTCCTGAACTGACTGGAAATAATTATTTTATTTGGGCCCTGAAAATCAAAGCGGCACTAACGTTAAAAAGACTGGATACAGTAATATTCGAAGTGAAACCAGAAGATCTGGAAGGAGATGCGGCTGCACTATGGATACAGAAAAATGCCGATGCCGTTGCATATATCAAGTTATCCTTATCAGATGAACAATCACTCCAGTACGCGGCTGAAGAAGACGCAAAAACTTTGTGGGAGAAGATTAAAGCAAACTTTACCGGCCAAGCTGAAGACAGAAAAATTGATGCCGGAAACGAACTTAAAAATATAGAAATTCGACACAACGAAGCAGCAAATGATTATATTGCGAGAGCAAGAGGTGTATCTACAAAGTGCCAATCACTTGGACTTGAAATTTCTCATCGAGAACTGGTGTACTATACTGTTCGTGGACTGAGTGGAAAATACACGAAAGTTAGAGAAATATTAAAAACGCAGCGTGAGAAGAGTTTAGAGGAAGTGCTGGAGATTCTACGTGAAGAAGAAAAAAGTTTCGGTTCGACAAACAACCGACATGCTGAGGGGATCAATGCCGAAGCATTCTACTCAAGGAAGAAGCAGAATTCAAATTCAAGAGTGTGCTACATATGTAGACGTCCAGGGCACATTGCCAGATCGTGTTTTCAAAGAAATAAGAATCGTGGAAGTGACATTTCGTGTGGTAACAGAGGATCTAAGTACGAAAACGGAAATAACCGAACTGTGAACTATACAAAAGAAAACAAATCTGCTCTACAAGTTTCTGCACAGGAGAAAGAACAGTGCGATAACACATGGGTTCTTGACAGTGGAGCGTCAACGCACATGTCTAAAGACAGGTTTTGGTTCACAGAACTTGTTCCAGAAGTCAACGATATCTATCTAGCTGGAAAAGATTCGAAAATAACTTCTGAAGGTAAAGGTACAGTCAGAGCAAATACTGTAAGTAACAAAAATTCAGTAAACATAACCATGGATAATGTTTCATTTGTACCTGATTTAAGAAATAATTTACTTTCTGTTACTGCAATGATGAATAATGGGTGTAGGATTGTATCAAAATATAACTGTGTATTAATTTTTGATAAAAATAATAAGTTTGTAACTAAAGCAGTTCTGAATGATAATAGATTAGAAGTGTATTTGAAACCATTTTGTGATCCTGAGTGTAATATTTCTAGTGCTAGTAATTATGAAATTTGGCACAATAGATTATGTCACTTAAATCCTAAATATATGACTATAATGAAGGAGTATATTAATCTTAATGATGTAAAAGATTTTAGTTGTGAAGTGTGTGATATAAGTAAGATAACTAGAAAAAGTCATCCTAGTATTGATATTAATCAAAGTTCTGAAATTTTAGAATTAGTTCATGTGGATCTGTGTGGTCCTGTACAATCAGAATCATTGGGAGGTTCTAAGTACTTTATGGTAGTAGTGGATGATTATTCTGGAATGTATTTTACATACTTCATGACATGTAAAAGTGAAGTGTTAAATGTGCTTTCTCAGTTTAAAGCTAAGTATGAAAATCTTACAGGTAAAAGAATTAAAAGGTTGCGAACTGATAACGGTAGAGAATTCGTAAATGAACAAGTGGATAATTTTCTTGCTAGTTCAGGTATTGCACACGAAAAAACAATTCCATACAACGCAGAATCAAACGGGAAGGTGGAAAGGGCGAACAGAGTTCTTTTAGATCGGGCAAGATCTATTTTATACGAAAGTAAACTTCCATTTAAATTTTGGGCAGAAGCAATAAATTATTGTACACGTGTATCGAATGTCACGCCCCGTAAAGGAAAAGAAAAAATTCCATTAGAATCTTGGACTGGTAAGAAACCGAAATTAAATTATTTAAAAAAGTTTGGTTGTATGGCTTATTTTCATGTTCCGAAAATAAAGAGAAATAAATTCGATATTTCGGGAAAGAAAGGCATCTTAGTAGGTTATTCACGAGAAAGAATAGGGTATCGTATTTACGATCCAAGCATAAATAAAATAATTGAAGAAAGATCCGTTATATTCAACGAACACATAAAAGGAAGTACATTAATTCAAAACGAAAAACAAGAGTTATGGGATATTGAAGGATTAAATAAAAACCGTTTCCAAGAAGAAATAAAAAACAAAACGGCGGATTTCTTTTTGAGTGAAGAACTCAGCGATAAAACACAAAATAGTTTATTGCCGACTGTTGCGCAATCAGAATCGAATGACGAGCAGGTGTTAAATTCAAATGATAAACAGCTAAGGCGATCGGAACGAATAAAAAATAAATTAATAATCGCAAATCTTAGTGAATGCATTCCTCAAAATATTTCTGACGCGAAGCTAAGTAACAATTGGTTAAGATGGGAGAAGGCAATTAATAATGAGCTTGATTCATTGAATAAGCATAAAGTTTGGGAAATTGTTGATATGCCAGGACACGATACGAAGTTAATCAAAAGCAAGTGGATTTTTTCTATTAAAAATAATGATGTGTATAAAGCGCGACTTGTTGCCACAGCTTTTAATCAAATAAAGAATGTTGATTATTCAGAAACATATTCACCAGTCGTAAATATTGAGAGCTTCAGAATTTTAATAGCAATCGCTGCAAAATTAAATTTGATTGTTGGATTTTTTTATATAAAGACTGCATACTTGTATGGTGAACTAGAAGAGACCGTTTATATGTTACCTCCACCAGGTTTTGAAACAATTATAGGTGAAGGGAAAGTTTGTAAATTAAAGAAAAGTTTGTATGGGTTACCACAGAGCTCAAGGAATTTCTATTTAAAAATAAAAGGGGAATTGGAAAACATTGGATTATTACAATTAGCATCTGATGATTGTATATTTATGAAAGTTGATAATGGAAACATTTTCATTTTATGTATGTATGTCGATGATTTGGCTATATTTTATAATTCTAAAGAAATGTGTGATAATATTGTTACTCAAATTAGGAATATATTTGAACTGCATGAAAATGAAAAATGTAAGTTTTTGGGTTTAGAGATATTTAAAGATGATAAAGGTATTGGTTTATCTCAATCTGAATACATTGAGTTCTTATTGACTAAACATAATTTGGAGAATTGTAAATCTGTAAAAACTCCTATTGTAAAAGGGGAAGATAAAAGTTTTCCTCTCTCAGATGATTTGATAGATATAACTATGTATCAAGAATTACTTGGTGAACTTTTATTTTTGGCAAATCGAACTCGTCCTGACATTTCATTTGTAACAACGTATTTATCACAGTTTAATCATAAACCAGAAAAGAGGCATTATATTTTGGCTAAAAGGGTTCTAAGGTATTTACAAGGAACAAAAGATAAGAAATTGTTTTATAGTAATGAGTTTGGTTATTTAAATGCATGTTCTGATGCAAGTTGGGGTAATGCAGAAAATGCTAAGTCTTTTTCTGGAAGTGTTATTTTATTAGGTGATTCTTTGATTTCTTGGAAGTGTCAAAAACAAAAAAGTGTTAGTCTTTCAACTTGTGAAGCTGAATTGTTTGCTATTTCAGAAACATGTAAAAATATTATTTGGACATTGGATTTGTTAAATGAGTTGTCATTTAAACAATTTATAGACGATAGTGTAATTTTGTATTCAGATAGTCAAGCAGCTATTCAATATGTTAAAGGTACGAAATCTTCGAATAAGTCAAGGCATATGAATTTACGTTTTCATTTTGTCAAGGACTTGTTGATGGACAATGTAATTAAATTGAAATATTTACAGACTGAATATATGATTGCAGATTTTCTTACCAAAGCTGTTAATGAAGAAAAATTGTTATATTCACTGAAAGGTATTTCATTAGTGTAAAGGTATTTTATGTATTATTATATGTCATTGTATTGTATGAGTTTGTATGTTTATGATAAAATATTGTTACTCGCAGGAGGGGTGTGTTGGTATTGGGGCGAGCGAACTATATTTTATGCGGATTAATACAAGATCCGTGTAGGTGTAGTTTGTTCTTCCCTCTACCGGGAAACCATCATTCCTTTTGCAGACATGAAAGTGTAAAGACCTGTGTGGTTCTGTCTGATGTTTGTAGGCTGTGTGCCGAATTGGTTCTTAGTGAACTTTATCTCCGTAGTTCGTTAATCGTCCGTCCTGTCATTAAATGTATTTGTCTACCCTACCTCATGGACTATTATTTTTATGGTAAAGAACAACAGTTCAGATCATATGTGGATCCTCGAAACAAGGACCAAGAGAAATTTTACACTTTCCATTCTTTTATAATAATGAGCAAAATCCAAAATGTTGTATAACAATGGTAATAGGTCAATAAAATCAAAGCAATGGTTAAAACTACAACAATGGCCAACAAAGCAATTGCTTGCAAAAAAATAAAAAATTTAGAAAAATGACATTTCAAAAAACCTAACGTGGAATTGTTCAAAGCCTTGGATCGAGCCTCTTGACGGCATAACAAAATGTGTAATTAGCAAAACATAAGAAATAGTGGGACAGCGGTTGATAATTGAAAAAGGCACCAAAACAACAGACTATGCCACTTAATTAAATAAATACACAGCCAATGATACAAAGCACTCAATGAGTTGTACATCAAATTACAGTAAACAAACATTAAAAGGCAGACCAACAGAGGAATGTCTCTGTACCTCATTCACCAAAGGGGCAAAAGACTGAATTCTGTCATTAATGAAAATAAAATGTCTTTGAAAACAAGTGCGAAATGTTTCATCAAAAGAGATTAAAAACATCATTCACGACCGAACGACCCAATAGAGAAATAAATATGAAAGATTGAATAACCCAACACAACATTTCAAATAGCAGACTAAATACTTATGGGTTATAGCAGATTCATTAGACCGACACTAACAAAAAGGAGGTGTTTGAAATATCCACTGTCAACCGGGCTGCTAACATTTATTATGAATATGTGATGTGTGGGACAATATTTAACACACGGACAGTACTGAAAAGTTTCTTCTGCGTGGAGGTCAGGGAAGGAATGCACAAAAATTTAATAAAAGAAGCATGCAACAGGGTTCGTACAGATTTTTTGAAAACAAATTCAAGGACTTTTTAAGGACTTTTCAAGAACCTTCCCCTTAAAATTAAATTTAAAAAAATCTTTAAAAAAAATTAAATGATCGACGACGGAAATATAGCATATAATTTGTGAAAAATATTGCATTTTAATTCTTACTTAACATACTTGACAAAAAGTTTATTATAACTTTAAATTTTTAAGAAAATAGAAAAAATTTGATTGGAGCATTCAGTATCATTTAGATTCGAAAATGTCATTTTCATTAAAATTTAATCATTTTGTCAGTTACATCAAATACAACAACTTTAGTTACTGTACATTATACAACGACAATTTTATTGAATTGTGTTTCACAGAACGATTTCAGTTTCTGAACTTTTTTAATTACGCAAAACGGGTTAAATCTTAGATGCGTAAATCGCATCTAAATAATTTGCTAATCACTGATTAACTGAAATGCATCCAGTAACCACGGAGCTGATCGGGTTAAAAGTGCAAATTTGGTCACAATAGTCTTTATAACGATAATTATTATTAGTTTCTAACCTTGCTTGACAATAAGGGTTCGAGAGTGGAACTTATGTTCAATGGTGTGTTTGAAAATCAATAATCCAATATATATTACCTTTCTAACATTCTCAATGCTAAGTTATTTTCCCCTCAGGGGGTTTACTTTCTATAAGTAAATACGGGCTTCACAACCCCGGGGTGCCCCAGTGATCTATCCCTCCTTCTGTTTTACCTTCTTTCTTGGGTTCTGTATTTATTGTTTGGCTTCTCTTCCTTCCCTCGTTGTGGTTACCTCTTCAGAGGTGAGGGCTTCCCTTGAGAAGCTTTGTGCCGCTCTGTTGCCATAAGCTTCTCTTGGGAATTAAATCACCCACGTGTTTGCCGTGCGTGGAGACCCGTGTCCCTGGAAAGGGGGATCCTGGTAGTTGAGGGGCGACATACTGTCCCAATACACTACTTTGGCCCTTGCTTCAGATAAACGGGAGGTGCACATTGGTCCCGTGTGCATCAATCGGCTGGTCGTCCGACTTCGTCGGCGGCTAGGGATCAAGTGATCAGTCCATTTGCTGGGAATCTCGTAAAGGGTGGAGACTTCTTCAGAGATGGACTGCTTGCGTATAGGCACTGGTTAACCCGGTAGAGTCATGCTGTGCGTAACAGTTTTGTTGATATTTTGTTTTATTTTATGATTTTTGTTGCTTGCCGGCAGGCTCTATCCCCGATAATGAGGACTCCATGGTGGGTGGGACTCTAATGCCCGAATTATTATTTATTAATTCTTATGGCAAAAAAATCTTCTTTCTCTTCTCCCCCTCGAGGGGAGCAACATGGACCTGTTATTTCAAATCACCTTAGTGCTAAATTCTTCATTATTCATAGAGAGGAGGGTTCCTTTGAAAAGGTATCTCCTTTCTTAATAGAAAAAATACTTAAGTCCTACATTGGAGACGTAGCTTCAGTAAAAAAACTAAGGTCTGGTGACCTTTTAGTTGAAGCAAAAAACCACACTCAGGCTGAAAACATTTTAAAAATAGTGGCTTTTGGAACCTTTCCCGTTACTGTAAGTAAACACGGCTCTCTCAATAAATCTCGTGGTGTAATTTCTGAGAGTGATCTCTTCCATACAACTGAGGAGGAGATCTTAGACCATCTTCGTGACCAACAAGTCTCAGCAGTGCATCGCATAACTATACACAAAGATGGGAATATCTTGCCTACAAAACATCTGATCTTGACCTTTGATCTTCCCACTTTGCCAACACACATTAAGGCCGGCTATCTAAACTGTAAAACCCGACCGTACATACCGAACCCACTTCGCTGCTTTAAGTGCCAAAGATTTGGACATTCCCAAACGGCTTGCCGCGGGGAAATTGAAATCTGTGCACGCTGTGCAGGAAGTGGCCACGGTAGTAGTACATGCAACCTACCTGAAAAGTGCGTCAATTGTAAAGGAGCTCATCCATCTTTCTCCCGAAAATGTCCCAAGTGGATTGAGGAGAAAGAGATACAAACTGTTCGTGCCAACCAAAACTTGACGTACTTTGAGGCAAGGAAACAGGTAGAAGCCCGGACTCCTCGTGTTGGCGTTGCATATACTGACGCTTGTAAAAAGTCAGTTTCTCAGAAAAGCACACAGACGGAGAGCCTTTCATTGCCACTTACTAGATTACCCCAAAGGGCATCTTCTTCAGAAATGGTAAAAAAACCAATAATAGTAAAAAAATCTCTTGCAAAGTCCAAAGCTTTGCAAGCAATAAAGCTAAAATCAGCAAAGGGTGTTGCTCTAAGAGAAAAACCTACCAACCCTTTTAACATCCTTGGCTCTCTTAGAGATACAGATAAGGTGAAATTATACCCATCTGATGACGATGAGATCCTTGAAGAAGATCCCGACCCCCCTTTAAAATTTTCTTTTAATAATTAATGGCTTCTTTTGTTTCTTGGAACTGTCGCGGTTTTAGGTCTAGGAAGGATGATGTGAAAAACATAATTTCTAATTACAATCCAGCATGTTTGGCACTTCAAGAAACTTTCTTGAAGGATCCATATACATCAAAGATCCGTGGGTATAGTTGCATTAGAAAAGATGTTACCCGTAGTAATACAGTGTCTGGAGGAGTATGTCTTTTTATTGCTCATAATTATCCCAGCACTGTAATCCCACTACGCACATCTCTACAGGCTGTGGCTGCGAGACTTCATTTACAGTCCCTTCTCCCAGTCTGTTGCCTATACCTACCGCCACATGCTATCATCCGCCAAGAGGAGCTGAATGATTTGATTGACCAGCTTCCAGCTCCATTTCTATTGCTTGGTGACCTTAATGGACACAGTACTATGTGGGGTAATGATAATACGAACCCTCGTGGGAGACAGATTGAAAAGTTGTTATCTGATCACTGTCTCTGTCTCCTGAATAACGAGGAGAAAACCTATTTTCATGAACCCACTAGAACATTCCATTCACTTGACTTAGCCATTTGTTCCCCTATACTTTTTCCATATTTGAATTTTGCTGTTGGAAGTGATCTACACAACAGTGATCACTTCCCTGTCCTCATTTCCCATGCGGGTAGTAGCGTGACCAACCGCCTACCTACTTACATATACAATAGGGCAAATTGGGACAAATTTTCTGAATTGGCTGTTATAACGGGAACAATGGTGAACAGTGAGGATGTTGATACTGCTGTCCAAAATGTCACTGAAGCAATTTTAAATGCTGCAGACTCCTCTATTCCTAAGACATCACCTAGAACACTGCGACACTGTAAACCATACTGGAATGCAGACTGTCAATCTGCATACAAGAAACAAAAGAAGCTATGGGGTATCTTCCGCAGATACCCAACTACAGGAAACCTTATCGCCTTTAAAAAGGCTAAGGCATTTGCTCGTAGAGTTAGACGTCAAAGTCAGAAGGATTCTTGGATAAGTTATGTATCTTCAATTACTTCTAAAACATCAAGCAAGCAGTTGTGGAAGAAGGTTAGAGCAGCCAACGGTTTGTATCCGGAATATTCTTGTCCGATACTTCAAACCGGAGCTGCTGTGTTCTCTTCCCCTGAAGATATTGCTAACCTTATAGGTGAAACTTTTGAAAGTGTATCCAGTTCCGATTCTTATAGTCCTACATTTTTAGTGACTAAGAATCGTGCTGAACGGGCTGGAATTAATTTCAAGAGCAATATTGATTACTCCTACAACTGTGATCTTAAGATGTACGAATTGAAGAGCGCTTTATCTAAAGCCCATAACACCAGTCCAGGTCCAGATGGGATCAGTTACCAAATGCTTCGCCATTTAAGTCCAGATTCTCTTTTTAACATTCTTTTTCTCTTTAATAGAATCTGGAAGGAGAACATCTTTCCTACCTTGTGGCGGGAAGCTACAGTAATCCCCATTCTGAAACCTGGAAAAGATCCCAAGGATCCTCTGAACTATCGACCGATAGCCTTAACGAGCTGCCTCTGTAAGACCTTTGAACGTATTGTAAACGCCCGACTCTCTTACATGTTGGAAAAAGATGGATGTATTTCACCTTTTCAGAGTGGATTCCGACGAGGACGGTCCACTCTTGATAACATCGTGAAACTAGAAACAGATGTTCGCAATGCCTTTGTGCAGAGGAATCATCTAGTTTCAATCTTTTTCGACATTGAGAAGGCGTATGATCATACGTGGCGATATGGTATCCTGCAAACCCTATTTAAATTTGGTTTTAGGGGTAATCTTCCCCTTTTTATTCAAAACTTTTTATCATCTCGTGTTTTTAGAGAACTTCATTTTCTAATTATTTTAATCAATCTGAAGGAGATCCTCAAGGTTGCGTTTTAAGTGTCACCCTTTTTAACCTTCACATCAGTAACATCCTTCATGTGCTTTCACCCTTTGTTCATGGAACTTTGTATGTTGATGATTTGCAAATCTCATGCCAAGGATCAAACATGCGCTTAATTGAACGTCAATTACAAACTGCTGTTAACAGACTTGTAGAATGGTGTGACAAAAACGGCCATAAACTGTCACCATCTAAAAGCAGTTGCATCCACTTCTGTAGGAGGAGGGGTCTTCACCCTGACCCTGAAATCCACATACGCAATTCTCCAATCCCAGTTGTGAATCAGATAAGATACTTGGGAGTCATTTTCGACAGCAAGTTGAATTTTCTCCCACATATTTTATACTTGCGCAAGAAGTGCGATAGGTCGCTTAATATCCTCAAAGTACTCTCAAATACTTCTTGGGGTGCTGACCGCACTTCTTTGCTGCGTATTTACCAATCTGTAATTTTATCTCGCATTGATTATGGATGTGTTGCGTATGGGTCTGCAGGATTATCCCTTCTACGAAGATTGGATACTGTCCATCACACTGCTGCCCGTATTTGTTCAGGTGCATTTCGCACTTCACCCATTGAAAGTCTGTTAACAGTGTAGTCTCCTTCCACTTGACTTGAGACGTAAAAAATTAAGCGCCAACTACTACTGTAGAATTATGTCTGATCCTTTTCACCCTTTACGTAAGTTGAGACTTGATGCCTATCTTGGTAGGTTATATGATGCTCGCCCATCGAACATCCGACCATTTTCTGAAAGAGCGAAATCCATCTTGATGGATGCAGCTCTAAGTGACGTAGTTACCCAAACATTTATCACTCAATTCTTTCCACCGTGGGATATTCCATCTATCCACTTTCTCAATCCATTTGCGATGTATTGCAAGGCAGACACTGCCCCAGAAATTTTGCAACAAATCTTTTGTGATCACCGCTCTCAGTATGCTGACTATGAAGCAGTTTTTACTGATGGATCCAAAGCAGGTGAACGTGTTGGCTGTGGTACTGTGTCCGACACATCCACAGTCGCTTTTACACTTCATAAATCCTGCTCGGTTTTCACTTCTGAGATGACAGCAATTTCTTGTGCACTGCTGCATATCTCACTCTGCCACAATCGCAAATTTTGTGTGTATACTGACAGTTTAAGTTCTTTGTCAAGTCTGGAGCAGGTTAAAACCAATAGCCATCCACTTACTTTTGACATTTTGTCAAAGTTACACACACTTGAGAGGAAAGGATTTACTATATTATTCTGCTGGGTACCTAGTCACATGGGAATTTCAGGCAATGAATTGGCTGATTCTGCTGCTAAAGCGGCTTCAATCCCACTGCAGCAGCCAGTTCCCTACCAAGATATTAAGACATCAATTCACAAGTTCATATTATCCTTACGTCAAGAAACATGGGATTTGCAGGTTAATAACAAATTTCATTTCATCAAAAATCATCTTCGTAAATGGCCAGTTAATCCTATGCGTCGGACAGATGTCAAACTGTTTCGTCTGCTCATTGGTCATACCCGATTGACGCATCGACACCTATTGCTGGGAGAAGATCCACCTGTTTGCGATATTTGTCGTTGCGATGTTACTGTGGTTCATATTTTAATTTCTTGTCCTAAGTTTCAGACGCATCATCTTAGGTTTTTTAAGAGTACCACTTTAAGTCTTCAGGATTTGATAGGGGAAACTCCCCATCTAAATCTTTTTGCTTTTTTAAGGTCAATCGGGTTTTTAAATCACATCTAGTTTTTTAAACATATCCATTTTTATAACTTTATTAATATCTTCATCATTTTAGAAATGTGTTTTTAACATTCTTAAATTATATTATGTCACCTCTCATCATATTTATAATTCATCTTCCATCCTAGTTCTTTTTATCTTTTGTTTTGGCGCAGCATGGCCCTTGTGTTGCCTTTGCGCCATAAAAAGCTCAAACAAACAAACAAACAAACAAGCTAAGTTATTTTTGAATTTAGAAATCTAAAATAGTAGGATATACAACTCTTATTACTACAAAAACTTTTCAATAAATGCAATTGCTTAGATTGAATAGTTAACCTTTCATCATGTGATGTACAGCTTACCAATGTAAAAAAAAATCTTCCCTAAAGCCAACCTCATCTGATCTAAACGGTATAAAGTTGGAATCCTCACATTTTACCTTCCGTTAGTCACGCCCACCTCACAGGGGCATCTCTATACTTTTTTTCCTCCTCTGCCTTTATTTTTATTGAATTACTTGTGATACGATTTTTTAATAAATTTTAATATTTAAATAGATTGTTTAATACTTTATATCCCAAATGAATCTTAAATCGGTAACAATCAACTATTTAAACTAGAATAAATTTCATTTGGTTTTCAAAAAACCGAAAACACCTTATAGGTGCAACGCGACTAACCATGTAGGAAAGCGGAACGCAACTAACGGAAGGTTAAAACCATGCATTCAAAAGTCTGAAGTATCACGTCATTGCTAAATAAGAAAACATCCTGAAATGATTGGTTGGTTGTTTTCAGATTATCTGGCGCTGTCAGCAACACGAGGGCTATAATGCGCCGAAACATTTGTCATTAGAAAAGCCAACATACATTTACAAACACCCATGCCTAACACGGGACTCGCAATCTCGCGGTCTAGAAGCTAGCACGCTAACCACTATACCGTTTAGTCGGCCATCCTGAAATGAAAATACTTCTAGTATATCATAAAAATTATTGTATTTGAATGTAGTTTCCACATTTCTTTTTAATGTGATTCTTTCTCGTTACATCAACAGATTGGTAGATACGCAGCAAAGAAGTGCGGTGAGCACCCCAAGAAGTATTTGAAAGTACTTTGAGGATATTAAGCGATTTATCGCACTTCTTGCGCAAGTATACAATATGTGGGAGAAAATTTAACTTATTGTCAAAGATAACTCCCAGCTATATTATCTGATTCACAACTGGGATGGGAGAATTGCGTATGTGGATTTCAGGGTCAGGGTGAAGACCCCTCCTCCTACAGAAGTGGATGCAACTGCTTTTAGATGGTGACAATGTATGGCAGTTTTGTTCACACCATTCTACAAGTCTGTTAACAGCAGTTTGTAATTGACGTTCAATTAAGCGCATGTTTGATCCTTGGCATGAGATTTGCAAATCATCAACATACAAAGTTCCATGAACAAAGGGTGAAAGGACATGATTTGATAGGGATTCAGGATTTGATAGGGGAAACTCCCCATCCAAATCTTTTTGCTTTTTTAAGATCAATCGGGGTTTTAAATCACATCTAGTTTTTTAAACATATCCATTTTTAAAACTTTATTAACATCTTCATCATTTTAGAAATGTGTTTTTAACAATCTTAAATTATATTATGTCACCTCTCATCATATTTATAATTCATCTTCTATCCTAGTTTTTCTTTTATCTTTTTTTTTTGGCGCAGCATGGCCCTTGTCTTGCCTTTGCTCCATAAAAAGCTCAAACAAACAAACCTGAAATCCCTACGTGACTAGATACCCAGCAAAATAAAATAACAAAATCTTTCCTCTCAAGTTTGTGTCCACTCAGGGGGTTTACTTTCTATAAGTAAATACGGTCTTCACAACCCCGGGGCTCCCCAGTGATCTATCCCTCCTTCTGTTTTACCTTCTCGTTTTGGTTTTGTATGTATCGTTTGGCTTCCTTTCCTTCCCTCATTGTGGTTACCTCTTCTGAGGTGAGGGCTCCCCTTGAGAAGCTTTGTGCCGCTCTGTTGCCATCAGCTTCTCTCGGGGATTATATCACCCACGTGTTTGCCGTGCGTGGAGACCCGTGTCTCTGGAAAGGGGGATCCTGGTAGTTGAGGGGCGACACACTGTCCCAATACACTACTTTGGCCCTTGCTTCAGATAAACGGGAGGTGCACATTGGTCCCGTGTGTATCAATCGGCTGGTCGTCCGACTTCGTCGGCGGCTAGGGATCAAGCGTCCGACTCGTCTGCTGGGAATCTCGTTAAGGGTGGAGACTTCTACAGGGACGAGTCGTTCGCGTATAGGTACTGGACAGCCCGGTAGTGTTATGCAGTGCGCAATAGTTTAGTTGATGTTTTCTTTTCATTTCTTATTTTATTGCTTGCCGGTATGCGCTATCGCCGATATCGAGGACTCCATGGTGGGTGGGACTCTAGTGCACGAATTATTATTTCTTTTATTTGATGGCAACTAAAACTTCTTTCTTTTCTCCCCCTTGTGGGGAGCAACAAGGTCCTATACTTACCGAAAAATTTTTCATTGTGAAAAGATCTGAGGGCTCATTTGAAAAGCTCTCTCCTTTTTTTATTGAAAAGGCTCTAAAGTCAAACGTAGGAGATGTAGTCTCCGTTAAGAAACTGAGATCTGGCGATTTATTAGTTGAAATCCGGAACGCTAATCAAGTCAACAGCATTTTAAAGATGGAAGCTTTCGGAACTTACCCAGTGACCGTGAGTGCACACGCCTCACTTAATAAATCTAAGGGGGTTATATCTGAACCCGATCTCTATCATACATCTGAAGAAGAGATCTTAGATCATTTACGCGACCAGAAAGTTTCTGCCGTTCACCGGATAACCATCCGAAAAGATGGAAATATTATCCCTACTAAACACCTAATACTGACCTTTGATATGCCAACTCTTCCAACACAAGTGAAAGCCGGGTATATAAACTGCCGCATACGACCTTACATACCAAACCCACTTCGTTGCTTCAAGTGCCAGAGATTTGGTCATTCCCAAACGGCTTGCCGCGGGAAAATTGATATCTGTGCACGATGTGCAGGAAGTGGTCATGGTAGTTCTGATTGCACTGCACCTGAAAAGTGTGTCAACTGTGAAGGAGCACATACATCTTTCTCCCGAAAATGTCCCAATTGGATACAGGAGAAAGAGATACAAACTGTCCGTGCTAACCAAAATTTGACATACTTTGAGGCAAGGAAACAGGTTGAAGCCCGGACTCCTCGTGTTGGAGTGTCATATTCTAACGCTTGTAAAAAGTCAGTTAGCAGCCAGAGTACACAGACGGAGACTATTTCTTTGCCACTTGCCAAGTTACCCCAACGGGCGTCTTCTTCAGATTCCATCAAAAAACCGTCTCTGATTAAGAAATCTCTTGCAAAGTCGAAGGCTTTGCAAACGATGAAATTAAAATCTGCAAAGGGTGTTTCTATTAGAGGGAAACCTGCTAACCCTTTTCACATCCTTGGTTCAATTAGAGATCCAGATGAGGTGAATTTACACCCATCTGATGACGATGAGATCCTAGAAGAAGATCCAGACCCCCCTTTCAAATTTTATTTAAATAATTAATGGCTTCTTTTGTTTCTTGGAATTGTCGCGGTTTTAGGTCTAGGAAGGATGATGTTAAGAATATTATTTCAACTTACCATCCAGCATGTTTGGCACTTCAAGAAACTTTCTTGAAGGATCCATATAAATCAAAGATCCGTGGGTATAGTTGTATTAGGAAAGATGTTACCCGTAGTAATACAGTGTCTGGAGGAGTATGTCTTTGTATTTCTCATAATTATCCCAGCACTGTACTCACACTACGCACATCTCTACAGGCTGTGGCGGCGAGACTTCATTTACAGTCCCTTCTCACAGTCTGTTGCCTATACCTACCGCCACATGCTATCATCCGCCAAGAGGAGCTGAATGATTTGATAGACCAGCTTCCAACTCCATTTCTATTGCTTGGTGACTTAAATGGACACAGTACTATGTGGGGTAATGATAATACGAACCCTCGTGGGAGACAGATTGAAAATATGTTATCTGATCACTGTCTCTGTCTCCTGAATAATGAGGAGAAAACCTATTTTCATGAACCCACTAGAACATTCCATTCACTTGACTTAGCCATTTGTTCCCCTATACTTTTGCCATACTTGAATTTTGCTGTTGGGAGTGATCTACATAATAGTGATCACTTTCCTATTCTCATTTCGCACACAGGTAGTGGTAGCGTGAACATCCGTCTACCTACATACCAATACCACAAGGCGAATTGGGGCAGATTTACTGAGTTGGCTGTTGTAACAGGAACAATGGTGGACAGTGAGGATGTTGATACTGCTGTCCAAAATGTCACTGAAGCAATTTTAAATGCTGCTGACTCCTCCATTCCTAAGACATCACCTAGAACACTGCGGCACTGTAAATCATACTGGAATGCAGACTGTCAGTCTGCATACAAGAAACAAAAGAAGCTATGGGGTATCTTCCGCAGATACCCAACTACAGGAAACCTTATCGCCTTTAAAAAGGCTAAGGCATTTGCTCGTAGAGTTAGAAGTCAAAGTCAGAAGGATTCTTGGATAAGTTATGTATCTTCAATTACTTCTAAAACATCAAGCAAGCAGTTGTGGAAGAAGGTTAGAGCAGCTAACGGTTTGTATCCGGAATATTCTTGTCCGATACTTCAAACCGGAGCTGCTGTGTTCTCTTCCCCTGAAGATATTGCTAACCTTATAGGTGAAACTTTTGAAAGTGTATCCAGTTCCGATTCTTATAGTCCTACATTTTTAGTGACTAAGAATCGTGCTGAACGGGCTGGAATTAATTTCAAGAGCAATATTGATTACTCCTACAACTGTGACCTTAAGATGTACGAATTGAAGAGTGCTTTATCTAAAGCACATAACACCTGTCCAGGGCCAGATGGGATCAGTTACCAAATGCTTCGCCATTTAAGTCCAGATTCTCTTTTTAACATCCTTTTTCTCTTTAATAGAATCTGGAAGGAGAACATCTTTCCTACCTTGTGGCGGGAAGCTACTGTAATCCCCATTCTGAAACCTGGAAAGGATCCCAAGGATCCTCTGAACTATCAACCGGTAGCCTTAACTAGCTGCCTCTGTAAGACCTTTGAACGTATTGTAAACGCCCGACTCTCTTACATGTTGGAAAAAGATGGATGTATTTCACCTTTTCAGAGTGGATTCCGACGAGGACGGTCCACTCTTGATAACATCGTGAAACTAGAAACAGATGTTCGTAATGCCTTTGTGCAGAGGAATCATCTAGTTTCAATCTTTTTCGACATTGAGAAGGCGTATGATCATACGTGGCGATATGGTATCCTGCAAACTATTTAATTTTGGTTTTAGGGGTGATCTGCCCCTTTTTATTCAAAATTTTTTATCATGTCGGGTTTTTAGAGTTCGCATTGGAGCTTCATTTTCTAATTATTTTAACCAATCTGAGGGTGTTCCTCAAGGTTGTGTTTTAAGTGTCACCCTTTTTAACCTTCACATTAGCAACATCCTTCATGTCCTTTCACCCTTTGTTCATGGAACTTTGTATGTTGATGATTTGCAAATCTCATGTCAAGGATCAAACATGCGCTTAATTGAACGTCAATTACAAACTGCTGTTAACAGACTTGTAGAATGGTGTGAACAAAACGGCCATACATTGTCACCATCTAAAAGCAGTTGCATCCACTTCTGTAGGAGGAGGGGTCTTCACCCTGACCCTGAAATCCACATACGCAATTCTCCCATCCCAGTTGTGAATCAGATAAGATACTTGGGAGTCATCTTCGACAACAAGTTGAATTTTCTCCCACATATTGTATACTTGCGCAAGAAGTGCGATAAATCGCTTAATATCCTCAAAGTACTCTCAAATACATCTTGGGGTGCTGATCGCACTTCTTTGCTAAGTATTTACAATTCGGTTATCTTATCCCGTATTGACTACGGATGCGTTGCGTATGGGTCTGCAGGAGTATCCCTTCTACTAAGATTGGATACTGTCCATCACACTGCTGCCCGTATTTGTTCAGGTGCATTTCGCACTTCACCCATTGAAAGTCTATTGACAGAGTGTAGTCTACTTTCACTTGACTTGAGACGTAAAAAATTAAGCGCCAACTACTACTGTAGAATTATGTCTGATCCTTTTCACCCTTTACGTAATTTGAGACTTGATGCCTATCTTGGTAGGTTATATGATGCTCGTCCATCTAACATCCGACCATTTTCTGAAAGAGCGAAATCCATCTTGTTGGATGCAGCTCTAAGTGACGTAGTTACCCAAACATTTATAACTCAATCCTTTCCACCGTGGGATATTCCATCTTTCCACTTTCTCAATCCATTTGCGATGTATTGCAAGGCAGACACTGCCCCAGAAATTATGCAAGAAATCTTTTGTGATCACCGCTCTCAGTATGCTGACTATGAAGCAGTATTTACTGATGGATCCAAAGCAGGTGAACGTGTTGGCTGTGGTACTGTGTCTTACACATCCACAGTCGCTTTTTCACTTCATAAATCCTGCTCGGTTTTCACTTCTGAGATGACAGCAATTTCTTGTGCACTGCTGCATATCTCACTCTGCAACAATCGCAAATTTTGTGTGTATACTGACAGTTTAAGCTCCCTGTCAAGTCTGAAGCACTTTAAGACCAATAGTCATCCAATTGCTTTTGACATTTTGTCAAAATTACACACACTTGAGAGGAAAGGATTTACTATATTGTTCTGCTGGGTACCTAGTCACATGTGAATTTCAGGAAATGAATTGGCTGATTCTGCTGCTAAAGCAGCTTCAATCCCGCTGCAGCAGCCAGTTCCCTACCAAGATGTTAAGACTTCAATTCAGAAGTTCATATTATCCTTACGTCAAGAAGCATGGGATTTGCAAACTAACAACAAACTCCATACCATCAAAAATCATCTTCTTAAATGGCCAGTTAATCCAATGCGTCAGACAGATGTCAAACTGACTCATCTACGCATTGGTCATACCCGATTGACTCACCGACATCTATTGCTGGGAGAAGATCCACCTTTTTGCGATATTTGTCGTTGCGATCTTACTGTGTCTCCCCCTCAGGGGGTTTACTTTCTTTAAGTAAACACGGGCTTCACAACCCCGAGGTGCCCCAGTGATCTTACCCTTCGTCTGTTGTACCTTCCTTTTTAGGTTTTGTATTTATTGTTTGGCTTCTCTTCCATCCCTCATTGTGGTTACCTCTTCAGAGGTGAGGGCTCCCCTTGAGAAGCTTTTTGCCGCTCTGTTGCTACCAGCTTCTCTCGGGCATTTAGTCACCCACGTGTTTGCCGTGCGTGGAGACCCGTGTCCCTGGAAAGGGGGATCCTGGTAGTTGAGGGGCGACATACTGTCCCAATACACTACTTTGGCCCTTGCTTCAGATAAACGGGAGGTGCACATTGGTCCCGTGTGTATCAATCGGCTGGTCGTCCGACTTCGTCGGCGGCTAGGGATCAAGCGTTCGGCTCGTCTGCTGGGAATCTCGTTAAGGGTGGAGACTTCTACAGGGACGAGTCGTTCGCGTATAGGTACTGGACAGCACGGTAGTGTTATGCCGTGCGCAATAGTTTAGTTAATGTTTTCTTTCTTTTCATTATTTTTGTTGCTTGCCGGTATACACTATCCCCGTTTTTTTTCCGTGGACTCCATGGTGGGTGGGACTCTAGTGCCCGATTCTTGTACATCTACTTTCATGGAAAGTAAAACTTCTTTTTCTTCTCCCTCTCGTGGGGAGCACATTGACCATGCCACTCCAAACTGCCTTACGGCGAAATTTTACATTGTAAAGAGAAAGGAGGGATCCTTTGAAAAGGTTTCTCCTTTTTTAATTGAAAAAGCCTTGAAATCTTACGTTGGTGATAATGTTTCTGCTAAAAAACTAAGATCTGGAGACCTTCTAGTTGAAGTTAAAAATAGTACTCAGGGCCAAAACATCTTAAAAATGGAATTGTTCGGAACATATCCTGTGAGTGTAGTCCCCCATGGCTCACTCAACAAATCTCGTGTCGTTATTTCCGAATCCGACCTCTACCATACTCCTGAGGACGAGATTCTTGAACATCTGCTAGACCAACAAGTTTCTGCTGTACACCGGATAACGATACGGAAAGATGGAAATATTCTCCCAACTAAACATCTGATACTGACTTTTGATTTGCCAACTCTGCCAACACACGTGAAAGCCGGATATCTTAACTGTCGTATCCGAAGATACGTACCAAATCCACTTCGCTGCTTTAAGTGCCAGAGATATGGACATTCCCAAACGGCTTGCCGCGGGAAAATTGAAATCTGTGCACGCTGTGCAGGAAGTGGTCATGGTAGTTCTGTTTGCACTGCCCCCTCAGGGGGTTTACTTTCTCAAAGTAAACACGGGCTTCACAACCCCGGGATGCCCCAGTGATCTATCCCTTCTTCTGTTTTACCTTCTTTTTTGGTTTCTGTATTTATTGTTTGGCTTCTCTTCCTTCCCTCGTTGTGGTTACCTCTTCAGAGGTGAGGGCTCCCCTTGAGAAGCTTTGTGCCGCTCTGTTGCCACCAGCTTCTCTCGGGCATTTAATCACCCACGTGTTTGCTGTGCGTGGAGACCCGTGTCCCTGGAAAGGGGGATCCTGGTAGTTGAGGGGCGACATACTGTCCCAATACACTACTTTGGCCCTTGCTTCAGATAAACGGGAGGTGCACATTGGTCCCGTGTGTATCAATCGGCTGGTCGTCCGACTTCGTCGGCGGCTAGGGATCAAGCGTTCGGCTCGTCTGCTGGGAATCTCGTTAAGGGTGGAGACTTCTACAGGGACGAGTCGTTCGCGTATAGGTACTGGACAGCCTGGTAGTGTTATGCCGTGCGCAATAGTTTAGTTGTTGTTTTCTTTCCTTTTACCATTTTTGTTGGTTGCCGGTGTACACTATCCCCGATATCGTGGACTCCATGACGGGTGGGACTCTAGTGCCCGAATCCATTTAACTTACTTTCATGGAAAGTAATTCTTGTATATCTTCTCCCCCTAGTGGGGAGCAACACGGACAAAACTCGGTGAATCAATTGAAATATAAATACTTTGTTCTGCATCGATTAGAGGGATCTTTTGAAAAGGTTTCTCCTTTTCTAATTGAGAAAGCTTTAAAATCGTTCGTTGGAGATACAGCTTCAGTAAAAAAACTGAAGTCTGGAGATCTGTTAGTGGAGGTCCGCAATGATCAACAAGCCAAGAGCATATTAAAAATCGACAATTTTGGATCATTCCCTGTAACTGTAACAGCTCATGGATCTCTTAATAAATCTCGTGGTGTTGTGTCCGAGTCGGACCTTTACCATACAGCGGAGGACGAGATTCTTGATCACCTACGTGATCAACACGTTTCGGCCGTCCACCGCATAACAATACGACGAGATGGGAATATCATCCCCACTAAGCATTTGATCCTAACTTTTGACTTACCCACTTTACCGTCGCACGTAAAAGCAGGCTATCTGAATTGCCAAGTACGTCCGTATATTCCGAACCCACTACGCTGTTTCAAGTGCCAGAAATTTGGTCACTCGCAAACAGCTTGCCATGGGAAAACGGAAATATGCGCACGTTGTGCAGGTATTGGACATGGTAGTGCTAACTGCAAAGCACCCGAGAAGTGTGTCAATTGTGATGGCACACATCCGTCATACTCTCGATCATGTCCACAGTGGGTAAAAGAAAAAGAAATACAGACAGTACGAGTAAACCAAAATAAGTCGTATTTCGATGCTAAAAAAATTGTTGAATTGAGGACTCCACGCGTTGGTGTTGCTTATGGGGTCTAGGAACCCTTATAGTTGTCGATACCAACGCTTTTGGGCCTGTTTTCAAGTAATCAACGAACAAGGATTTAATTTTCACACTGCATTGTTTTTTGGCACACATATATAATCAAGTATGAAGAATCATAAACAACTTTAAAAATAAAATAAATATAATATTTATATTAAACGAGGGGGGGGGGGTAAAAACATCAGAGCGAAACCGACATGAATATTGCTACAACGTTGCGTGCAGCATAACTAAATTTCAAATGTACTTAAAACCTTCATTTTACATTTTTTACAATCTTAACAATTGTAGGTATTTATTAAACTTTCAAGTTTTTAAAATTAATAAGAATTAAGAGAGTTTGAGAACATTATATCAAATTATCATTTTCCTTGGCAAATTTTTAAAGAAAAAAACACTCCAAAATAAATATTTTTCAAATTATTTTTAAAGTTAAAAGTTCACATTAATTGTACTTGTGTGATAATCAAACTGTAAAATTTTCATAACTTTCTATGGATTAGTTTTTGAAATATTACGCACGGAATGTTAAAAAACATGGTTTAGAGATATCAGCCGTCGAACATAAAAATGCAAATTAAAACTAAAATACTTAATTTTCCTTTGAAGAAAAATGCTAAAAAGCTCCAGCTTCATATGTGGCACCTTCCTCCATCCTTTCTCGTTCATTTGAGGCTAATATTTTCAATCGTTTGGCCCTCCGAGCTTCTACCGAAGTGGACTTGCACCTGATACTTGCTGTCTTGAGGCGCAGAGCATCCGATTCTTTTGCTGCATAGATGGAATGACGACTAAGAAGAAAGTCCAGCTCTTTCATGATGGACAATCGGCCAAGTTTTCCTTCATTAAATAAAACAATAGCCTCATTTACAGCAATTTCAGCAATACTTCGTCCACATCCAGATGTCTTGGGGCACAATTTCCAAATTAGAGAATTCACAGACTCGTTGTTATTTTGAGTCTTACCTCCTAGGCATCGACGAAGCAATTTTGGACACGACAAGTTCTTAAACACTTGCTTGATGCAATCCATCACTGCAATCGGCAAAGAATTTTTATGCTTGAAGGATTCCACTGTTTTATTTGAAACGGCTTGTTGATATCTACACCACGATTCCTCACCTTTGGGACAAAAGTCGTGACTTGGATTTTCATCCGACGCTCTTTTGTGATGAAATATTGCCCAAATGGCCATCCTCATGTCTGCCAAAGAGTCCTTGTTCCCCCGAATTGCATTACCATAGTAAATTGTCAGTTGGTTCATGTGTCGATCTGTCAATCGCCCTTTTCCACCAAGCCCTTTCCCATCTGGTAGTTTCTTCTTCGCCATTCTTGCCTTCAATTTCCGTAGCTGAGTGCCCATTCTTTTCTGTATATGCCCTACACACTCAATCTTTTCAACTTTGATGTCATTCCCATATGGATCAGATTCATATATGGCCGAGAAGGTCTTGCTATCTCCGTCGCCAATATACTTAGCATAGGTCACGCTCCGATCTTCCTTCGAACGAGAGAACATACGGATCATACCATCTACTTCCATTTTACCGGAAGATCCGGAATGTTTTTTTTTACAGTTAGGAGCATGTAACTCCTGCCACGCCTTGTATTCCTCGCCTCTTCTTTCTCCTTTCCAATTATCGCAACCTTTACAGTATTTCGACATCACTTCAGCGTCGATAATCTTCCCGGACAAATCCCCAATAATGGTGCCCCTCAGGGGGTTTACTTTCTCAAAGTAAATTCGGGCTTCACAACCCCGGGGAACCCCAGTGATCTTTCCCTCTTTCTGTTTTACCTTCTTTTTTGGGTTCTGTATTTATTGTTTGGCTTCTCTTCCTTCCCTCGTTGTGGTTACCTCTTCAGAGGTGAGGGCTCCCCTTGAGAAGCTTTGTGCCGCTCTGTTGCCATCAGCTTCTCTCGGGCATTTAATCACCCACGTGTTTGCCGTGCGTGGAGACCCGTGTCTCTGGAAAGGGGGATGCTGGTAGTTGAGGGGCGACATACTGTCCCAATACACTACTTTGGCCCTTGCTTCAGATAAACGGGAGGTGCACATTGGTCCCGTGTGTATCAATCGGCTGGTCGTCCGATTTCGTCGGCGGCTAGGGATCAAGCGTTCGGCTCGTCTGCTGGGAATCTCGTTAAGGGTGGAGACTTCTACAGGGACGAGTCGTTCGCGTATAGGTACTGGAAAACCTGGTAGTGTTATGCCGTGCGCAATAGTTTAGTTGTCGTTTTTCTTTCTTTTCATTATTTTTGTTGCTTGCCGGTGTACACTATCCCCGATATCGCGGACTCCATGGTGGGTGGGACTCTAGTGCCCGAATTATTTTTTCTTTTCTTTGATGGCAAACAAAACTTCTTTCTCTTCTCCCCCTCGAGGGGAGCAACATAGACTAGACATTTCTAATAACCTTGCTGCAAAATTCTTTATTGTTCGGAGAGAGGAGGGTTCCTTTGAAAAGGTCTCTCCCTTCTTAATTGAAAAAGTTCTGAAATCCCAGATTGGAGACACTGCTTCAGTGAAAAAACTAAGATCTGGTGACCTTTTAGTAGAAATAAAAAACGAAACTCAGGCTAAGAATATTTTAAAGCTAGTATCTTTTGGAACCTTTCCCGTGAATGTTACTAAACACGGCTCTCTCAATAAATCTCGTGGTGTAATTTCTGAGAGTGATCTCTTTCATACAACGGAAGAGGAGATCTTAGACCATCTTCGTGACCAACAAGTCTCAGCAGTGCATCGCATAACTATACGCAAAGATGGGAATATCTTGAATACAAAACATCTGATCTTGACCTTTGATCTTCCCACTTTGCCAACACACGTTAAGGCCGGCTATCTAAAATGTAAAACCCGACCGTACATACCGAACCCACTTCGCTGCTTTAAGTGCCAAAGATTTGGACATTCCCAAACGGCTTGCCGCGGGGAAATTGAAATCTGTGCACGCTGTGCAGGAAGTGGCCATGGTAGTAGTACATGCACCCTACCTGAAAAGTGCGTCAATTGTAAAGGAGCTCATCCATCTTTCTCCCGAAAATGTCCCAAGTGGATTGAGGAGAAAGAGATACAAACTGTTCGTGCCAACCAAAACTTGACGTACTTTGAGGCAAGGAAACAGGTAGAAGCCCGGATTCCTCGTGTTGGCGTTGCATATGCTGACGCTTGTAAAAAGTCAGTTTCTCAGAAAAGCACACAGACGGAGAGCCTTTCATTGCCACTTACTAGATTACCCCAAAGGGCATCTTCTTCAGAAATGGTAAAAAAACCAATAATAGTAAAAAAATCTCTTGCAAAGTCCAAAGCTTTGCAAGCAATAAAGCTAAAATCAGCAAAGGGTGTTGCTCTAAGAGAAAAACCTACCAACCCTTTTAACATCCTTGGCTCTCTTAGAGATACAGATGAGGTGAAATTATACCCATCTGATGACGATGAGATCCTTGAAGAAGATCCCGACCCCCCTTTAAAATTTTCTTTTAATAATTAATGGCTTCTTTTGTTTCTTGGAACTGTCGCGGTTTTAGGTCTAGGAAGGATGATGTGAAGAATATTATTTCACTTTACCATCCAGCATGTTTGGCCCTTCAAGAAACTTTCTTGAAGGATACTTATATATCTAAGATCCGTAGGTATAGCTGCATTAGAAAAGATGTTACCCGTAGTAATACAGTGTCTGGAGGAGTATGCCTTTTTATTTCTCATAATTATCCCAGCACTGTAATCACAATACGCACATCTCTACAGGCTGTGGCTGCGAGACTTCATTTACAGTCCCTTCTCACAGTCTGTTGCCTATACTTACCGCCACATGCTATCATCCGCCAAGAGGAGCTGAATGATTTGATTGACCAGCTTCCAGCTCCATTTCTATTGCTTGGTGACTTTAATGGACACAGTACTATGTGGGGTAATGATAATACGAACCCTCGTGGGAGACAGATTGAAAAGTTGTTATCTGATCACTGTCTCTGTCTCCTGAATAACAAGGAGAAAACCTATTTTCATGAACCCACTAGAACATTCCATTCACTTGACTTAGCCATTTGTTCCCCTATACTTTTTCCATATTTGAATTTTGCTGTTGGAAGTGATCTACACAACAGTGATCACTTCCCTGTCCTCATTTCCCATGCAGGTAGTAGCGTGACCAACCGCCTACCTACTTACATATACAATAAGGCAAATTGGGACAAATTTTCTGAATTGGCTGTTATAACGGGAACAATGGTGAACAGTGAGGATGTTGATACTGCTGTCCAAAATGTCACTGAAGCAATTTTAAATGCTGCAGACTCCTCTATTCCTAAGACATCACCTAGAACACTGCGACACTGTAAACCATACTGGAATGCAGACTGTCAATCTGCATACAAGAAACAAAAGAAGCTATGGGGTATCTTCCGCAGATACCCAACTACAGGAAACCTTATCGCCTTTAAAAAGGCTAAGGCATTTGCTCGTAGAGTTAGACGTCAGAGTCAGAAGGATTCTTGGATAAGTTATGTCTCTTCAATTACATCTAAAACATCAAGCAAGCAGTTGTGGAAGAAGGTTAGAGCAGCCAACGGTTTGTATCCGGAATATTCTTGTCCGATACTTCAAACCGGAGCTGCTGTGTTCTCTTCCCCTAAAGATATTGCTAACCTTATCGGTGAAACTTTTGAAAGTGTATCCAGTTCCGATTCTTATAGTCCTGCTTTTCTTGTGACTAAGAATCGAGCTGAACGGACTGGAATTAACTTCAAAAGCAATATTGAATATTCCTACAACTGTGCCCTTAAGATGTACGAATTGAAGAGCGCTTTATCTAAAGCCCATAACACCAGTCCAGGTCCAGATGGGATCAGTTACCAAATGCTTCGCCATTTAAGTCCAGATTCTCTTTTTAACATTCTTTTTCTCTTTAATAGAATCTGGAATTAGAACATCTTTCCTACCTTGTGGCGGGAAGCTACAGTAATCCCCATTCTGAAACCTGGAAAAGATCCCAAGGATCCTCTGAACTATCGACCGATAGCCTTAACGAGCTGCCTCTGTAAGACCTTTGAACGTATTGTAAACGCCCGACTCTCTTACATGTTGGAAAAAGATGGATGTATTTCATCTTTTCAGAGTGGATTCCGACGAGGACGGTCCACTCTTGATAACATCGTGAAACTAGAAACAGATGTCCGTAATGCCTTTGTGCAAAGGAATCATCTAGTTTCAATCTTTTTCGACATTGAGAAGGCGTATGATCATACGTGGCGATATGGTATCCTGCAAACCCTATTTAAATTTGGTTTTAGGGGTAATCTTCCCCTTTTTATTCAAAACTTTTTATCATCTCGTGTTTTTAGAGTTCGCATTGGAACTTCATTTTCTAATTATTTTAATCAGTCTGAAGGAGTTCCTCAAGGTTGCGTTTTAAGTGTCACCCTTTTTAACCTTCACATCAGTAACATCCTTCATGTGCTTTCACCCTTTGTTCATGGAACTTTGTATGTTGATGATTTGCAAATCTCATGCCAAGGATCAAACATGCGCTTAATTGAACGTCAATTACAAACTGCTGTTAACAGACTTGTAGAATGGTGTGACAAAAACGGCCATAAACTGTCACCATCTAAAAGCAGTTGCATCCACTTCTGTAGGAGGAGGGGTCTTCACCCTGACCCTGAAATCCACATACGCAATTCTCCAATCCCAGTTGTGAATCAGATAAGATACTTGGGAGTCATTTTCGACAGCAGGTTGAATTTTCTCCCACATATTTTATACTTGCGCAAGAAGTGCGATAGGTCGCTTAATATCCTCAAAGTACTCTCAAATACTTCTTGGGGTGCTGACCGCACTTCTTTGCTGCGTATTTACCAATCTGTAATTTTATCTCGCATTGATTATGGATGTGTTGCGTATGGGTCTGCAGGAGTATCCCTTCTACGAAGATTGGATACTGTCCATCACACTGCTGCCCGTATTTGTTCTGGTGCATTTCGCACTTCACCCATTGAAAGTCTGTTGACAGAGTGTAGTCTACTTCCACTTGACTTGAGACGGAAAAAATTAAGCGCCAACTACTACTGTAGAATTATGTCTGATCCTTTTCGCCCTTTACGTAAGTTGAGACTTGATGCTTATCTTGGTAGGTTATATGATGCTCGTCCATCTAACATCCGACCACTTTCTGAAAGAGCGAATTCCATCTTGATGGATGCAGCTCTAAGTGACGTAGTTACCCAAACATTTATCATTCAATCCTTTCCACCGTGGGATATTCCATCTATCCACTTTCTCAATCCATTTGCGATGTATTGCAAAGCAGACACTGCCCCAGAAATTTTGCAACAAATCTTTTGTGATCACCGCTCTCAGTATGCTGACTATGAAGCAGTTTTTACTGATGGATCCAAAGCAGGTGAACGTGTTGGCTGTGGTACTGTGTCCGACACATCCACAGTCGCTTTTACACTTCATAAATCCTGCTCGGTTTTCACTTCTGAGATGACAGCAATTTCTTGTGCACTGCTGCATATCTCACTCTGCCACAATCGCAAATTTTGTGTGTATACTGACAGTTTAAGTTCTTTGTCAAGTCTGGAGCAGGTTAAAACCAATAGCCATCCACTTGCGTTTGACATTTTGTCAAAGTTACACACACTTGAGAGGAAAGGATTTACTATATTATTCTGCTGGGTACCTAGTCACATGGGAATTTCAGGCAATGAATTGGCTGATTCTGCTGCTAAAGCGGCTTCAATCCCGCTGCAGCAGCCAGTTCCCTACCAAGATATTAAGACATCAATTCACAAGTTCATATTATCCTTACGTCAAGAAACATGGGATTTGCAGGTTAATAACAAACTTCATTTCATCAAAAATCACCTTCGTAAATGGCCAGTTAATCCTATGCGTCGGACAGATGTCAAACTGACTCGTCTGCGCATTGGTCATACCCGATTGACGCATCGACACCTATTGCTGGGAGAAGATCCACCTGTTTGCGATACTTGTCGTTGCGATCTTTCTGTGGCTCATATTTTAATTTCTTGTCCAAAGTTCCAGTCACATCGTCTTAGGTTTTTTAAATGTACCAGTTTAAGTCTTCAAGATTTGATTGGGGAAACTCCCCATCCAAATCTTTTTGCATTTTTAAGATCAATCGGGTTTTTAAATCACATCTAGTGTTTTAAACATATCCATTTTTAAAATTTTATTAACATCTTCATTTTAGAAATGTGATTTTAACATTCTTAAATTATATTCTGTCACCTCTCATCATATTTATAATTCATCTTCCATCTTAGTTTTTCTTTTATCTTTTGTTTTGGCGCAGCATGGCCCTTGTGTTGCCTTTGCGCCATAAAACCTCAATCAAACAAACAAACAAACAAACAAACCCCAATAATGGTGCATACACCAATGTTTGAGGTGTGGCCACGTGTCTTCCAGATACCATCACCAGTTACGACAATTGAGTTGCTTCCTGTTTTGTTGCATTCCTCGACAGCAGCGATTTTCATCGAGTTGGTTGCAACATTCTTGGAAGCTAACACAAGGCGTTGAACGACAACAGCATAGGACTTGCGGGACAAAGGTTGTGGTAAATCCATGACTCCACAGAAAGTTACAAGTCCTTCGTAACCTTGTCCAATGCAACGCATGGCATAAACAGCTCTTCTATTTACTTCGGCAACACTATTATTCTTACCAAGCACGGGGCAACTTCTGAAGGATGAAATGTTTTCACAACTTGCACAGTTGATTTCAAACTTCGAAGACAGTCCTACTATCAAAACTTCTTGTATTTTAATAGCACTTCCACATTTCTTGCATGACAAATGTTCATTTATTTGGTCCAGAAAAGAAGCAATATCAATTAGGCGATAACCATCAAAATGACTGTTCGTAGCTTCAATTTTATCATTTGATGTTACTAGCTTTTTTTCTGAAGCACTAATTACCTTTCGTTTGGTAGTATTGGAAAGTGTTGCATATTTATTTCCATGAAATCTACGCTTCTTCGGTCTGCATGGACGCTTGTATTTGCAATTATTATCCATCATTAAAGATAATATGTCAAACAATTTAAAATATATAGCTGAATAAAGAATTCTCGAAATTAAGTTTTCAAAAAATGTGCGCGTTTTGATATTAAACAAAATGCTTTTAAGCAAACACTGAATGATAACGAACGAGTTGAGTTGCATGCATACTTCTACAACGTAAAAAGAAATAATTATAAGCTTTACAGTTTTTATGTTCTACAAAATGCGAAAAACAAAATAAAGCAGACGATAAAACGGAAACCAAAACTAAAGTGGGTGTTAGAAAATTATCCATAACTTCATTAAAAAATTTAATATCAAAAAGCGGTTTGTTTTATATACAAGAAAACAATCGGCTTTATCATATGACGTCATAAAAAAAATTGGTTTTATTTTCTCATTTAAAGGTTCCTAGACCCCTTATGCTGATGTTTTGAAAAAAACATTCAGCAGCAAAAGCACACAAACAGATTCTCCAGTATCTTCTCTTGTTCAAATACCTCAACGATCATCTACTGAGGTTGTAAAACGACCAACGATTCTAAAGAAATCTCTGGCCAAATCAAAGGCGTTACAGACTTTGAAACTTAAATCGGCTAAAGGGGGACCTTCTCGAGAGTAACCCTCTAATCCTTTTACCATCTTTCGATCTTTTAAGGATGCGGATGTGGTGAGGCTTCACCCATCTGATGAGGATGCAGATATCAGTGAAGATCCCGACCCCCCTTTAAAATTTTCTTTTAATAATTAATGGCTTCTTTTGTTTCTTGGAACTGTCGCGGTTTTAGGTCTAGGAAGGATGATGTGAAGAACATCATTTCACTTTATCATCCAGCATGTTTGGCACTTCAAGAAACCCTCTTGAAGGATTCTTGTATATCTAAGATCCGTGGGTATAGTTGCATTACAAAAGATGTTACCCGTAGTAATACAGTGTCTGGAGGAGTATGTCTTTTTATTGATCATAATTACCCCAGCACTGTACTCACACTGCGCACATCTCTACAGGCTGTGGCTGCGAGACTTCATTTACAGTCCCTTCTCACAGTCTGTTGCCTATACCTACCGCCACATGCTATCATCCGCCAAGAGGAGTTGAATGACCTTATTGATCAGCTTCCAGTACCATTTTTACTGCTCGGTGACTTTAATGGACACAGTACTATGTGGGGTAATGCTAATACGAACCCTCGTGGGAGAAAGGTGGAAAAGTTGCTTTCTGATCAGTGTCTCTGTCTCCTGAATAATGAGGAGAAAACCTATTTTCATGAACCCACTCGAACATTCCATTCACTAGACTTAGCCATTTGTTCCCCTATACTTTTTCCATATTTGAATTTTGCTGTTGGAAGTGATCTACACAACAGTGATCACTTCCCTGTCCTCATTTCGCACACAGGTAGTGGTAGCGTGAACATCCGTCTACCTACATACAAATACCACAGGGCGAATTGGGACAAATTTACTGAGTTGGCTGTTGTAACAGGAACAATGGTGAATAGTGAGGATGTTGATACTGCTGTCCAAAATGTCACTGAAGCAATTTTAAATGCTGCTGACTCCTCCATTCCTAAGACATCACCTAGAACACTGCGGCACTGTAAACCATACTGGAATGCAGACTGTCAGTCTGCGTACAAGAAACAAAAGATGCTATGGGGTATCTTCCGCAGATACCCAACTACAGGAAACCTTATCGCCTTTAAAAAGGCTAAGGCATTTGCTCGTAGAATTAGACGTCAGAGTCAGAAGGATTCTTGGATAAGTTATGTCTCTTCAATTACGTCTAAAACATCAAGTAAACAGTTGTGGAAGAAGGTTAGAGCGGCCAACGGTTTGTATCCGGAATATTCTTGCCCGATACTTCAAACCGGAGCTGCTGTGTTCTCTTCCCCTGAAGATATTGCTAACCTTATCGGTGAAACTTTTGTAAGTGTATCCAGTTCCGATTCTTATAGTCTTACATTTTTAGTGATTAAGAATGGTGCTGAACGGGCTGGAATTAATTTCAAAAGCAATATTGAATATTCCTACAACTGTGAACTTAAGATGTATGAATTGAAGAGTGCTTTATCTAAAGCACATAACACCAGTCCAGGTCCAGATGGGATCAGTTACCAAATGCTTCGCCATTTAAGCCCAGATTCTCTTTTGAACATCCTTTTTCTCTTTAATAGAATCTGGAAGGAGAACATCTTTCCTACCTTGTGGCGGGATGCTACTGTAATCCCCATTCTGAAACCTGGAAAGGATCCCAAGGATCCTCTGAACTATCGACCGATAGCCTTAACGAGCTGCCTTTGTAAGACCTTTGAACGTATTGTAAACGCCCGACTCTCTTACATGTTAGAAAAAGATGGATGTATTTCACCTTTCCAGAGTGGATTCCGACGAGGGCGGTCCACTCTTGATAACATCGTGAAACTTGCGCAAGAAGTGCGATAAATCGCTTAATATCCTCAAAGTACTTTCAAATACTTCTTGGGGTGCTGACCGCACTTTTTTGCTGCGTATCTACCAATCTGTAATCTTATCTCGCATTGATTACGTATGTGTTGCGTATGGGTCTGCAGGAGTATCCCTTCTACGAAGATTGGATACTGTCCATCACACTGCTGCCCGTATTTGTTCAGGTGCATTTCGCACTTCACCCATTGAAAGTCTGTTGACAGAGTGTAGTCTCCTTCCACTTGACTTGAGACGTAAAAAATTAAGCGCCAACTACTACTGTAGAATTATGTCTGATCCTTTTCACCCTTTACGTAAGTTGAGACTTGATGCCTATCTTGGTAGGTTATATGATGCTCGCCCATCGAACATCCGACCATTTTCTGAAAGAGCGAAATCCATCTTGATGGATGCAGCTCTAAGTGACGTAGTTACCCAAACATTTATCACTCAATCCTTTCCACCGTGGGATATTCCATCTATCCACTTTCTCAATCCATTTGCGATGTATTGCAAGGCAGACACTGCCCCAGAAATTTTGCAACAAATCTTTTGTGATCACCGCTCTCAGTATGCTGACTATGAAGCAGTATTTACTGATGGATCCAAAGCAGGTGAACGTGTTGGCTGTGGTACTGTGTCCGACACATCCACAGTCGCTTTTACACTTCACAAATCCTGCTCGGTTTTCACTTCTGAGATGACAGCAATTTCTTGTGCACTGCTGCATATCTCACTCTGCCACAATCGCAAATTTTGTGTTTATACTGACAGTTTAAGTTCCTTGTCAAGTCTTGAGCAATTTAAGAACAATAGCCATCCACTTGCCTTTGACATTTTGTCAAAGTTACACACACTTGAGAGGAAAGGGTTTTCTATTTTGTTCTGTGGGTACATAGTCACATGGGAATTTCAGGAAATGAATTGGCTGATTCTGCTGCTAAAGCAGCTTCAATTCCGCTGCAACAGCCAGTTCCCTACCAAGATATTAAGACTTCAATTCACAAGTTTATATTATCCTTACGTCAAGAAGCATGGGATTTGCAGGTTAATAACAAACTTCATTTTATCAAAAATCATCTTCTTAAATGGCCAGTTAATCCAATGCGTCGGACAGATGTCAAACTGACTCGTCTGCGCATTGGTCACACCCGATTGACGCATCGACATCTATTGCTGGGAGAAGATCCACCTGTTTGCGATATTTGTTGTTGCGATCTTACTGTGGTTCATATTTTAATTTCTTGTCCTAAGTTTCAGACGCATCGTCTTAGGTTTTTTAAGAGTACCACTTTAAGTCTTCAGGATTTGATAGGGGAAACTCCCCATCCAAATCTTTTTGCTTTTTTAAGGTCAATCGGGTTTTTAAACACATCTAGTTTTTTAAACATATCCATTTTTAAAACTTTATTAACATCTTCATCATTTTAGAAATGTGTTTTTAACATTCTTAAATTATATTATGTCACCTCTCATCATATTTATAATTCATCTTCCATCCTAGTTCTCCCCTCAGGGGGTTTACTTTCTTTAAGTAAACACGGACGTCACAACCCCGAGGTGCCCCAGTGATCTAACCCTTCGTCTGTTTGTACCTTCTCATTTTGGGTTTTATATTTATCGTTTGTTTTCTCTTCCTTCCCTCATTGTGATTACCTCATCTGAGGTGAGGGCTCCCCTTGAGAAGCTTTGTGCCGCTCTGTTGCAATCAGCTTCTCTCGGGCATTTAATCACCCACGTGTTTGCCGTGCGTGGAGACCCGTGTCTCTGGAAAGGGGGATCCTGGTAGTTGAGGGGCGACATACTGCCCCAATACACTACTTTGGCCCTTGCTTCAGATAAACGGGAGGTGCACATTGGTCCCGTGTGCATCAATCGGCTGGTCGTCCGACTTCGTCGGCGGCTAGGGATCAAGTGATCAGTCCATTTGCTGAGAATCTCGTAAAGGGTGGAGGCTTCTTCAGGGATGGACTGTTTGCGTATAGACACTAGTTAACCTGATAGAGTCATGCCGTGCGTAACAGTTCTGTTGATGTTTTGTTTTCTTTTATGATTTTTGTTGCTTGCCGGGATGCTCTATCCCCGATATCGTGGACTCCATGGAGGGTGGGACACTAGTGTCCGAATTATCATTTCATTTCTTTTATGGCAAACAAAATTAATTTTTCTTCTCCCCCTCGTGGGGAGCAACAAGGACCAGAACTTAATGCAAAATATTTTATTGTTAAAAGAGTAGAGGGATCCTTTGAGAAGGTCTCTCCCTTTTTAATTGAAAAGACCTTAAAATCATTCGTTGGAGATGTTGCCACTGTTAAAAAACTGAGATCTGGCGACTTGCTAGTTGAAGTCAAGAACACAAAACAAGTCGAGAGTATTTTGAAGATGGAAGCTTTCGGGACTTTCCCAGTGACTGTGACTGCACATGCGTCACTTAATAAATCTCGTGGGGTAATATCCGAATCTGATCTCTATCATACTACTGAGGAGGAGATTTTGGATCATTTGCGTGACCAGCAAGTTTCAGCTGTTTACCGTATAACCATACGGAAAGATGGGGACATAATCCCAACCAAACATCTCATACTGACTTTTGACCGACCAACTTTGCCAACACACGTGAAAGCCGGGTATTTGAACTGTAAAATCCGACCGTACATACCTAACCCACTTCGCCCCCTCAGGGGGTTTACTTTCTCAAAGTAAACACGGGCTTCACAACCCCGGGGCACCCCAGTGATCTATCCCTCCTTCTGTTTTACCTTCCTATTTTGGTTTTGTATTTATTGTTTGGCTTCTCTTCCATCCCTCATTGTGGTTACCTCATCTGAGGTGAGGGCTCCCCTTGAGAAGCTTAGTGCCGCTCTGTTGTCATCAGCTTCTCTCGGGCATTTAATCACCCACGTGTTTGCCGTGCGTGGAGACCCGTGTCTCTGGAAAGGGGGATCCTGGTAGTTGAGGGGCGACATACTGTCCCAATACACTACTTTGGCCCTTGCTTCAGATAAACGGGAGGTGCACATTGGTCCCGTGTGCATCAATCGGCTGGTCGTCCGATTTCGTCGGCGGCTAGGGATCAAGTGATCAGTCCATTTGCTGAGAATCTCGTAAAGGGTGGAGGCTTCTTCAGGGATGGACTGCTTGCGTATAGGCACTGGTTAACCCGATAGAGTCATGCTGTGCGTAACAGTTTTGTTGATATTTTGTTTTCTTTTATGATTTTTGTTGCTTGCCGGCAGGCTCTATCCCCGATAATGAGGACTCCATGGTGGGTGGGACTCTAGTGCCCGAATTCTCATTTAATTTCTCTTATGGCAAGTAAATCTTTTTTCTCTCCTCCCCCTCGTGGGGAGCAACAAAGTCATGTACTCCCAGCAAAATATTTTATTATTCATAGATTAGAAGGGTCTTTTGAGAAGGTTTCTCCCTTCTTAATTGAAAAGACATTGAAGTCATACGTTGGAGAGGTTGCTTCAGTTAAGAAACTGAGGTCTGGCGACTTATTAATTGAAGTCAAAAACACCAACCAAGTTGAGAATATTTTGAAGATTGAAGTTTTCGGGACTTTCCCAGTGACTGTGACTGCACATGCGTCACTTAATAAATCTCGTGGGGTAATATCCGAATCTGATCTCTATCATACTACTGAGGAGGAGATTTTGGATCATTTGCGTGACCAGCAAGTTTCAGCTGTTTACCGTATATCCATACGGAAAGATGGCAACATATTACCAACTAAACATCTCATACTGACTTTTGACAGGCCAACGCTGCCAACACACGTGAAAGCCGGGTATCTGAATTGTAAAATCCGACCTTACATACCTAATCCACTTCGCTGCTTTAAGTGCCAGAGATTTGGACATTCCCAAACGGCTTGCCGCGGGAAAATTGAAATCTGCGCACGTTGTGCAGGAAGTGGTCATAGTAGTTCTGGTTGCACTGCACCTGAAAAGTGTGTGAATTGTGAAGGCACACACCCATCTTTCTTCCGCAAATGTCCACAGTTTGTGATGGAGAAAGAAATTCAGACTGTACGTGCCAATCAAAATGTATCGTACTTCGAGGCAAAAAAACAAGTTGATGTTTGTTTGTTTGATTGAGGTTTTATGGCGCAAAGGCAACACAAGGGCCATGCTGCGCCAAAACAAAAGATAAAAGAAAAACTAGGATGGAAGATGAATTATAAATATGATGAGAGGTGACAGAATATAATTTAAGAATGTTAAAATCACATTTCTAAAATGAAGATGTTAATAAAATTTTAAAAATTTATATGTTTAAAACACTAGATGTGATTTAAAAACCCGATTGATCTTAAAAATGCAAAAAGATTTGGATGGGGAGTTTCCCCAATCAAATCTTGAAGACTTAAATTGGTACATTTAAAAAACCTAAGACGATGTGACTGAAACTTTGAACAAGAAATTAAAATATGAGCCACAGAAAGATCGCAACGACAAGTATCGCAAACAGGTGGGTCTTCTCCCAGCAATAGGTGTCGATGCGTCAATCGGGTATGACCAATGCGCAGACGAGTCAGTTTGACATCTGTCCGACGCATAGGATTAACTGGCCATTTACGAAGATGATTTTTGATAAAATGAAGTTTGTTATTAACCTGCAAATCCCATGTTTCTTGACGTAAGGATAATATGAACTTGTGAATTGATGTCTTAATATCTTGGTAGGGAACTGGCTGCTGCAGCGGGATTGAAGCCGCTTTAGCAGCAGAATCAGCCAATTCATTGCCTGAAATTCCCATGTGACTAGGTACCCAGCAGAACAATATAGTAAATCCTTTCCTCTCAAGTGTGTGTAACTTTGCCAAAATATCAAAGGCAAGTGGATGGCTATTGTTCTTAAATTGCTCAAGACTTGACAAGGAGCTTAAACTGTCAGTATACACACAAAATTTGCGATTGTGGCAGAGTGAGATATGCAGCAGTGCACAAGAAATTGCTGTCATCTCAGAAGTGAAAACCGAGCAGGATTTATGAAGTGTAAAAGCGACTGTGGATGTGTCGGACACAGTACCACAGCCAACACGTTCACCTGCTTTGGATCCATCAGTAAAAACTGCTTCATAGTCAGCATACTGAGAGCGGTGATCACAAAAGATTTGTTGCAAAATTTCTGGGGCAGTGTCTGCCTTGCAATACATCGCAAATGGATTGAGAAAGTGGATAGATGGAATATCCCACGGTGGAAAGGATTGAGTGATAAATGTTTGGGTAACTACGTCACTTAGAGCTGCATCCATCAAGATGGATTTCGCTCTTTCAGAAAGTGGTCGGATGTTAGATGGACGAGCATCATATAACCTACCAAGATAAGCATCAAGTCTCAACTTACGTAAAGGGTGAAAAGGATCAGACATAATTCTACAGTAGTAGTTGGCGCTTAATTTTTTCCGTCTCAAGTCAAGTGGAAGTAGACTACACTCTGTCAACAGACTTTCAATGGGTGAAGTGCGAAATGCACCTGAACAAATACGGGCAGCAGTGTGATGGACAGTATCCAATCTTCGTAGAAGGGATACTCCTGCAGACCCATACGCAACACATCCATAATCAATGCGAGATAAAATTACAGATTGGTAAATACGCAGCAAAGAAGTGCGGTCAGCACCCCAAGAAGTATTTGAGAGTACTTTGAGGATATTAAGCGACCTATCGCACTTCTTGCGCAAGTATAAAATATGTGGGAGAAAATTCAACTAGCTGTCGAAAATGACTCCCAGGTATCTTATCTGATTCACGACTGGGATGGGAGAATTGCGTATGTAAATTTCAGGGTCAGGGTGAAGACCCCTCCTCCTACAGAAGTGGATGCAACTGCTTTTAGATGGTGACAATGTATGGCCGTTTTGTTCACACCATTCTACAAGTCTGTTAACAGCAGTTTGTAATTGACGTTCAATTAAGCGCATGTTTGATCCTTGGCATGAGATTTGCAAATCATCAACATACAAAGTTCCATGAACAAAGGGTGAAAGCACATGAAGGATGTTACTGATGTGAAGGTTAAAAAGGGTGACACTTAAAACGCAACCTTGAGGAACTCCTTCAGATTGATTAAAATAATTAGAAAATGAAGTTCCAATGCGAACTCTAAAAACACGAGATGATAAAAAATTTTGAATAAAAAGGGGAAGATTACCCCTAAAACCAAATTTAAATAGGGTTTGCAGGATACCATATCGCCACGTATGATCATACGCCTTCTCAATGTCGAAAAAGATTGAAACTAGATGATTCCTTTGCACAAAGGCATTACGGACAACTGTTTCTAGTTTCACGATGTTATCAAGAGTGGACCGTCCTCGTCGGAACCCACTCTGAAAAGGTGAAATACATCCATCTTTTTCCAACATGTAAGAGAGTCGGGCGTTTACAATACGTTCAAAGGTCTTACAGAGGCAGCTCGTTAAGGCTATCGGTCGATAGTTCAGAGGATCCTTGGGATCTTTTCCAGGTTTCAGAATGGGGATTACTGTAGCTTCCCGCCACAAGGTAGGAAAGATGTTCTCCTTCCAGATTCTATTAAAGAGAAAAAGAATGTTAAAAAGAGAATCTGGACTTAAATGGCGAAGCATTTGGTAACTGATCCCATCTGGACCTGGACTGGTGTTATGGGCTTTAGATAAAGCGCTCTTCAATTCGTACATCTTAAGGTTACAGTTGTAGGAATATTCAATATTGATTTTGAAGTTAATTCCAGTCCGTTCAGCTCGATTCTTAGTCACAAGAAAAGCAGGACTATAAGAATCGGAACTGGATACACTTTCAAAAGTTTCACCGATAAGGTTAGCAATATCTTTAGGGGAAGAGAACACAGCAGCTCCGGTTTGAAGTATCGGACAAGAATATTCCGGATACAAACCGTTGGCTGCTCTAACCTTCTTCCACAACTGCTTGCTTGATGTTTTAGATGTAATTGAAGATACATAACTTATCCAAGAATCCTTCTGACTCTGACGTCTGACTCTACGAGCAGATGCCTTAGCCTTTTTGAAGGCGATAAGGTTTCCTGTAGTTGGGTATCTGCGGAAGATACCCCATAGCTTCTTTTGTTTCTTGTATGCAGATTGACAGTCTGCATTCCAGTATGGTTTACAGTGTCGCAGTGTTCTAGGTGATGTCTTAGGAATAGAGGAGTCTGCAGCATTTAAAATTGCTTCAGTGACATTTTGGACAGCAGTATCAACATCCTCACTGTTCACCATTGTTCCCGTTATTACAGCCAATTCAGAAAATGTGTCCCAATTTGCCCTATTGTATATGTAAGTAGGTAGGCGGTTGGTCACGCTACTACCTGCATGGGAAATGAGGACAGGGAAGTGATCACTGTTGTGTAGATCACTTCCAACAGCAAAATTCAAATATGGAAAAAGTATAGGGGAACAAATGGCTAAGTCAAGTGAATGGAATGTTCTAGTGGGTTCATGAAAATAGGTTTTCTCCTCGTTATTCAGGAGACAGAGACAGTGATCAGATAACAACTTTTCAATCTGTCTCCCACGAGGGTTCGTATTATCATTACCCCACATAGTACTGTGTCCATTAAAGTCACCGAGCAATAGAAATGGAGCTGGAAGCTGGTCTATCAGATCATTTAGCTCTTCTTGACGGATGATAGCATGTGGCGGTAGGTATAGGCAACAGACTGTGAGAAGGGACTGAAAATGAAGTCTCGCAGCCACAGCCTGTAGAGAAGTGCGTAGTGCGAGTACAGTGCTGGGGTAATCGTGAGAAATAAACAGACATACTCCTCCAGACACTGTATTACCATGGGTAACATCTTTCCTAATGCAGCTATACCTACGGATCTTAGAAGTATATGAATCCTTCAAAAAAGTTTCTTGAAGGGCCAAACAGGCTGGATGGTAAAGTGAAATTATGTTCTTTACATCATCCTTCCTAGACCTAAAACCGCGACAGTTCCAAGAAACAAAAGAAGCCATTAATTATTAAAAGAAAATTTTAAAGGGGGGTCGGGATCTTCTTCCAGGGTCACATCGTCATCAGATGGGTATAATTTCACCTCATCTGCATCTCTAAGAGAGCCAAGGATGTTAAAAGGGTTGGTAGATTTATCTCTTAGAGTAACACCCTTTGCTGATTTTAGCTTTATTGCTTGCAAAGCTTTGGACTTTGCAAGAGATTTTTTTACTATTGTTGGTTTTTTTACTATTTCTGAAGAAGACGCCCTCTGGGGTAATGTAGTAAGTGGCAAGGAAAGGCTCTCTGTCTGTGTGCTTTTCTGAGAAACTGACTTTTTACAAGCGTCAGCATATGCAACGCCAACACGAGGAGTCCGGGCTTCTACCTGTTTTCTTGCCTCAAAGTACATCAAGTTTTGGTTGGCACGAACGGTTTGTATCTCTTTCTCCTCTATCCACTTGGGACATTTCCGGGAGAAAGATGGATGAGCTCCTTTACAATTGACGCACTTTTCAGGTAGGTTGCATGTACTACTACCGTGGCCACTTCCTGCACAGCGTGCACAGATTTCAATTTCCCCGCGGCAAGCCGTTTGGGAATGCCCAAATCTTTGGCATTTAAAGCAGCGAAGTGGGTTCGGTATGTACGGGCGGATTTTGCAGTTTAGATACCCGGCCTTAACGTGTGTTGGCAAAGTGGGAAGATCAAAGGTCAAGATCAGATGTTTTGTAGGCAAGATATTCCCATCTTTGCGTATAGTTATGCGATGCACTGCTGAGACTTGTTGGTCACGAAGATGGTCTAAGATCTCCTCCTCAGTTGTATGAAAGAGATCACTCTCAGAAATGACGCCACGAGATTTATTGAGAGAGCCGTGTTTACTTACAGTAACGGGAAAGGTTCCAAAAGCCACTATTTTTAAAATGTTTTCAGCCTGAATGTGGTTTTTTGCTTCAACTAAAAGGTCACCAGACCTTAGTTTTTTTACTGAAGCTACGTCTCCAATGTAGGACTTAAGTACTTTTTCTATTAAGAAAGGAGATACCTTTTCAAAGGAACCCTCCTCTCTATGAATAATGAAGAATTTAGCACTAAGTTGATTTGAAATAACAGGTCCATGTTGCTCCCTTCGAGGGGGAGAAGAGAAAGAAGATTTTTTTGCCATAAGAATTAATAAATAATAATTCGGGCACTAGAGTCCCACCCACCATGGAGTCCTCATTATCGGGGATAGAGCCTGCCGGCAAGCAACAAAAATCATAAAATAAAACAAAATATCAACAAAACTGTTACGCACAGCATGACTCTACCGGGTTAACCAGTGCCTATACGCAAGCAGTCCATCTCTGAAGAAGTCTCCACCCTTTACGAGATTCCCAGCAAATGGACTGATCACTTGATCCCTAGCCGCCGACGAAGTCGGACGACCAGCCGATTGATGCACACGGGACCAATGTGCACCTCCCGTTTATCTGAAACAAGGGCCAAAGTAGTGTATTGGGACAGTATGTCGCCCCTCAACTACCAGGATCCCCCTTTCCAGGGACACGGGTCTCCACGCACGGCAAACACGTGGGTGATTTAATTCCCAAGAGAAGCTGATGGCAACAGAGCGGCACAAAGCTTCTGAAGGGGAGCCCTCACCTCAGTTGAGGTAATCACAATGAGGGATAGAAGAGAAAACAAACGATAAATATAAAACCCAAAATGAGAAAGTACAAACAGACGAAGGGTTAGATCACTGGGGCACATCGGGGTTGTGAAGCCCGTGTTTACTTATAGAAAGTAAACCCCCTGAGGGGAAAAAACAAGTTGAAGCTCGGACTCCACGTGTGGGCGTAGCATATGCTGATGCTTGCAAAAAGTCAGTATGCAGCCAAAGCACTCAAACTGAAACACTTAGCTTGTCACATACCAAATTACCCCCACCTAGCTTGTCACATACCAAATTACCATCAAGACCATCTTCTTCGGAAAGTACCAAAAAACCGATTCTTCTCAAAAAATCACTTGCTAAGTCAAAGGCACTTCAGGCAATCAAATTGAAGTCGGCAAAGGTTGGCGTTCCTAGAGGAAAACTTGCCAATCCTTTTAGTATCCTCGATTCACATAATGACTCAGATGAGGTAAGACTTTACCCATCTGATGACGATTAGTGTTTTGAAGATCCTGACCCCACTTTCAACATATCTGTAAATAGTTAATGGCTTCTTTTGTTTCTTGGAACTGTCGCGGTTTTAGGTCTAGGAAGGATGATGTAAAGAACATCGTTTCTACTTACCATCCAGCATGTTTGGCCCTTCAAGAAACTTTCTTGAAGGATACTTATACATCTAAGATCCGTAGGTATAGTTGCATTAGGAAAGATGTTACCCTTAGTAATACAGTGTCTGGAGGAGTATGTCTTTTTATTTCTCATAATTACCCCAGCACTGTACTCACACTACGCACATCTCTACAGGCTGTGGCTGCGAGACTACATTTTCAGTCCCTTCTCACAGTCTGTTGCCTATACCTACCGCCACATGCTATCATCCGCCAAGAGGAGCTGAATGCCCTTATTGATCAGCTTCCAGCACCATTTATACTGCTCGGTGACTTTAATGGACACAGTACTATGTGGGGTAATGACAATACGAACCCTCGTGGGAGACAGATTGAAAAGTTGCTATCTGATCACTGTCTCTGTCTCCTGAATAACGAGGAGAAAACATATTTCCATGAACCCACTAGAACATTCCATTCACTAGACTTAGCCATTTGTTCCCCTATACTTTTGCCATACTTGAATTTTGCTGTTGGAAGTGATCTACATAACAGTGATCACTTCCCGATTCTCATTTCGCATAACGGTATTAGTAGCGTAAATACCCGTCTACCTACATACAAATACCACAGGGCGAATTGGGACAAATTTACTGAGTTGGCTGTTATATCAGGAACAATGTTGGATAGTCAGGATGTAGATTCTGCTGTCCAAAATGTCACTGAAGCTATTTTAAATGCTGCAGACTCCTCCATTCCTAAGACATCACCTAGAACACTGCGACACTGTAAACCATACTGGAATGCAGACTGTCAGTCTGCATACAAGAAACAAAGGAAGCTATGGGGTATCTTCCGCAGATACCCAACTACAGGAAACCTTATCGCCTTTAAAAAGGCAAAGGCAGTTGCTCGTAGAGTTAGACGTCAGAGTCAGAAGGATTCCTGGATAAGTTATGTCTCTTCAATTACATCCAAAACATCAAGCAAGCAGTTGTGGAAGAAGGTTAGAGCAGCCAACGGTTTGTATCCGGAACATTCTTGTCCGATACTTCAAACCGAAGCTGCTGTGTTCTCTTCCCCTGAAGATATTGCTAACCTTATCGGTCAAACTTTTGAAAGTGTATCCAGTTCCGATTCTTATAGTCCTACATTTTTAGTGACTAAGAATCGCGCTGAACGGGCTGGAATTAATTTCAAAAGCAATATTGAATATTCCTACAACTGTGAACTTAAGATGTATGAATTGAAGAGTGCTTTATCTAAAGCACATAACACCAGTCCAGGTCCAGATGGGATCAGTTACCAAATGCTTCGCCATTTAAGTCCAGATTCTCTTTTTAACATCCTTTTTCTCTTTAATCGAATCTGGAAGGAGAACATCTTTCCTACCTTGTGGCGGGAAGCTACTGTAATCCCCATTCTGAAACCTGGAAAGGATCCCAAGGATCCTCTGAACTATCGACCGATAGCCTTAACGAGCTGCCTCTGTAAGACCTTTGAACGTATTGTAAACGCCCGACTCTCTTACATGTTGGAAAAAGATGGATGTATTTCACCTCTCCAGAGTGGATTCCGACGAGGACGGTCCACTCTTGATAACATCGTGAAACTAGAAACAGATGTTCGCAATGCCTTTGTGCAGAGGAATCATCTAGTTTCAATCTTTTTCGACATTGAGAAGGCGTATGATCATACGTGGCGATATGGTATTCTGCAAACTCTATTTAATTTTGGTTTTAGGGGTAATCTTCCCCTTTTTATTCAAAATTTTTTATCATCTCGTGTTTTTAGAGTTCGCATTGGAACTACATTTTCAAATTATTTTAACCAATCTGAGGGAGTTCCTCAAGGTTGTGTTTTAAGTGTCACCCTTTTTAATCTACACATCAGCAACATCCTTCATGTCCTTTCACCCTTTGTTCATGGAACTTTGTATGTTGATGATTTGCAAATCTCATGCCAAGGATCAAACATGCGCTTAATTGAACGTCAATTACAAACTGCTGTTAACAGACTTGTAGAATGGTGTGAACAAAACGGCCATACATTGTCACCATCTAAAAGCAGTTGCATCCACTTCTGTAGGAGGAGGGGTCTTCACCCTGACCCTGAAATTCACATACGCAATTCTCCCATCCCAGTCGTGAATCAGATAAGATACCTGGGAGTCATTTTCGACAGCAAGTTGAATTTTCTCCCACATATTTTATACTTGCGCAAGAAGTGCGATAGGTCGCTTAATATCCTCAAAGTACTCTCAAATACTTCTTGGGGTGCTGACCGCACTTCTTTGCTGCGTATTTACCAATCTTTAATCTTATCTCGCATTGATTACGGATGTGTTGCGTATGGGTCTGCAGGAGTATCCCTTCTACGAAGATTGGATACTGTCCATCACACTGCTGCCCGCATTTGTTCAGGTGCATTTCGCACTTCACCCATTGAAAGTCTGTTGACAGAGTGTAGTCTACTTCCACTTGACTTGAGACGTAAAAAATTAAGCGCCAACTACTACTGTAGAATTATGTCTGATCCTTTTCACCCTTTACGTAAGTTGAGACTTGATGCCTATCTTGGTAGGTTATACGATGCTCGCCCATCGAACATCCGACCGTTTTCTGAAAGAGCGAAATCCATCTTGTTGGATGCAGCTCTAAGTGACGTAGTTACCCAAACATTTACCACTCAATCCTTTCCACCGTGGGATATTCCATCTTTCCACTTTCTCAATCCATTTGCGATGTATTGCAGGGCAGACACTGCCCCAGAGATTTTTCAACAAATCTTTTGTGAACACCGCTCTCAGTATGCTGACTATGAAGCAGTATTTACTGATGGATCCAAAGCAGGTGAACGTGTTGGCTGTGGTACTGTGTCCGACACATCCACAGTCGCTTTTACACTTCATAAATCCTGCTCGGTTTTCACTTCTGAGATGACAGCAATTTCTTGTGCACTGCTGCATATCTCACTCTGCCACAATCGCAAATTTTGTGTGTATACTGACAGTTTAAGTTCTTTGTCAAGTCTGGAGCAGGTTAAAACCAATAACCATCCACTTGCTTTTGACATTTTGTCAAAGTTACACACACTTAAGAGGAAAGGGTTTACTATTTTGTTCTGCTGGGTACCTAGTCACATGGGAATTTCAGGAAATGAATCGGCTGATTCTGCTGCTAAAGCGGCTTCAATCCCGCTGCAACAGCCAGTTCCCTACCAAGATATTAAGATTTCAATTCACAAGTTTATATTATCCTTACGTCAAGAAGCATGGGATTTGCAGGTTAATAACAAACTTCATTTTATCAAAAATCATCTTCTTAAATGGCCAGTTAATCCAATGCGTCGGACAGATGTCAAACTGACTCGTCTGCGCATTGGTCACACCCGATTGACGCATCGACATCTATTGCTGGGAGAAGATCCACCTGTTTGCGATATTTGTCGTTGCGATCTTACTGTGGTTCATATTTTAATTTCTTGTCCTAAGTTTCAGACGCATCGTCTTAGGTTTTTTAAGAGTACCACTTTAAGTCTTCAGGATTTGATAGGGGAAACTCCCCATCCAAATCTTTTTGCTTTTTTAAGGTCAATCGGGTTTTTAAATCACATCTAGTTTTTTAAACATATCCATTTTTAAAACTTTATTAATATCTTCATCATTTTAGAAATGTGTTTTTAACATTCTTAAATTATATTATGTCACCTCTCATCATATTTATAATTCATCTTCCATCCTAGTTCTTTTTATCTTTTGTTTTGGCGCAGCATGGCCCTTGTGTTGCCTTTGCGCAATAAAAAGCTCAAACAAACAAACAAACTAACCCACTTCGCTGCTTTAAGTGCCAGAGATATGGACATTCCCAAACGGCTGGCCGCGGGAAAATTGAAATCTGTGCACGCTGTGCAGGAAGTGGTCATGGTAGTTCCGGTTGCACTGCACCTGAAAAGTGTGTGAATTGTGAAGGCACACATCCATCTTTCTTCCGCAAATGTCCTCAGTTTGTGATGGAGAAAGAAATCCAGACTGTACGTGCCAATCAAAATGTATCATACTTTGAGGCAAAAAAACAGGTAGAAGCTCGGACTCCACGTGTGGGCGTAGCATATGCTGATGCTTGCAAAAAGTCAGTATGCAGTCAAAGTACTCAAACTGAAACACTTAGCTTGTCACATACCAGATTACCCCCACGACCAACTTCCTCGGAAATTACTAAAAAACCGACTATTATTAAGAACTCACTAGCAAAGTCAAAGGCACTTCAGGCAATTAAACTGAAGTCGGCAAAGGTTGGCGTTTCTAGAGGGAAACTTGCCAATCCTTTTAGCATCCTCAACTCACATAACGACTTGGATGAGGTAAGACTTTACCCATCTGATGACGAGGAGAGCTTTGAAGATCCTGACCCCTCTTTTAACACATCTATAAATAGTTAATGGCTTCTTTTGTTTCTTGGAACTGTCGCGGTTTTAGGTCTAGGAAGGATGATGTGAAAAACATAATATCTAATTACAATCCAGCATGTTTGGCACTTCAAGAAACCTTCTTGAAGGATTCATATACATCTAAGATCCGTAGGTATAGCTGCATTAGAAAAGATGTTATCCGTAGTAATACAGTGTCTGGAGGAGTATGTCTCTTTATTTCTCATGATTATCCCAGCACTGTACTCACACTACGCACATCTCTACAGGCTGTGGCTGCGAGACTTCATATACAGTCCCTTCTCACAGTCTGTTGCCTATACTTACCGCCACATGCTATCATCCGTCAAGAGGAGCTGAATGATTTGATAGACCAGCTTCCAGCACCATTTTTATTGCTCGGTGACTTTAATGGTCACAGTACTCTGTGGGGCAATGATAATACGAATCCTCGTGGGAGACAGATCGAAAAGTTGTTATCAGATCACTGTCTCTGTCTCCTGAATAACGAGGAGAAAACGTATTTCCATGAACCCACAAGAACATTCCACTCACTTGATTTAGCCATTTGTTCCCTTGTGCTTCTGCCATACTTGAATTTTGCTGTTGCGAGTGATCTACATAACAGTGATCACTTCCCTATTCTCATTTCCCATACTGGTAATGGTAGCGTGACCAACCGCCTACCAACATATAAATACCATAGGGCTAATTGGGAAAAATTTACCGAGTTGGCTATTATAACAGAAACAATGGTGAATAGTGAGGATGTTGATACTGCTGTTCAAAATGTCACTGAAGCAATTTTAAATGCTGCTGACTCCTCTATTCCTAAGACCTCAACTAAAACACTGCGACACTATAAACCTTGGTGGAATGCAGACTGTCAATCTGCATACAAGAAGCAAAAGCAGCTATGGGGTATCTTCCGCAGATACCCAACTACAGGAAACCTTATCGCCTTTAAAAGGGCTAAGGCAGTTGCTCGTAGGATTAGACGTCAAAGTCAGAAAGATTCTTGGATAAGTTATGTCTCTTCGATTACATCTAAAACATCAAGTAAACAGTTGTGGAAGAAGGTTAGAGCAGCCAACGGTTTGTATCCGGAGTATTCTTGCCCGATACTTCAAACCGGAGCTGCTGTGTTTTCTTCCCCTGAAGATATTGCTAACCTTATCGGTGAAACTTTTGAAAGTGTATCCAGTTCCGATTCATATAGTCCTACATTTTTAGTGACTAAGAATCGCGCTGAACGGGCTGGAATTAATTTCAAAAGCAATATTGAATATTCCTACAACTGTGAACTTAAGATGTATGAATTGAAGAGTGCTTTATCTAAAGCACATAACACCAGTCCAGGTCCAGATGGGATCAGTTACCAAATGCTTCGCCATTTAAGTCCAGATTCTCTTTTTAACATCCTTTTTCTCTTTAATCGAATCTGGAAGGAGAACATCTTTCCTACTTTGTGGCGGGAAGCTACTGTAATCCCCATTCTGAAACCTGGAAAGGATCCCAAGGATCCTATGAACTATCGACCGATAGCCTTAACGAGCTGCCTCTGTAAGACCTTTGAACGTATTGTAAACGCCCGACTCTCTTACATGTTGGAAAAAGATGGATGTATTTCACCTTTTCAGAGTGGATTCCGACGAGGACGGTCCACTCTTGATAACATCGTGAAACTTGAAACAAATATCCGCAATGCCTTTGTGCAAAGGAATCATCTAGTTTCAATCTTTTTCGACATTGAGAAGGCGTATGATCATACGTGGCGATATGGTATCCTGCAAACCTTGTTTATTTTTGGTTTTAGGGGTAATCTGCCTCTTTTTATTCAAAATTTTTTATCATCTCGTGTTTTTAGGGTTCGCATTGGAACTTCATTTTCTAATTATTTTAACCAATCTGAGGGAGTTCCTCAAGGTTGTGTTTTAAGTGTCACCCTTTTTAACCTTCACATCAGCAACATTCTTCATGTCCTGTCAACCTTTGTTCATGGAACTTTGTATGTTGATGATTTGCAAATCTCATGCCAAGGATCAAACATGCGCTTAATTGAACGTCAATTACAAACTGCTGTTAACAGACTTGTAGAATGGTGTGAACAAAACGGTCATAAACTGTCACCATCTAAAAGCAGTTGTGTCCATTTCTGTAGGAGGAGGGGTCTTCACCCCGACCCTGAAATCCACATACGCAACACGCCCATCCCTGTTGTCAATCAGATAAGGTATCTGGGAGTCATTTTTGACAATAAGATGAATTTTCTCCCACATATATTGTCCTTGCGCAAGAAGTGCGATAAATCGCTTAATATCCTCAAAGTACTCTCAAATACATCTTGGGGTGCTGATCGCACTTCATTGCTGCGTATTTACAATTCGGTCATCTTATCCCGTATTGACTACGGATGCGTTGCGTATGGGTCTGCAGGAGTATCCCTTCTACGAAGATTGGATACTGTCCATCACACTGCTGCCCGTATTTGTTCGGGTGCATTTCGCACTTCACCCATTGAAAGTTTGTTGACAGAGTGTAGTCTACTTCCACTTGACTTGAGACGTAAAAAATTAAGCGCCAACTACTACTGTAGAATTATGTCTGATCCTTTTCACCCTTTACGTAAGTTGAGACTTAATGCCTATCTTGGTAGGTTATATGATGCTCGTCCATCTAACATCCGACCATTTTCTGAAAGAGCGAAATCCATCTTGTTGGATGCAGCTCTAAGTGACGTAGTTACCCAAACATTTATAACTCAATCCTTTCCACCGTGGGATATTCCATCTTTCCACTTTATCAATCCATTTGCGATGTATTGCAAGGCAGACACTGCCCCAGAAATTTTGCAACAAATCTTTTGTGATCACCGCTCTCAGTATGCTGACTATGAAGCAGTATTTACTGATGGATCCAAAGCAGGTGAACGTGTTGGCTGTGGTACTGTGTCCGACACATCCACAGTCGCTTTTTCACTTCATAAATCCTGCTCGGTTTTCACTTCTGAGATGACAGCAATTTCTTGTGCACTGCTGCATATCTCACTCTGCAACAATCGCAAATTTTGTGTGTATACTGACAGTTTAAGCTCCCTGTCAAGTCTGCCCCTCGGGGGCTCACTTCTTGTGAGTACGGGCTTGGCGAACCCGAGGTACCCTAGCTGGGCCTAGCATTTTTCCTTTTCTATCCTCATTGTGATGGCCCTAACTAGTGAACAGCTTTCAGTTTTTTGTATGCAATTACTTTTTTCCATTCAACATGATTTTGGTTTTTGAACTATTTGTTACAATATCTTCTTTTGATTAAATCCCATATTTTTTTCACTTGACTTATATTTTCTTTGATTTAATATTGTCAGATTTCTTTACTGACCTGCATGTTTGCCGTGTGCGGAGACCCGTAAGGGCGGAAAATGGGATCCTGGGGATCCTGTGGCGTCCCATTTCAGGACGGGTTTTAGTTTCCTGGGGGCGTTGCTGCGTTCCCTTTGGCCCATGCTTCGCTCGAAACGGGAGGCAGAGTTTGACCCGGCTTTGTCAATCGGCTGGTGGGACCAGGACACTTAGTGTTGCTGACTGCTTTAGGGTAAGAACCGTGATATTCATGGGACGACCTCATTGTACATAACCCCCTAGTAAGCGCCGTGCCTGGGGAAATCCTAGTCGACCGGTGGCTGCTACCCATGTTGGACCCGATGGTGGGTGGGGATCTACGGTGAGCGTTTAAGGATTTTTTTTTATGGATTTTTCTCACTCTACGAGCTCTAGTGGAGGCCTAATTCCACTACACACTAATGAACCATTGACTAAGGAAAACAATAAAAGATCAAAGAAACGTGTTACTAACCAACCTATCGTAATTGAAAAGAAACCATGCACTGATACATTGCCGAAATTTCTCATTGTCACTTCACCTGAACATGCTCTGGAAAAGTTGTCACCTTTTCTTATTCAGAAAGGCTTTCAAGGCATTGGTGGGGAACTAAAGTCTGTTAAGAAACTAAAATCCGGCGATTTTTTGATTGAGACAACCAATGACCTACAATCTAACTGCTTCTTGTCAGCTACACAGCTTGCTTCCATTAACATCTCAGTGTCCCCTCATAAGACTTTGAACTCGAGCAGAGGCGTTATATCTGAAACTGACCTGGAACAAGTTGAAGAAACAGAACTCCTTGAGGGACTTTCCGACCAAGGAGTTACTAATGTTAAAAAGATTACAATTAAAAAAGGAGCTGATATTGTAACAACAAAACACACAATACTTACCTTCAATAGTCCTAATCTTCCCTCTCATGTTTATGCTGGATATCTTAGATGCCCAGTCCGTCCTTACATTCCCAGCCCTATGCGCTGTTTCAAATGTCAAAGTTTTGGTCATACTACCACTACCTGCCGAGGAACGGATATTTGCGCAAATTGTGCTAGCTCCGATCCTCAACACAACTTTAAAAATTGTTCCTTTCCACCGAAGTGTGCCAACTGCACAAAATCGCATCCTGCATTCTCAAAATCTTGTGCAGAGTGGATTTTTGAAAAAGACCTTCAAGAATTAAAGACCAAAAACAATATTTCTTATCACGAAGCCAAAGCACTATTGAAAGCCTCCGAAAAACAGAATCCTTCTTATTCCGCAACTTTAAAACCAGTTACAACATCAATAGCGACTCAAACACTACCTTCTGAATCTATTAACGGTCCACCTAAACAAAAATCCATCTCAACACAAACTACTGATGAAGTAGAGTCCTTACAGTCATGTAGACCAACTAAATCAAAAATTTCGCACCCAATGACAAAAGCAAAGCACGAAACTTTAGATACAATTGCCACAAGCCACATGAAAAAGACCTCATTTAGTAAAGTAAAAAATATTAAAAAACCAGATTTTCAACCAACTTTTGTTAACCTGAGCAACCAACTGACTTTGAAAACTGAGCATTATCCATTAAAGAAAAATGCGGCAATGAAAGCAAAACAACGTAATGCATATAACCTATTGATGAAATCACCACCAACAGTCGAAGTTATTGTAGACATGAAAAATACTGACACACCTTATGACAACTTACAACTTCCTACGTCTAGTGACACTCCCGAACCAACAAAACTCTCTAAAGAGTATTGGAAAAAAATTGGTTCTGAAGCGTTTGCTTCCATCAAGCCTCCTCTATCTTCTTTTGAGGAAGAGGAGGATATATTACTTTACGAAACGAGTGATACTCTGGAGATGGAAGTCGAGCGACAGAACTCTCCAGACAGACATATATCCAAGACATGACACTATTTTTAAGCGAATATAATTGGAATATTTTTGATCTTATTCTCTTTTAATCAGAAAAGAGTTCAATTTTTTAGAATTTTCATTTTCGCATTTTTATCTTGCATCGTAAATGAAACTACAAATTATATGCTGTGCCTTCTTTTAAACCTTTTTTAATAGCTTTTTCAGTCTTGAAATTTTAAATTTATCCTTTTAGAGTATGGGAAACATAAAGCTTTATTTTAAAATTGACTGTTTTAACTTGTGTTTGGCGCAGTTTGGCCCCTGTGTTGCCCTTGCGCCATAAAACACCAAACAAACAAACAAACAACCCTGTCAAGTCTGAAGCACTTTAAGACCAATAGCCATCCAATTGCTTTTGACATTTTGTCAAAATTACACACACTTGAGAGGAAAGGATTTACTATATTGTTCTGCTGGGTAACTAGTCACATGGGAATTTCAGGAAATGAATTGGCTGATTCTGCTGCTAAAGCGGCTTCAATCCCGCTGCAGCAGCCAGTTCCCTACCAAGATATTAAGACTTCAATTCAGAAATTCATATTATCCTTACGTAAAGAAGCATGGGATTTGCAAACTAACAACAAACTCCATACCATCAAAAATCATCTTCTTAAATGGCCAGTTAATCCAATGCGTCGGACAGATGTCAAACTGACTCGTCTGCGCATTGGTCATACCCGATTGACGCACCGACATCTATTGCTGGGTTGTTTGTTTGTTTGTGGTTTTATGGCGCAAAGGCAGCACTAGGGCCATGCTGCGCCAAACAAACGATAAAAGAGACAATGATGGAGGATGAATTATAAATATATGAAAATGGTGAGATGCGATAAAAAAGAATTAAAATACATTAAAAGCTCATTTTAAAAATTATGAAAAAGTTTATCAAAGTTTAAAAAATAGATATGATTATAAACATTAGATATGATTTAAAAACCCGATTACTCTAAGAAATGCAAAAAGATTTGGATGGGGGTTTTCCCCAACCAAATCCTGTAGGTTTAAAACTGTGCCTTTAAAAAATTGAATGCGATGAGAATAAAATTTTGGACATGAAATTAAAATATGGTGCACAGTAATATCGCAACGACAAACATCACAAATGGGCGGATCCTCTCCCAGCAACAGATGTCGATGCGTGAATCGGGTGTGACCAATGAGCAGACGAGTCAGTTTGACATCTGTCCGACGCATTGGATTTACTGGCCACATATGAAGATGGTTTTTAATGGTATGAAGTTTGTTGCTAGTTTGCAAATCCCATGCTTCTTGACGCAAAGAAAAAATAAACTTATGAATATGTGATTTTATATCTTGGTAGGGGACTGGCTGTTGAAACGGGATTGACGCCGCTTTAGCAGCAGAGTCCGCCAATTCATTTCCTGAAATCCCCACGTGACTAGGTACCCAGCAAAACAAAATAACAAAACCTTTAATCTCAAGTTTGTGTAACAGAGATAATATGTCAGGAGCTATTGGATGACATATGTTATTAAAGTGCTCCAGGCTTGTTAAAGCACTTAAGCTATCGCTGTATACACAAAACTTGCGATGGGAGCACAAAGAAATGTGCAACAGAGCACAAAAAATTGCAACCATCTCAGAAGTAAAAACCGAGCAGGATTTATGAAGCGTGAAACTGACTGTGGATGTGTCAGACACAACACCACAGCCAACACGTTCACCTGCTTTGGATCCATCAGTATAGACTGCATGATAGTCTCTATACTGAGATCGGTGTAAACAAAAGATCTTCTGTAAAATTTCTGGGGCAGTGTCTGCTTTGTAATACATCGCAAATGGATTTAAAAAATTAAATGATGGAATATCCCATGGAGGAAAGATCTGAGAATTAGCCAGCTGGATATCTAGGTCACTTAGAGCTGCATCCGACAGAACAGATTGAGCTCTTTCAGAAAATGGGCGAATGCTAGATGGACGTGCATTATATAGCCTACCAAGATATGCGTCAAGACTCAAATTCCGTAAAGGATGAGAAGGATCAGATTTTATTCTACAGTAGTAGTTAGCGCTTAACTTTTTACGTCTAAGGTCAAGTGGGAGTTGACAACACTCTGTTAACAGACTCTCAATGGGTGAGGTGCGAAATGCACCTAAACAAATACGGGCAGCAGTATGGTGGACAGTATCCAATCTGCGCAGAAGAGATGCTCCTGCAGAACCATACGCAACGCATCCGTAGTCAATACGAGACAGGATAACTGAATTGTATATACGCAGCAAAGAAGTGCGGTCCGCTCCCCAAGAAGTATTAGAAAGCACCTTGAGGATGTTAAGTGACCTATCGCACTTCTTGCGCAAGGACAATATATGAGGGAGAAAATTCATCTTATTGTCGAAAATGACTCCCAGATACCTTATCTGATTGACAACAGGGATGGGCGTGTTACGTATGTGGATTTCAGGGTCAGGGTGAAGACCCCTCCTCCTACAGAAATGGACACAACTGCTTTTAGATGGTGAAAGTTTATGGCCGTTTTGTTCACACCATTCTACAAGTCTGTTAACAGCAGTTTGTAATTGACGTTCAATTAAGCGCATGTTTGATCCTTGACATGAGATTTGCAAATCATCAACATACAAAGTTCCATGAACAAAGGGTGAAAGGACATGAAGGATGTTGCTGATATGAAGATTAAAAAGGGTGACACTTAAAACACAACCTTGAGGAACTCCCTCAGATTGGTTAAAATAATTTGAAAATGAAGCTCCATACGAACTCTAAAAAAAACGAGATGATAAAAAAATTTTGAATAAAAAGGGGCAGATTACCCCTAAAACCAAAATTAAATAGAGTTTGCAGGATACCATATCGCCACGTATGATCATACGCCTTCTCAATGTCGAAAAAGATTGAAACTAGATGATTCCTTTGCACAAATGCATTGCGGACATCTGTTTCTAGTTTCACAATGTTATCAAGAGTGGACCGTCCTCGTCGGAACCCACTCTGGAAAGGCGATATACATTTATCTTTTTCTAACATGTAAGAGAGTCGGACGTTTACAATACGTTCAAAGGTCTTACAGAGGCAGCTCGTTAAGGCTATCGGTCGATAGCTCAGAGGATCCTTGGGATCCTTTCCAGGTTTCAGAATGGGGATTACAGTAGCTTCCCGCCACAAAGTAGGAAAGATGTTCTCCTTCCAGATTCTATTAAAGAGAAAAAGGATGTTAAAAAGAGAATCTGGACTTAAATGGCGAAGCATTTGGTAACTGATCCCATCTGGACCTGGACTGGTGTTATGTGCTTTAGATAAAGCACTCTTCAATTCATACATCTTAAGTTCACAGTTGTAGGAATATTCAATATTGCTTTTGTAATTAATTCCAGTCCGTTCAGCGCGATTCTTAGTCACTAAAAATGTAGGACTATAAGAATCGGAACTGGATACACTTTCAAAAGTTTCACCGATAAGGTTAGCAATATCTTCAGGGGAAGAGAACACAGCAGCTCCGGTTTGAAGTATCGGGCAAGAATACTCCGGATACAAACCGTTGGCTGCTCTAACCTTCTTCCACAACTGTTTACTTGATGTTTTAGATGTAATCGAAGAGACATAACTTATCCAAGAATCCTTTTGACTCTGACGTCTTACCTTACGAGCAACTGCCTTTGCCTTTTTAAAGGCGATAAGGTTTCCTGTAGTTGGGTATCTGCGGAAGATACTCCATAGCTTCTTTTGTTTCTTGTATGCAGACTGACAGTCTGCATTCCAGTATGGTTTACAGTGCCGCAGTGTTCTAGGTGATGTCTTAGGAATAGAGGAGTCAGCAGCATTTAAAATTGCTTCAGTGACATTTTGGACAGCAGTATCAACATCCTTACTATTCACCATTGTTTCTGTTATAATAGCCAACTCAGTAAATTTTTCCCAATTTGCCCTATGATATTTATATGTAGGTAAGCGATTGGTCACCCTACAATTACCAGTATGAGAAATGAGGATAGGGAAGTGATCACTGTTATGTAGATCACTCCCAACAGCAAAATTCAAGTGTGGCAGAAGCACAGGGGAACAAATGGCTAAATCAAGTGAGTGGAATGTTTTTGTGGGTTCATGGAAATACGTTTTCTCCTCGTTATTCAGGAGACAGAGACAGTGATCTGATAACAACTTTTCGATCTGTCTCCCACGAGGATTCGTATTATCATTACCCCACAGAGTACTGTGACCATTAAAGTCACCGAGCAATAAAAATGGCGCTGGAAGCTGGTCTATCAAATCATTCAGCTCCTCTTGACGGATGATAGCATGTGGCGGTAAGTATAAGCAACAGACTGTGAGAAGGGACTGTATATGAAGTCTCGCAGCCACAGCCTGTAGAGATGTGCGTAGTGTGAGTACAGTGCTGGGATAATCATGAGAAATAAAGAGACATACTCCTCCAGACACTGTATTACTACGGGTAACATCTTTCCTAAAGCAGCTATACCTACGGATCTTAGATATATATGAATCCTTCAAGAAGGTTTCTTGAAGGGCCAAACATGCTGGATGGTAAAGTGAAATTATATTCTTCACATCATCCTTCCTAGACCTAAAACCGCGACAGTTCCAAGAAACAAAAGAAGCCATTATTTATTTAAGGTAAAATTTAAATGGGGATCAGGCTCTTCACTAATATCTTCGTCATCATCAGATGGGTGAAGATTCACCACATCCGCATCTCTAAATGAACGAAGGATATTAAAAGGGTTAGAGGGCTTCTCTCGGGAGAATCCCCCTTTAGCTGATTTCAGTTTTATTGTCTGCAAAGCCTTAGATTTGGCTAGAGATTTCTTTAAAATCGTTGGTCGTTTCGTTACCTCTATAGATGGTCGTTGAGGTAACTTGATAAGAGATGATGCAGGCTCAGTTTCAGTTTGTGTGCTTTTGCTGATGAAAGTTTTTTTGCAAACATCAGCATAGGCAACACCAACACGAGGTGTCCTAGACTCAAATAGTTTTTTAGCTTCGAAGTAAGACAAATTCTGGTTCACTCGCACGGTCTGTATTTCTTTTTCTTTTACCCACTGTGGACATGATCGAGAGTATGACGGATGTGTGCCATCACAATTGACACACTTCTCGGGTGCTTTGCAGTTTGCACTATCATGTCCATTACCTGCACAACGTGCGCATGTTTCCGTTTTCCCACGGCAAGCTGTTTGTGAGTGACCATATTTTTGGCACTTGAAACAGTGTAGTGGGTTCGGTATATATGGACGTACACGGCAGTTCAGATATCCGGCTTTTACGTGCGATGGTAATGTGGGTAAATCAAAAGTATTAATTAGATGTTTAGTTGGTATTATATTCCCATCTCGTCGTATTGTTATGCGGTGGACGGCTGAAACATTCTGATCACGAAGGTGATCGAGTATCTCGTCCTCCGCTGTATGGTACAGGTCTGATTCAGACACCACACCGCGAGATTTATTAAGGGAACCATGTTCAGTTACAGTTACCGGGAGTGAGCCAAAATTTTCAATTTTTAGGATGTTTTTAGCTTGCTGATGGTTGCAAACTTCAACTAATAGGTCACCGGACCTCAGTTTTTTAACTGAGGCCGTATCACCAACCAACGATTTTAAAGTTTTCTCTATTAAGAAAGGAGAGACCTTTTCAAAGGATCCCTCCTTACGATGCACCACAAAAAACTTGGCAATAATGCGATTTAACGCTTGAGCACTTTGTTGCTCCCCGCTGGGGGGAGAAGAAGAAGATTGTGCACTTTCCATGAAAGTATGAATGACAAATTCGGGCACTAGAGTCCCACCCACCATGGAGTCCTCAATATCGGGGATAGTGCATACCGGCAAACAATAAAATAAGAAAGGAAAAGAAAACATCAACTAAACTATTGCGCACGGCATAACACTACCGGGCTGTCCAGTACCTATACGCGAACGACTCATCCCTGTAGAAGCCTCCACCCTTAACGAGGTTCCCAGCAGATGAGCCGGACGCTTGATCCCTAGCCGCCGACGAAGTCGGATGACCAGCCGATTGATACACACGGGACCAATGTGCACCTCCCGTTTATCTGAAGCAAGGGCCAAAGTAGTGTATTGGGACAGTATGTCGCCCCTCAACTACCAGGATCCCCCTTTCCAGGGACACGGGTCTCCACGCACGGCAAACACGTGGGTGATTTAATTCCCAAGAGAAGCTGATGGCAACAGAGCGGCACAAAGCTTCTCAAGGGGAGCCCTCACCTCTGAAGAGGTAACCACAACGAGGGAAGGAAGAGAAGCCAAACAATAAAAACAGAACCCAAAAAAGAAGGTAAAACAGAAGGAGGGATGGATCACTGGGGCGCCCCGGGGTTGTGAAGCCCGTATTTACTTATAGAAAGTAAACCCCCTGAGGGGCATCTATTGCTGGGAGAAGATCCACCTGTTTGCGATATTTGTCGTTGCAATCTTTCTGTGTCTCATATTTTAATTTCTTGTCCTAAGTTTCAATCGCATCGTCGTAGGTTTTTTAAGAGTACCAGTTTAAGTCTTCAGGATTTGATTGGGGAAACTCCCCATCCAAATCTTTTTGCTTTTTTAAGATCAAATCGGGTTTTTAAATCACATCTAGTTTTTTAAACTTAGCCATTTTTTAAATTTTATTAACCTCTTCATTATTTTAGAAATGTGTTTTTAACATTCTTAAATTATATTATGTCACATCTCATCATATTTATAATTCATCTTTCATCCTAGTTTTTCTTTTATCCTTTGTTTTGGCGCAGCATGGCCCTTGTGTTGCCTTTGCGCCATAAAACCCAAAACAAACAAACAAACAAACTTTAATCGAATCTGGAAGGAGAACATCTTTCCTACCTTGTGGCGGGAAGCTACTGTAATCCCCATTCTGAAACCTGGAAAGGATCCCAAGGATCCTCTGAACTATCGACCGATAGCCTTAACGAGCTGCCTCTGTAAGACCTTTGAACGTATTGTAAACACCTGACTCTCTTACATGTTGGAAAAAGATGGATGTATTTCACCTTTTCAGAGTGGATTCCGACGAGGACGGTCCACTCTTGATAACATCGTGAAACTAGAAACAGATGTTCGCAATGCCTTTGTGCAGAGGAATCATCTAGTTTCAATCTTTTTCGACATTAAGAAGGCGTATGATCATACGTGGCGATATGGTATCCTGCAAACCCTATTTAAATTTGGTTTTAGGGGTAATCTTCCCCTTTTTATTCAAAACTTTTTATCTTCTCGTGTTTTTAGAGTTCGCATTGGAACTTCCTTTTCTAATTATTTTAACCAATCTGAGGGAGTTCCTCAAGGTTGTGTTTTAAGTGTCACCCTTTTTAACCTTCACATCAGCAACATTCTTCATCTCCTTTCACCCTTTGTTCATGGAACTTTGTATGTTGATGATTTGCAAATCTCATGCCAAGGATCAAACATGCGCTTAATTGAACGTCAATTACAAACTGCTGTTAGCAGACTTGTAGAATGGTGTGAACAAAACGGCCATAAACTGTCACCATCTAAAAGCAGTTGTGTCCATTTCTGTAGGAGGAGGGGTCTTCACCCCGACCCTGAAATCCACATACGCAATTCTCCCATCCCAGTTGTGAATCAGATAAGATACCTGGGAGTTATCTTTGACAATAAGTTGAATTTTCTCCCACATATTTTATACTTGCGCAAGAAGTGCGAGAAATCGCTTAATATCCTCAAGGTACTCTCAAATACATCTTGGGGTGCTGATCGCACTTCTTTGCTGCGTATTTACAATTCTGTCGGATGCAGCTCTAAGTGACCTAGATATCCAGCTGGCTAATTCTCAGATCTTTCCTCCATGGGATATTCCATCATTTCAGTTTTTAAATCCATTTGCGATGCATTACAAAGCAGACACTGCCCCAGAAATTTTACAGAAGATCTTTTGTTTACACCTATCTCAGTATAGAGACTATCATGCAGTCTATACTGATGGATCCAAAGCAGGTAAACGTGTTGGCTGTGGTGTTGTGACTGACACATCCACAGTCATTTTTACGCTTCATAAATCCTGCTCGGTTTTTACTTCTGAGATGGTTGCAATTTTTTGTGCTCTGCTACACATTTCTTTGTGCTCCCATCGCAAATTTTGTGTATACAGCGATAGCTTAAGTGCCTTAACAAGCCTGGAGCACTTTAACAACATATGTCATCCAATAGCTCCTGACATATTATCTCTGTTACACAAACTTGAGAGGAAATTTTTTGTTATTTTGTTTTGCTGGGTACCTAGTCATGTGGGGATTTCAGGAAATGAATTGGCGGACTCTGTTGCTAAAGCGGCGTCAATCCCGTTTCAGCAGCCAGTCCCCTACCAAGACATAAAATCACATATTCATAAGTTTATTTTTTCTTTGCGTCAAGAAGCATGGGATTTGCAAACTAGCAACAAACTTCATACCATTAAAAACCATCTTCATATGTGGCCAGTAAATCCAATGCGTCGGACAGATGTCAAACTGACTCGTCTGCGCATTGGTCACACCCAATTCACGCATCGACATCTGTTACTGGGAGAAGATCCGCCCATTTGTGATGTTTGTCGTTGCGATATTACTGTGCACCATATTTTAATTTCATGTCCAAAATTTTATTCTCATCGTCTTCAATTTTTTAAAAGCACAGTTTTAAACCTACAGGATTTGGTTGGGGAAAACCCCCATCCAAATCTTTTTGCATTTCTAAGAGTAATCGGGTTTTTAAATCACATTTAGTGTTTATAATCATGACTAGTTTTAAGCTTTTTTAAAAATGAGTTTTTAACATTTTATTTCTTTTATTAAATCATACCTTACATTCATCTATTTATAACTCATCATCCATTCTAGTTTCTTTTATCGTTTGTTTGGCGCAGCATGGCCCTTGTGTTGCCTTTGCGCCATAAAACCTCAATAAAACAAACAACAAATTGTAATGCCTGGTTTAAAATTTCATATGTTCTAAAACAATACTTTGACAGGTATTGCATTTGAAAAAATAGCATTAGTGCTGAGAAGCAGGGACAGACTAACGATCAGTTTTAAAATTGTTCAACTTCTGCAATTTTTTGAAAATGTGATGTTTTTTCTCAGTTCTCGTCGCTTTTTCTTGAAGTTCATTTGTTTTGCTTAGAAGCTGTGCCATGTCTGAGTTAATCGTTTAAAGTAATTTAATAGCAAGCTGACCCTACCAGTTTCCTCTGCTCGGTTTTGCCGTGTCGCCATTGGTCCACCTTTCATTCTGCAACTGTACCTATAAAAGGTTGCATTTCCACCTGATTTTACATCAGTTCGACTCTATACTCTGAAGCGACCAGATCTCTCTCAGAGCTGTCTACCCATAGATCTCGGATTATTGCAGATTCACCTTGAACAAAATTACTGGTAAAAAATGTATTCATACTATACTTGCTTTTGTGTTTACATTTCTCTTTAGGGTTTGCTGTTCCCAGACCTCAGTATCTGGATCGTCCAGCTGTTTTTCCCTCCCAATCATAAATTCCACGGATTTCGGTAGTGGTGTTGGGCTCTAAAGCGTGGCTTCGTTCATTGCTTAGGTCAGACCACTTGCCACCCACCTATTTTCTTGTGTTATAGCTTAATTATTTACTCTACAGTTAAGGCTAATTAAATAATACTATATTCAATTCCTCGATTCCCAAACATTGCGTTGTGAGTCCCTTTTACCTTAAACCTGCCTATCGTATAGTGGTACCTTTTAGATAACCTGAAAACACAGCATGGTACAATATTTAGAATGTAGAGAATTAAGACCAGCTAGAGACCTGAGAAATCATTTATTGCAGGGGAAAGATATTAAGTAATGGAATTACAGACCAAATGAAGAATTATTGGTTAAACACTGGACCAATGTAATACCAGCTTAAGCGATAGCATGAATTGAGATATCAAAACAATAAAAGATTTATATAAATATAAAGAAACCAAAATTTAAATTACCCAAGAAAGCAGAACACCAGGACTAAGAATAGCATATCGATTGAATAAGGGAATGAAATATTACCCTTTTACCTTAACCACAAGGGGGAAAAGAACTTGTAAAAAGTTCCCGAAAACCCTTCCAAAAATACCTGGGACCCACATGGGGTATACTAGAGGACAGCGGGCAGCATAAGGGACGTCTGGATGTATCCGATTGACCTGGCGAAGTGTAGAGGATTGCAGTAAATCAGTCTCGTATGTTGAAGAACAACAAAGTCCTTGTGAATGGGACGAAGATAGTCCTCCTCTGTCCAACATCTACATAAGAACTGACTCCTAGAGGTGGTAAGATGAGGACTAAACTGATCTTTCACTTGAGAAGATATTATGTAGGTAGGCCACCGGCCATCTTACTGGACAGCGACGAGAAGATATTATGTAGGTAGGCCACCGGCCATCTTACTGGGCAGGGACGAGAAGATATTATGTAGTTAGGCCACCGGCCATGTTACTAGGCAGCAACGAGAAGATATTATGTAGTTAGGCCACCGGCCATCTTACTGGGCAGCGACGAGAAGATATTATGTAGTGGCCCCCGCCATCTTACTAGGCAGCGACGAAAAGATATTATGTAGTTAGGCCACCGGCCATCTTACTGGGCAGCGACGAGAAGATATTATGTAGTTAGGCCACCGGCCATCTTACTGGGCAGCGACGAGAAGATATTATGTAGGTAGGGTTCTAGAACTGTTGCAGAACTGGCAACTAATCACCCCGAACACACTGGACTCGTCAGGGACGCAGAAAACAGACTCTTGAAACCGCCGCAGAAATGTCCAGGAATCACGTCGACCGAGGGAAGGAATACTGTAGGCCACCGGCCGTCTTTGCTGAGCAGCATCTAGGAACGAGATGTCATAGTTTTCGGGAGGCCACCGGCCATCCTTCTAGTCTCCGCCCGAGAGATCACCCAAGGTGCGCCATTTCTTCCACGGGGACGCTACATCCGAGCAACCATCAAAAAAACACAACTTCTCCGCACTAGGTTTCACCTCTCAATGAACCCGGAAAGCAGCCCCGTACTCCTGTTCTAAACTTGCCTCCACCAATCACAGGCTCTCTACCATGACGCGTTTCTCCGGCGAACAGAAAGGAGGGATCCCATTGGACAAAAGTTAAGCGTCCCTTTTCGAATTCTGAAACGACGCCGGGGAGAAATTTCTAATCCCGCAGCCGAAAACAGGGGGTATATACGAAAATCCACATGCTATTCCGCGTCCCGATCTCCGGCTTTTTTAATAAAAAGGATTTATAAAATAAAAAGGTGAATTAAATATCACCCACCTTTAATAGGGCATTAATTACCAAAAATGATTGACTAATTTTACACAGATAATTCCGGAAGAACATGACAAGGGAGAGAATGATTCCATTATACCATAACAAACCCGTTGGGGAAGCTAAACATTTTTCAATCATAACACTTGGTAACAGAATTAGGTGGGTTCATTCTCTATCCTGGTCCCTCAACTTGTATTTTAGGTACCCCATTTTAAATTACTGACGTGCATCTTAGTAAAATAAACAGCAAGTATATTTTTTGTTTGGCTTTTTCCTGTATTTGACCCATAATGCTTGTATCCGGTGATCGAAAGATAGCCGGTATGACCGTGTCAACGCTTCCGCATACTTTCTGTCGCAATATCTTCATAAATTTTGTTGTAAGACGCATGAATTTCAAGTATACAGAAGTATTGGTAACACATAAACAAATATTAAAGGGAAAGTCATATGATTTTTTTTTTTTTTACAGTTTAAAAAATTTTACTGAACTAAATATTAATCTTTAACCTCTAGTAATCTTAAAAGATACTTTTATTTTCAACTTCAAATTTTTGACAAAGGGCTGATATTGCTGTTGCTATTCCTAAAGAAAATACGTTTGGTTTTGAAACAATATTCCGACAGATATAGAATTTGACAAAAAAATAAAGGCACTTTTCTCTTAAGATTGAAACGTAACAATCTTAAGTTTAATCATTTGATTACAAAAGTAAAATGGAATATTCAAACTGTTGAAAATGCTTTAATTTTTTTTTTTTTTTTTTACAGGTATCATGCCTGAAAACACTTCTGTTCACAGTGTATTGTACGAAGAAGAATGGGATTTGAGTGAGATCCAACTGATCCTGCAACGTGACCCTTCTTCGGCCAACGAAGTAGAAGGCAGTCAATCCCCCCTGCTTCGGGTTCTGACGGACCGAAGATGCTCGATCGCCATCGTCAAGCTTCTCCTCTATTATGGCGCAGATCCTAATTTCCAGTTCTGTCATGGCGGCCCAACGCCTCTCATCAATGCCCTACATTGCAGGAACAGACTTGAAACGATCAAAACATTGGTAGAAGGAGGTATGTAAAAACATAAATTAATATGTAAACGCTTTTCTACAACAATTTTTAAGGGAGCCTTTTATTAGACCGAAATATTTCCATGTACGCTGAATTGTCAATTTTTTGTTGCTTCCTCATATCCCATTCCTACATCTTACATTACATCTTAAAAGGTAATTTAACTGTTTCAAAAATCTTTTTGTCAAAATAATTATGAACTGATTTCAGAGATTAAGTTTGTCCCATCTGCATTTACAGAAGAAAATGACAAAATTATTCATTACTTTTAAATTAGATAAAAGGATTCTGAATTGCATATCCAAAACTTCATTTCGTGTACATTTGGATAGATTAGAAATTTAAGTTAATTCTTTAACGTGGTAGTATTGTAAGATAACCTTCTGTTAAGATTTAAAATAGCAGTATTTCCATTTAAATATTCATAAAAGGTTTGCCAATATTGGTAACTAGTAAATATATTTAACTCTGTTATTTGAATTATTTTAGATTTAAGACTTTCCTTAATAAAAGTTGTAATTTTAATTTTACCTAGGAGCCAGAGCCGATCTTCCGGACGATTCGAGTCTGTCTATAGCACTTGCTCTGAATGCGGAACTGGAAGTTATCAGATTGTTGCTTATTGCCGGCGGAGATTTGCACAGTGCTAACATTTCAGGTCAAAGCCCACTCTTCCACGCTTTGGGACACTTCAACTTTAGTATCTTTACATTTCTCCTCGATTACCTGGATATGAACGTCAACACTGCCAAAAACGAGTGCGGTGGCTCACTTCTGCACAGTGCCCTGTGCATTAACGGATGTACGGCAGTTTTCGTCAAATTCTTGATTAGCAGTGGCATAGATGTTGATTCAGTAGATGAATTTGGTGACACGCCACTGCATAAAGCGGTGCAAAATCAGACAGGTCATCCGAGCGTAGTTGAAATTTTGCTGAGAAGAGGTTCCCACGTTAATGTCAAAAACCGAAATGGTCTCAGTCCTTTGGACCTAGCAATAGAAAACGGATGCAGCCTTGCTATCGTTCAATTGCTGTTGAAGTATTGCTTACTTGAGAAGCCGGACTTCAACATCGAGGACTGGACTCGTGAACACGAACTCCAAGGAATGTTGTCAGAATACGCAATTAAATGTGAGCAGGAATTGCATAGAATGAAGTCAGATAATCTTGGCAATGGTCGGACATTGTTTGAATTTATGCAAATGTATTCCGGCTATAAAATGTACAGCAATGCAGAAGAAGGATTTAACGTGGATCAATTATTGCTAATAATTGCAAATAAACGATATCCTTTGTATTCGCAATTGATATCCTCTAAATTAGAACGTTCATTGTTAAAAGACAAACTAGAGGAATGTAATGTATATACTGCTGTAAAAGGCATTTCTGATGTGAATTGCAGCATGCCAAGAAAAGTTTTGCTGAATTACGATTGTGCCTGTGTTTTGGCAAATTACTTGGATCAAAATGATTTGTTAAGTGTAATTATAGCTTTTTGTAATTAGTGCCCTACACTTCTGTTTTGAATATATTGTTGATTATGTAAATGTACATATAATTTTACCTATGTTTCAAAGATTAAAACTTGTATGCTTTTTTTCCAAATGTTTTTTTATTTTGCTCAAAAATTTATATCATATACATGTAATAAAACATATCAGGATTTAATAAATGAATTATTTGAATTTTCATGTTTAGATTTTTTTTTTCAATAACATACCAGATATCTAAAAATTGCTTTTACCTAGCATTCCAGTTCCAATAAAGGAGGAAAATTTCGCCTAATATATCGCTAAAAAACAAGTCTCCATTCTTTAAATAGAGTGCTGTATTTTAAGATGAAATTGCAAAAGCACATTATACATTTGATTTTCACATAGATCTGGTCACTCACAATTAGCTTAATGTAATGTAGTTAACTCGTGGATTGAACGTGCCAAATCTATCTTGAAGAAAACTATTGATATTTTGTTAGATATAAGCAAGTAGATTTCATGTTTGACTTTGAGTGATGTATTAAAGTGGTAATAAAAATAACCCAATAAATTGTAATGTAGGGAGCTCGTGAAGTGAACATGCCTAAACTATCGATATTTTGTTAGATATAAACAATTAGATTTTATGTTTGCCTTATTCCTGGCTTTAAGTGAAGTAATATATTGGAAATAAAAAATAAAAAAACAATGAAATGTCAACTGTACTAATCGTTCCCAACCGGTCACCTTCTCAAGTACTGACCGCAGCAGATATTGCTTGACTTCGGTGACCAAATAGAAGCATGTACGCTCCGCGTGGTATAAACGTGACCACGGAAAATTATTAGGTAATAGCAATTTATCCTTGGGAGGCAGATACAAAATCTCTAGTCGTTATATAGAAACAAATAGTTCCAAATGTAACACCGTACATGGCATTTCAACAACATACCACAAAATGCATGATCCATCTGTTTCAGAGATGTCCTTAGTTTTCGTATTCCTTAAAGTTTGCACATAAACAGGCAGACGTTTCACATAATTAAATACGTCCATGTTTACTATAATGATCAAGCACAAATCGAGATGACAGAGAAGGTCACTTTTGTATTCAATTCCTCAAACGAGAGTTCAAGAATTAGAATTGGGCAGCTACAAATAAAGGACTCCTCTTTCCCTGTAATTGTAACACGGCAATATGAGCTTTAAACGTTTGTTTGAGTACATTTGTATTGTATTGAGTCCAGAAAATGTTATGAAACAGTCAACATGTCAAGCAAAGTGTGTCATATTTGGGCCCTGAAAAGAGCCGTTTGTTAGGATGGGAGCTATAACTTCCAACAACATAAAATACCTACTGAATATAAAATTGCATGTAAAAATGTAGCGATCTGCCTGTATTGTTTACATATTTCATCTTTGCAACCACTTGGTGAATCAGCCCGCATATAGGGTTAGAAACCCAGTCAAAAAGCGCCAAGAAAGAGGCGAGAGTCAGATCTTACTCTCAGAGCTTTAAATCTGAGAATGCGAAGACTTAAGCTTAAATAATTTATTTTTCTGGGTGTTGGCCCGAATGCGCTATACCCATTCATCTTATGTGGTTACAATCGCTGAGGTAACATATATCTCTTAATGACATGGAACAAGACAGTGGAAACTTAACACAAACAAACGTAATAAAAAACTTAACAACTACAAACTTTACAACTAACAACGGGGCCAAAGGCAATCTGTAGAACATGTCTTGTGTTGGTTTAATAGGCAAAGATTAAAATGAAGATCGCAATAACAGAGTCATGATGATAACAAAAACTTAACAGCAAACTTATCAATTAACAGACGGGGCCAGTGGCATTGTCTTGATTACAGGTCGGGTAACTAAATGAACATATGGTGAGATTACAGTCAAGTTAAAATGAAAAAACATGAAGCACGGTGAAAATAAAGGTTGGGGGCACATATGAGTAACATCAAATTACACGGTGAATTAGAAGTAGAATGAAAATACAATTGGTAATAAGCACAATCACTTGGTTACATCAGAGTATGAAGAGATGACAAACATTTGTCAGTTGAGGATATGAAGCACTTGGTTAAAACATGAGTGAGACTATGTGAGTGAAACAGTTGAGCACGTGAAAAACAGGTAGGTAGAAATATACAGGTTATAATTATTTACAGGTGAGTCTTGTTGAAGGCCCTGGAAAGGGGGGCATCTGACATCATGAAGGCAGCAAAGGGGCGGAACCTTTCGTCTCCTGGAATGATCTCGTAGAGTAGAGAGTCATAAATGATGGAGTTGGGATGATTTGCTCCTCTGAAGAAGGTGATGTTAAGCTTGTATAGATGATGTTGGATGAGGTCGATTTTCAGGTCACTGTGAATGCGGGAGTTCCTGACATAGGTTGAGGCATTTACCATATGTCTCAGGGTCTTGTTCTGGAAAGTCTGTAATCTCTTAATATCTGTGCTGGAGGCTGTAATCCAAGCTGGGGAGGCATAAGTGAGTACTGGTGCACTGTGCTTTCATACAATCTCTTTTTAAGGTGCAGAGGAAGTGTTGAGTGTTTGCCAAGGAGAGGCCAGAGCCTAGCCTTGACAGAATTAGCTTTAGGGATGGATTCCTTGGTATTGTCTGTCCAAGTCAGTTTTTGATTAAGAGTGACGCCCAGGTACTTAGCCTTCTTGACGATGGGGATAGTTTGGTTGAAGAGGACTACAGAACTTTCCAGAGTCTTTCTGAGATGTTTGGCCCTAACTGGGAGGATTTGGGATTTCCCAGCGTTGATCTGGACCTTCCACTTTTCACACCAGTTCTCAATGTCAGGAATTTTGTCCTTGAGTTTGTCCACAGCATTCTGGACACTAAGCGATTTTGTGATGATGGCAGTGTCATCAGCATAGAATGCTGTGAGACTATTTGGGTCTTCCTTGAAGGTAGGGAAGTCTGATGTGAAGAAGAGGTACAGAATGGGACCAAGTATGCTGCCTTGTGGAACTCCCGCCTCGACGTCTCTTGGGTTGGATGTGGCCTTTCCAAATTTGACACGGAAGGACCTCTGGGTAAGATAGGACCAGAGTATCTTGATGAGGTTTCGCGTGATCTTCAGGTTTATTAACTTGTAGATTAGCCCCTGGTGGAAAACTCGGTCAAATGCTTTGGCGACATCAAGCATGAGGATGGCCGAGCTCTCCTTCTTGTGCTTGGCATCTCCAACAAATTCCAGAATCCTGACGAGTTGGTGAGTTGTGGATCTCCCTGTCATGAAACCATGCTGCTCCCTGGGGATGTGATGTAGGTGGTTTTTCATTCGAAAGTAAATGATTCTTTCGAAGATCTTTGCAATTCCAGAGAGTAGGCTAATTGGTCTATAGCTGGAGGTCATGACAGGGTCCTTGCCAGGTTTCTGAATCACGATGATGAGGGCCTCCTTCCAGGCAATTGGGAAGTAACATTCATTAATGCATGAGTTGAAAATGGTAACAAGTGAGATGATAACTGAATTGGGGAGGCTCCTCAGCATGTGGTTGGAAATCTTGTCAATGCCAGGGGCTTTGCGAGGCTTCAGCTTCCTGATAATGCTGTTGATCTCTGCCGGTGTGGTGGGGTTAAGTGTAGTTTGGTCATCACTGGACTTGTTCCAGCGACGCACTGCACGCGTCACATGGTCCTCGAAGTCATCATCTGAAGGGTCGTCGTTTTCTCTGAACTGCAGCTCAAAGGAGTCGGCAAATGCCTCAGCCTTATCTTCCTCAGTATAAACTAGCCCACTTTCGCCATGGATAGGGCGGTCAACAGACTTGTTGGTTTTTAAGGCCTTTGCCAGTTTCCAGATGGAATTGTCTGCCAGGTTCAGTGAGTTAACTTTTTCCTGCCATCGCTTGTCTCTATTTTCCTTGGTGAGTTCTTTGATTTCTCTGCCAAGGGCATTGATTTCAGGCTTTATTCTGGGATCTTGTAGCCGATGCCACCTCTTCCTTAGGTAGTTTCTATATTGAATGAGCTTCCTGATATAGGTAGGAAGTCTCATATATTTTTCTTTGTAAGGTTTATGTGTAGTTGCAATGTTGTGCGCTTCATGGATGTCATTGTTCAAGTGGTTGATTGAGTCTTCAATTGAGTTTGTAGATAGTGAGGAATTAATGGAGATGTGGTGAGTGTGGAGGTGGTTGTGATACAAGTCCCAGTCAGTACGAGCAATTGTGTCTTTGTGCTCATCAATGTGGCAGCCAATAGAGGCGATGACAGGCAGATGATCCGAGTCCAGTTCGTTGAGCACGTCAGAGGCCATGTTGAGGTTTGTGTTGGTAATGAAAATGTCCAGGGTATCAGGGCGGGTGCCTTGGTGATGATAGTATGTAGGTTGATTTGGGGCAATGATCCTCAGATTTTGTGCAGCAAGTTGATTTCCAAGGAGTCTCCCATTTCCATTTGTGATGCGGCAACCCCAAAAGGAGTTCTTGGAGTTGAAATCACCACCAGCAATGGTGGGTCTGTCAGAGGGCAAAAGGTGTTTGATAAGGTCAGCAGTTAGTTTATTTTGTGGGGGGCTGTATACTGCTGAGATTTGGGTGATTTTTCCTCGTATTTCGAGTATGATGTTAGTCTCCTCAATGTTTTGACCATTGTAGGATCTGTACAGGGATGTTGGCAGAGATTTTTGGGCAAAAATAGCCGTGCCACCTCCTCTATGATGCAGTCTATCAGTCCTGTAGGTCTTGTAGTTTGGAATCTTTAAGGAGTGACACGGCTTGGCATGCGTCTCAGTGACAAGACAGATATCAACATCATACTCTACGAGGAAATTTTTGAGCTCTTCAATCTTGTTGATTATACTGTTGGCGTTCCAGTTTACTATTTTGAGAGGGTTAAAAGATTTAGTTGCATTAGTCATTATTTATGTTGTAAGGTGCTGGAGGAGAGTTGTTCAAGTTGTTTTTAAAGGTGATGAGAAGTTCTACTAGGGATGAAGATCTTGCCCAATTGATCAGTTCAGAGAACTCTCTTGCAATAGATTTGGCTTCTTGGAGGGTATTTTGAAGGATGGTGATTTCGTTATTGGTGCTGGAGGTGTTTGGAGTGCTAGCCTGCATGTGGATGTTGTCATCTCCTGTGCTGGGGGAAGTTGTAGGAGGGGTGTTAGCACTCATCTGGTGGTTGACGTTGGCCGCTCTGTTTGTCCAGAAGTTGGTAGGGGGTGGCATAGTAGAGTTTACAAATATCCTGGAGTTTGAGGAATTGGGAAGAGCTGGAAAGTTATCTACTTCACTATGTTGGGGTCGTTGTCTAGGAGGGTTGTTTCGTGGGCTAGGACGCTCACTGCATTTAGAGTAGTTAGATGGGTGGGGGCCTCCACAGTTGATGCAGGTGGCTTCTGTATCCTTGGGCTTTGTACAGAGATAACTGAAGTGAGGGCCTGCACATTTAAGGCATTTCGCCTCTCTGCGGCAGCTTTTCTGGGCGTGTCCAAACTGCTGGCATCTATAATATTGCGAAACTCCTCCTCGACCTTTGTAGGATTCAATGGTGTTTTTAAGATTTAAAAGATCCTTTAAATTGTGAATTTCCCGGTTGTGGTCCGTGCGGCGTAGTTCCACGAGATAAAGTGGCATATTTACAATGTTGCCATCCCTGCGTTTAGTTAGTTGAGTGACTTTGATCGGATTGAAACCCTTCTCAACAATTGCTTGGTAGATATCAACAATGGGTATGTCCATGGGCAATGATCTTATTACAACTTTAAGGGTTTTATCCTCATTAAGCAAAAAGGAGTAATACTCGATTTCGAGTGAGTCAAGAAAGGTGGCAATGTGCCTATGTTGAAGGTCGCTAGCTGCTTGGATTTTGAAAGCAGGTCCATCATTATGGGTGATGGTTTTACCCATGTACCCTGCAAAGTTTTGTTTTTGCAGAATATTGTTGAGAAGGGTCCAGTTATACTTTTTATCAGTAACATATATGGGTGTTCTGCAGGAGGTATTGGTTGGGTTACTGAAGTTATTTAATATAGGGGAGTGTATGTCTTGCTGGTTGATGTCAGAATGCTGCAAAGATGAGGGGGAGTTGGAAAGGGGTTCAGGAGCTGTCGCCAAGTTGACAGGCTCAGCAGCTGATGAGGCATGGACTGTCGCCGAGTTGACAGAGCCTGTGTCTTGGGTGGCAGGGGTTGTCGCCATCTTGACAACTCCTGTTTCTTTACAGGCAGGAGCCGCCGCCCTCTTGACGGTTCCTGTTTCTTTAATTTGGTAAGATTTTGCATTAACATGTCTTTTAGGTAGTGGGACATGCTTATAGGTAAAAGCAGGATAAGTGTTATCGAAATTATTAATGTTAGCAACCAACAAGTCACTCTCTTGGATGTTAAGAGAAGGTTCCCCATTGCTGGTGTCAAAAATCAATTTATCGGTAGATTTACCGGGATGAAAGTTTAAAAGTACCTTTTTTGGGTTTATTGGATCATGTTTTATCGAATCCGCAGGTTTAATTTCAGTAGAAATTGTAAAATCCTGCTGAAACTGGGTCATAATAGTTGGAACTGCAGTAGATGCGAAGTTTCGTTCATGGGGGGGAGGAGCTACCCTGGTCGTGATTCTGATTGGCTGTTGCCAGTGCAGAGGTCTGCTCTTTGCTGAGGCACGGCTAAACTGGATTCTACGCGGCTATGACAGTGCGGTAAAGATCAAAGGATTTCAAATACCACCTTAGTTTGACCGTTTACCACTAGATGGCATTGGTCTAGTAGGATAGTTTTTGAATCATTTTGCCTTGACTAGCCTTCTGTAATGTGGTGTGCTACCGTTTCGTAAGTGATTTTTGTAATTATTTACTCTTTTAATTCCCAAAACAATACAGCATGCCTATCTATTGCTGTGTACCTTTATGTAAGTCAAATAGTAATCTCGATAAAATATCTTTTCACGAATTCCCAGCTGATTCAGAACTGAAACGTGTTTGGCTGAAAGCCATTTCGCGTAAGGATTTTTCGCCTAACGATATTTCTAACTCATCTAAAGTATGTGCATATCACTTTAAGGATTCAGATTTTTTTGCAGTTCCCTACAAGGAGATGTTTAAAAAAAGGATCGATCCCAACCGTGTTTAACGGATATCCTACTTACAAATTGATTCCCCAGAAGAGCGAACGTAGAGTTCTAAAACGTAAACAAAAAGGGAATCTAAGTCTCCGAAGTAAAAAATTGAGAGCATCTTCTCCCTTTTTAGATAATGAAGCTGCAAATGTGTTATTAAGCTGTTGTGTTAGCTAGTTCTTCATATGATGATAATTTTAACTGGTATAATATTTTCTCTTTAAATACTTACTGTGTTAAGTTGCTACTATCTCCATTTATTATGTATTTGGAATTGTTGTAATCTATGAGTCGAGTACTTTTTTTGAAGAGACCGCTGTATGCGTCTGATAAATTGTATTCCAACTTGTGACAGCTCAATCCATTTATCTCTAATTACTGGCCTAGGACTTAAGTTGTGATAAAGAAACATTAGACGGGTTGCATCTGTGTATGTGAAAGATAACGCTCTATAGACGGGTGTATCTGTATGAATGTAGATCTACCCTATAAACGGGTATCTGTATGAATGTAGATCTACCCTATAAACGGGTATCTGTATGAATGTAGATCTACCCTATAAACGGGAATGTATGAATGGAAGATCGCCTCCTTATGTATCTGAGTGGGGTCTCCCATATGCGGGTTGTACCCATTTCTTTGTCCCTCGACAGGCTATTTGTAATTTTAGTACATTAACAAAAATCGACATCATGTTTTTATTGTTTTTAGCAAATTTGCTTGCATACGGGCTACAATGAGTTCCGTGGCTGGAATGATACCCTCACTCTTTTGTGATAATAAGTGGGTCAGAGTAGGCAAATTAAAATTAATGAAAAATGACCCACTGGGGACCCGTAGCTGCATATTAACTTATATTATCAGTATTGCTTAGAAATTTGCTTTAGATATCTTTGCATTATAACACTAATACTATAAATGCTTTTTACATATATAGAGTGATTCTCCAGTAATTGACCACATGCTAGTAGTTGACGAAAATAACACAAAAAGGAAGTAAACAAGGATTGTTGTGATGGTATTCTAATTTTTATTGGTTAAAATATATCCAATAACTAATGAAAGCCACTGCCAAGTTATAGGGGTAGCCAAGCTTCCAATTGGATGATAAAAATTAACAAACACAGAGGTATATCACAGGGTCTCGTAAGAGTGACTGACACCATTAGTAAAGGGTGGTTTAGCTTCTCTGTGATTTTTTAGCATCAACATGAATAATTTCTAAATGATTTAATACAAATAATGTATGTAGATCATTTATGTTTGTTTTATATTAATATACAAGTAATTTTTCTTTAAACCAATAAACAAATTATGAATAACAGATGGTTAATTACTGATCAGGCTAAGTGTTATACTTTTAGTAAATGACCAAAATGGTCAACTACTAAATTGTTTTATTTCCTGAAAAATTCAAAAAATCAGATCAAATGGTCTGTTAAAAGAGAAAAGCATTGGTCTGGTCCAAGTTAAGCCGGAAAATTTCCAGATCACTAACATCCTTGTAAATATCAAAATTACTTTTCACACTGAATTGAATAAAATATATGTTTAGTAAAATTTTTTATTATGAACAAGAAAAAATTAAAGTAGAAAACTAACTTAAATATTAATAAGAAATTGAGTTAAATAAATCATTAGGGAAGATTTTTTTCTAGGTGTAAGCATATACCTAGGCTATAAGAATTCTGAAATCATTAAAATTAAACACTCATGGAAGGGAAGAAATCCTTTTTCAAGTACACCGAAGAGGTTTGTTTTGATTGATGATTACGATTTTCGCCACTACCCCGGATTGGCGCTGTCCAAGTAGAAAATTTATCTCGTAGGTTGGTCGTCGCGAAATCAGCCATTGTCACAGCCTTATTCCCCCTTCAATCGAGTTAAGCCTTGGCTGAGGTTAGGATCACTGTTCTGATAGTTCGTTTCATCTATACGAGATGGCGCCACCAACCCAGTGTTGGAAATGTTATTTTCATTTGTGAAATGTGTGCATTTTGATTTGTGTGATCTTGTTCGAATGTAATCACATTTGCAATTTGTTTGATCATTAGACGATGCAAGATTTGTTAAAGTATTGAATTTGATAGGGCTTTCTAAAGGATGCCTTTCATTATATATAGTTTTAGGCGTAATAACTCTTGTCTCTTCATGTTCAGAGCTGGAGGAGTCCGTGTCATTTATAGATTGTATAGAGCTGTCACTATCAGTATTTGAGTTGTCAGGTGTGGTGCATTGAGTGTCTCTATTAAGGGAGAAATTGTCTTTTAAATTTTGTAATTCACTTAGTCCGGAGTTGATGATTTCATGTGCGTCAGTGTCCTTGATGGTAACAACATTAGAGACATTATGAAGGATGGTGATGGTAGTGGAAAATAATAGTTCTATTTTTTCCTCAAACTTGGACAACAGTTGATTTAGTTTCAGGTCCATGGTTGTAGTCATTGACCTGAAATAAGAAAGAAAAAAGGGGGGGGGGAGGGGAACCTGAAATAAAGTTGAGGGACCAGGTTAAACAGGAATCTAACTAGTCCTCCTTACATAGGAAATAATCAGATGACAGGGCCTGTCCTAGACAACGAACGAGGCCGCGTCTTTGGGGCCAACACCTTTATCGGATACCGTGGATTTAAAATGAGGGGGGGGTAATTTCAGCTGGACGATCCAGTTCAGTCCGGGCAGGATCCGGGATCAGCAGAAAGATGATTGTAGTTGTACAGCAGATGAGATGGTGCAAAGTTTAAATTGATGATAAAAAATATAATATTCACCCGAAATTAAAAATAATCAGGTGGGAAGATGTAAAAAGATATTTGCAATCAATGCATAGTAAAAATATTTCATGGAAATAAAAATTTCCGGTAGATTAATGAAGATTATGACGAGCGATCTGGACGTAGGTCCGTTCTGCTCTCATCAATTGAAATTGATTGAATGCGAAGACTGACTGACTGACTGACTGACTGAGTTGGAATTTGGAGCAGTTAGATCCGTAAGGATCTTCAATCTGCAGAATATCGCGTGAGTCAAAGCATATTATCCCTAGAACACGACATGTGAGTTGCATAATAATAAAAGGGAATAAAAATGAGACACAGCGAGTCAGTAAACTGAAGCCATGGGGACGGGGAGGGAGGGGGGAAAGAAAACAACAAAATGCAGGTGATCCGAAGATCCCTCCTGCAAGCTGGTGCAGCCATCTGGTGGCCAAAAGAGGCAACAAGAGGTAAATACATAGGCAGTCGGGTGTTCCGGGATGGATACCTCCCAGCTGCTAGCTATGTGTGGTGATGATGAAAATAGCAGAAGTGAAGGTTAAAAAGGGAATAACAAAATAATAAAACTCTCAAAATAGAAAAAAAAAGGGGGGGGGGGGAGCGGTGATTACTTATCGAGGATCGTAAGCGTGGCTCTGGGTCTGTGGGCATAGTTTAATTTGGTATGATCATAGGTTGGAATATTTCGAAGTTCAGGATTTTCATGATTGTCTACAGAATTGTAAAAGTTTTTGGCTTGGTCGTAGATAGCCTGTTTTATTGAGGTTATGCCTAAGCTATGTTTTAAATCTTCATTGTGGACAAACCATGGAACATTTGCAATATTGTGTCTGACAAGTTTGTTTTGCATGGTTTCAAGTTTGGTGAGTTGGTTATTGGAAATGCAACCCCAGATTGGGGCTGCGTAAGTTACGGTTGGGCGCATAACGGACTTGTAAAGTAGGATTTTATTTTTAATGGAAAGGGGGGAGGAACGGCTAATGAGGGGGCGAAGGGCTCCATTTACTTTTCGAAACTTTTCAATGACATAATTACAGTGGGGGATCCAGTTTAATTTTGAGTCTAGAACAACATCAAGGTATTTCGTTTCCTTCTCCCATGGGAGCTCTTGGTTATACAAAACAAGGGGGGGGGGGATTTGTTTACGTTTTTTTGAGAAAAGGATAGCGGCACTTTTAGTGACATTGATCTGGATCCTCCATCTGTCGAGCCAAGTTTCGAGTTCGTAAATGTGGTCCTGGAGCCTTTTGTGTATACCGTTAACCTTATTAGATGCTGATAGAATGGCGGTGTCATCCGCAAAGAGACTCATCATAGTGTGGTTAGACTGGGGGATATCATTTGTATACACATTAAATAATAAAGGCCCTAGGACTGAGCCCTGGGGGGTACTGGCCATGACTTTTCTTTGGGTGGAATAAAGCTTTTCTACTTGGACAGTGAATTTTCTATTTGTAAGATATGAGTAAATAAGGTGGGAAATATAATCAGGGGAACCAAGAAGAAGGAGTTTGAAAACTAGTCCGTCAATCCAGACCCTATCGAAAGCTTTGGCTACATCAAGGAATAACCCTCCAGTTTGCCTACTGATCGTTAGTTGTTTAGCGATAAATTCAGTCACTCTGAGGAGTTGATGAGTCGTAGATAATTTGCTACGAAAGCCGAATTGCTGAGGGATGAGGATGTCTTTAGAATCTAAATAATTGATTAACCGTTTTTTAATAACTTTCTCAGCAATTTTACTTAAGACTGGTAGTAGTGAGATAGGTCTGTAATTTGTCGGATCAGTAGGGTCCTTTCCAGGTTTTTTGATTGGCACAATAACAGCCGATTTCCATGCAGTAGGGAAGGGGTGTAATATTAGCATAGTGTTTAAGATGAGAACTAGATAATCGATGATATTTGGTGGCGGCTTTTTAATCATTTTATTAGTGATTCCTTCCCTACCAGGAGCTTTTTTAATTTTAAGTACCTTGATATAACCAATAACTTCGTCTGTATTGACGGGGTCAATGGGGTGGGAGGGGGTTTCAGACATACGATTTTTTACATAGAGTTCTACAGTGGCGTTGTGGAGATGATCAAGAGAGGGGTTGTTTTGGAACTGGTTTTCATAGGTATCAGCGAAAAGTTCAGCTTTAGCATTGCTAGTATAGGCTAAATTTGTTTGACCTTTAAGAGCTGGGAATTTAGTGAATTCTCTTTTGCAGTTTTTGGTGGCTTTCCAGAGGGAACCGTCACCGGTAGCTAGGGATGAAATATACTCAGTCCAATTCTTTTGAGAAAGTTCTCTGAAAAGTTTTCTAATCTTCCGCTGATACCTATTTGCGTAGGTTTTTGACCTAGGGTCACCAGTTTCTTGCCAGTCTGCACGGTATTGATTTTTAATTTTAATAAGGTGTCCGATATATGGGGGGGGGGGGTATAGTTAACATGCTTAACATCAATGGAGGTAGTGGCATTTGAGTGGGCATTTTTAATTAAATCGGTGAGGTCATTAACAGCAATATTAAGGTCATCAGCACTACTAATAAAAAGAGGAAGGGAGTGGCTTTCATGAAGCAAGTTTTGATACTTATTCCAGTCAGTATTAAAGGAGCGGGATGGGGTGGGTGGGGGAAAGGAGGCATCAAAATCAGCTAGAATGGGGTTGTGGTCTGATGATAGATCCGGCTCAGATTTAATGGAGTAATTATATGGAATGTTCCTGATAAGCATTAAATCAATGGTGGAGGCTGAAGTAGCGCCAAAGCGGGTGGGACAAATCCTGCAACGTGACCCTTCTTCGGCCAACGAAGTAGAAGGCAGTCAATCCCCCCTGCTTCGGGTTCTGACGGACCGAAGATGCTCGATCGCCATCGTCAAGCTTCTCCTCTATTATGGCGCAGATCCTAATTTCCAGTTCTGTCATGGCGGCCCAACGCCTCTCATCAATGCCCTACATTGCAGGAACAGACTTGAAACGATCAGAACATTGGTAGAAGGAGGTATGTAAAAACATAAATTAATATGTAAACGCTTTTCTACAACAATTTTTAAGGGAGCCTTTTATTAGACCGAAATATTTCCATGTACGCTGAATTGTCAATTTTTTGTTGCTTCCTCATATCCCATTCCTACATCTTACATTACATCTTAAAAGGTAATTTAACTGTTTCAAAAATCTTTTTGTCAAAATAATTATGAACTGATTTCAGAGATTAAGTTTGTCCCATCTGCATTTACAGAAGAAAATGACAAAATTATTCATTACTTTTAAATTAGATAAAAGGATTCTGAATTGCATATCCAAAACTTCATTTCGTGTACATTTGGATAGATTAGAAATTTAAGTTCATTCCTTTAACGCGGTAGTATTGTAAGATAACCTTCTGTTAAGATTTAAAATAGCAGTATTTCCATTTAAATATTCATAAAAGATTTGCCAATATTGGTAACTAGTAAATATATTTAACTCTGTTATTTGAATTATTTTAGATTTAAGACTTTCCTTAATTAAAGTTGTAATTTTAATTTTACCTAGGAGCCAGAGCCGATCTTCCGGACGATTCGAGTCTGTCTATAGCACTTGCTCTGAATGCGGAACTGGAAGTTATCAGATTGTTGCTTATTGCCGGCGGAGATTTGCACAGTGCTAACATTTCAGGTCAAAGCCCACTCTTCCACGCTTTGGGACACTTCAACGTTAGTATCTTTACATTTCTCCTCGATTACCTGGATATGAACGTCAACACTGCCAAAAACCAGTGCGGTGGCTCACTTCTGCACAGTGCCCTGTGCATTAACGGATGTACGGCAGTTTTCGTCAAATTCTTGATTAGCAGTGGCATAGATGTTGATTCAGTAGATGAATTTGGTGACACGCCACTGCATAAAGCGGTGCAAAATCAGACAGGTCATCCGAGCGTAGTTGAAATTTTGCTGAGAAGAGGTTCCCACGTTAATGTCAAAAACCGAAATGGTCTCAGTCCTTTGGACCTAGCAATAGAAAACGGATGCAGCCTTGCTATCGTTCAATTGCTGTTGAAGTATTGCTTACTTGAGAAGCCGGACTTCAACATCGAGGACTGGACTCGTGAACACGAACTCCAAGGAATGTTGTCAGAATACGCAATTAAATGTGAGCAGGAATTGCATAGAATGAAGTCAGATAATCTTGGCAATGGTCGGACATTGTTTGAATTTATGCAAATGTATTCCGGCTATAAAATGTACAGCAATGCAGAAGAAGGATTTAACGTGGATCAATTATTGCTAATAATTGCAAATAAACGATATCCTTTGTATTCGCAATTGATATCCTCTAAATTAGAACGTTCATTGTTAAAAGACAAACTAGAGGAATGTAATGTATATACTGCTGTAAAAGGCATTTCTGATGTGAATTGCAGCATGCCAAGAAAAGTTTTGCTGAATTACGATTGTGCCTGTGTTTTGGCAAATTACTTGGATCAAAATGATTTGTTAAGTGTAATTATAGCTTTTTGTAATTAGTGCCCTACACTTCTGTTTTGAATATATTGTTGATTATGTAACTGTACATATAATTTTACCTATGTTTCAAAGATTAAAACTTGTATGCTTTTTTTCCAAATGTTTTTTTATTTTGCTCAAAAATTTATATCATATACATGTAATAAAACATATCAGGATTTAATAAATGAATTATTTGAATTTTCATGTTTAGATTTTTTTTTTCAATAACATACCAGATATCTAAAAATTGCTTTTACCTAGCATTCCAGTTCCAATAAAGGAGGAAAATTTCGCCTAATATATCGCTAAAAAACAAGTCTCCATTCTTTAAATAGAGTGCTGTATTTTAAGATGAAATTGCAAAAGCACATTATACATTTGATTTTCACATAGATCTGGTCACTCACAATTAGCTTAATGTAATGTAGTTAACTCGTGGATTGAACGTGCCAAATCTATCTTGAAGAAAACTATTGATATTTTGTTAGATATAAGCAAGTAGATTTCATGTTTGACTTTGAGTGATGTATTAAAGTGGTAATAAAAATAACCCAATAAATTGTAATGTAGGGAGCTCGTGAAGTGAACATGCCTAAACTATCGATATTTTGTTAGATATAAACAATTAGATTTTATGTTTGCCTTATTCCTGGCTTTAAGTGAAGTAATATATTGGAAGTAAAAAATAAAAAAACAATGAAATGTCAACTGTACTAATCGTTCCCAACCGGTCACCTTCTCAAGTACTGACCGCAGCACATATTGCTTGACTTCGGTGACCGAATAGAAGCATGTACGTTCCGCGTGGTATAAACGTGACCACGGAAAATTATTAGGTAAAAGCAATTTATCCATGGGAGGCAGATACAAAATCTCTAGTCGTTATATAGAAACAAATAGTTCCAAATGTAACACCGTACATGGCATTTCAACAACATACCACCAAATGCATGATCCATCTGTTTCAGAGATGTCCTTAGTTTTCGTATTCCTTAAAGTTTGCACATAAACAGGCAGACGTTTCACATAATTAAATATGTCCATGTTTACTATAATGATCAAGCACAAATCGAGATGACAGAGAAGGTCACTTTTGTATTCAATTCCTCAAACGAGAGTTCAAGAATTAGAATTGGGCAGCTACAAATAAAGGACTCCTCTTTCCCTGTAATTGTAACACGGCAATATTAGCTTTAAACGTTTGTTTGAGTAAATTTTATTGTATTGAGTCCAGAAAATGTTATGAAACAGTCAACATGTCAAGCAAAGTGTGTCATATTTGGGCCCTGAAAAGAGCCGTTTGTTAGGATGGGAGCTATAACTTCCAACAACATAAAAGACCTACTGAATATAAAATTGCATGTAAAAATGTAGCGATCTGCCTGTATTGTTTACATATTTCATCCTTGCAACCACTTCCCCTCAGGGGGTTTACTTTCTATGAGTAAATACGGGCTTCACAACCCCGGGGCTCCCTAGTGATCTATCCCTCCTTCTGTTTTACCTTCTTTTTTGGGTTCTGTATTTATTGTTCGGCTTCTTTTCCTTCCCTCGTTGTGGTTACCTCTTCAGAGGTGAGGGCTCCCCTTGAGAAGCTTTGTGCCGCTCTGTTGCTATCAGCTTCTCTCGGGGATTATATCACCCACGTGTTTGCCGTGCGTGGAGACCCGTGTCTCTGGAAAGGGGGATCCTGGTAGTTGAGGGGCGACATACTGTCCCAATACACTACTTTGGCCCTTGCTTCAGATAAACGGGAGGTACACATTGGTCCCGTGTGTATCAATCGGCTGGTCGTCCGACTTCGTCGGCGGCTAGGGATCAAGCGTCCGGCTCGTCTGCTGGGAACCTCGTTAAGGGTGGAGGCTTCTACAGGGACGAGTCGTTCGCGTATAGGCACTGGTTAACCCGATAGAGTCATGCTGTGCGTAACAGTTCTGTTGATATTTTGTTTTCTTTTATGATTTTTGTTGCTTGCCGGCAGGCTCTATCCCCGATAATGAGGTCTCCATGGTGGGTGGGACTCTAGTGCCCGAATTTTTTATCCCTACTTTCATGGAAAGTAAATCTACTATTTTTTCTCCCCCTAGTGGGGAGCAACAAAGACAAGTCTCTTCATCACATCCAAGTTCTCTGAAATTCTTTATTGTACATCGAGTGGAGGGTTCTTTCGAAAAGGTTTCTCCTTTTTTAATTGAGAAAGCTTTAAAATCGTTCGTTGGAGATACAGCTTCAGTAAAAAAACTGAAGTCTGGAGATCTGTTAGTGGAGGTCCGCAATGATCAACAAGCCAAGAGCATATTAAAAATCGACAATTTTGGAACATTCCCTGTAACTGTAACAGCTCATGGATCTCTTAATAAATCTCGTGGTGTTGTGTCCGAGTCGGACCTTTACCATACAGCGGAGGACGAGATTCTTGATCACCTACGTGATCAACACGTTTCGGCCGTCCACCGCATAACAATACGACGAGATGGGAATATCATCCCCACTAAGCATTTGATCCTAACTTTTGACTTACCCACTTTACCGTCGCACGTAAAAGCAGGCTATCTGAATTTCCAATTACTTCCGTATATTCCGAACCCACTACGCTGTTTCAAGTGCCAGAAATTTGGTCACTCGCAAACAGCTTGCCATGGGAAAACGGAAATATGCGCACGTTGTGCAGGTATTGGACATGGTAGTGCTAACTGCAAAGCACCCGAGAAGTGTGTCAATTGTGATGGCACACATCCGTCATACTCTCGATCATGTCCACAGTGGGTAAAAGAAAAAGAAATACAAACAGTACGAGTAAACCAAAATAAGTCGTATTTCGATGCTAAAAAAATTGTTGAATTGAGGACTCCACGCGTTGGTGTTGCTTATGCTGATGTTTTGAAAAAAACATTCAGCAGCAAAAGCACACAAACAGACTCTCCTGTATCATCTCTCATTAAATTACCTCAACGGTCATCTACAGAGGTTGTTAAACGACCAACGACTTTAAAGAAATCTTTAGCAAAATCAAAAGCTTTGCAGACACTGAAGCTGAAATCTGCCAAAGGGGGACCTTCTCGAGAGAAACCCTCTAACCCTTTTACTATCCTTCGTTCCTTTAGGGAGGCAGATGTGGTGAAACTTCACCCATCTGATGATGACGAGGATATTAGTGAAGATCCTGACCCCCCTTTTAAATTTGCATCAAGTAATTAATGGCTTCTTTTGTTTCTTGGAACTGTCGCGGTTTTAGGTCTAGGAAGGATGATGTGAAGAATATTATTTCACTTTACCATCCAGCATGTTTGGCCCTTCAAGAAACTTTCTTGAAGGATACTTATATATCTAAAATCCGTAGGTATAGCTGCATTAGAAAAGATGTTACCCGTAGTAATACAGTGTCTGGAGGAGTATGCCTTTTTATTTCTCATAATTATCCCAGCACTGTAATCACACTACGCACATCTCTACAGGCTGTGGCTGCGAGACTTCATTTACAGTCCCTTCTCACAGTCTGTTGCCTATACTTACCGCCACATGCTATCATCCGCCAAGAGGAGCTGAATGATTTGATTGACCAGCTTCCAGCGCCATTTTTATTGCTTGGTGACCTTAATGAACACAGTACTATGTGGGGTAATGATAATACGAACCCTCGTGGGAGACAGATTGAAAATATGTTATCTGATCACTGTCTCTGTCTCCTGAATAATGAGGAGAAAACCTATTTTCATGAACCCACTAGAACATTCCATTCACTCGACTTAGCCATTTGTTCCCCTATACTTTTGCCATACTTGAATTTTGCTGTTGGGAGTGATTTACATAATAGTGATCACTTCCCTATTCTCATTTCGCACACAGGTAGTGGTAGCGTGAACATCCGTCTACCTACATACAAATACCACAAGGCGAATTGGGACAGATTTACTGAGTTGGCTGTTGTAACAGGAACAATGGTGGACAGTGAGGATGTTGATACTGCTGTCCAAAATGTCACTGAAGCAATTTTAAATGCTGCTGACTCCTCCATTCCTAAGACTTCACCTAGAACACTGCGGCACTGTAAATCATACTGGAATGCAGACTGTCAGTCTGCATACAAGAAACAAAAGAAGCTATGGGGTATCTTCCGCAGATACCCAACTACAGGAAACCTTATCGCCTTTAAAAAGGCTAAGGCATTTGCTCGTAGAGTTAGACGTCAGAGTCAGAAGGACTCTTGGATAAGTTATGTATCTTCAATTACATCCAAAACATCAAGCAATCAGTTGTGGAAGAAGGTTAGAGCAGCCAACGGTTTGTATCCGGAATATTCTTGTCCGATACTTCAAACCGGAGCTGCTGTGTTCTCTTCCCCTGAAGATATTGCTAACCTTATAGGTGAAACTTTTGAAAGTATATCCAGTTCCGATTCTTATAGTCCTGCTTTTCTTGTGACTAAGAATCGAGCTGAACGGACTGGAATTAATTTCGAAAGCAATATTGAATATTCCTACAACTGTGACCTTAAGATGTACGAATTGAAGAGTGCTTTATCTAAAGCACATAACACCAGTCCAGGTCCAGATGGGATCAGTTACCAAATGCTCCGCCATTTAAGTCCAGATTCTCTTTTTAACACCCTTTTTCTCTTTAATAGAATCTGGAAGGAGAACATCTTTCCTACTTTGTGGCGGGAAGCTACTGTAATCCCCATTCTGAAACCTGGAAAGGATCCCAAGGATCCTCTGAACTATCGACCGATAGCATTAACGAGCTGCCTCTGTAAGACCTTTGAACGTATTGTAAACGCCCGACTCTCTTACATGTTGGAAAAAGATGGATGTATTTCACCTTTCCAGAGTGGATTCCGACGAGGGCGGTCCACTCTTGATAACATCGTGAAACTAGAAACAGATGTTCGTAATGCCTTTGTGCAGAGGAATCATCTAGTTTCAATCTTTTTCGACATTGAGAAGGCGTATGATCATACGTGGCGATATGGTATCCTGCAAACTCTATTTAATTTTGGTTTTAGGGGTAATCTGCCCCTTTTTATTCAAAATTTTTTATCATCTCGTGTTTTTAGAGTTCGCATTGGAGCTTCATTTTCAAATTATTTTAACCAATCTGAGGGAGTTCCTCAAGGGTGTGTTTTAAGTGTCACCCTTTTTAATCTTCATATCAGAAACATCCTTCATGTCCTTTCACCCTTTGTTCATGGAACTTTGTATGTTGATGACTTGCAAATCTCGTGCCAAGGATCAAACATGCGCTTAATTGAACGTCAGTTACAAACTGCTGTTAACAGACTTGTAGAATGGTGTGAACAAAACGGCCATAAACTGTCACCATCTAAAAGCAGTTGCATCCACTTCTGTAGGAGGAGGGGTCTTCACCCTGACCCTGAAATCCACATACGCAATTCTCCCATCCCAGTTGTGAATCAGATAAGATACTTGGGAGTCATCTTCGACAACAAGTTAAATTTTCTCCCACATATTGTATACTTGCGCAAGAAGTGCGATAAATCGCTTAATATCCTCAAAGTACTCTCAAATACATCTTGGGGTGCTGATCGCACTTCTTTGCTGCGTATTTACAATTCGGTTATCTTATCCCGTATTGACTACGGATGCGTTGCGTATGGGTCTGCAGGAGTATCCCTTCTACGAAGATTGGATACTGTCCATCACACTGCTGCCCGTATTTGTTCAGGTGCATTTCGCACTTCACCCATTGAAAGTCTGTTGACAGAGTGTAGTCTACTTCCACTTGACTTGAGACGGAAAAAATTAAGCGCCAACTACTACTGTAGAATTATGTCTGATCCTTTTCACCCTTTACGTAAGTTGAGACTTGATGCCTTCCTTGGTAGGTTATATGATGCTCGTCCATCTAACATCCGACCATTTTCTGAAAGAGCGAAATCCATCTTGTTGGATGCAGCTCTAAGTGACGTAGTTACCCAAACATTTACCACTCAATCCTTTCCACCGTGGAATATTCCATCTTTCCACTTTCTCAATCCATTTGCGATGTATTGCAAGGCAGACACTGCCCCAGAAATTATGCAACAAATCTTTTAAGATCACCGCTCTCAGTATGCTGACTATGAAGCAGTATTTACTGATGGATCCAAAGGAGGTGAACGTGTTGGCTTTGGTACTGTGTCTTACACATGCACAGTCGCTTTTACACTTCATAAATCCTGCTTGGTTTTCACTTCTGAGATAACAGCAATTTCTTGTGCACTGCTGCACATCTCACTCTGCCACAATCGCAAATTTTGTGTGTATACTGACAGTTTAAGCTCCTTGTCAAGTCTTGAGCAATTTAAGAACAATAGCCATCCACTTGCCTTTGACATTTTGTCAAAGTTACACACACTTGAGAGGAAAGGGTTTACTATTTTGTTCTGCTGGGTACCTAGTCACAGGGGAATTTCAGGAAATGAATTGGCCTATTCTGCTGCTAAAGCGGCTTCAATTCCGCTGCAGCAGCCAGTTCCCTACCAAGATATTAAGACTGCAATTCAAAAGTTCATAGTATCCTTACGTCAAGAAACATGGGATTTGCAGGTTAATAACAAACTTCATTTTATCAAAAATCATCTTCTTAAATGGCCAGTTAATCCAATGCGTCGGACAGATGTCAAACTGACTCGTCTGCGCATTGGTCACACCCGATTGACGCATCGACATCTATTGCTGGGAGAAAATCCACCTGTTTGCGATATTTGTCGTTGCGATCTTACTGTAGCTCATATTTTTATTTCTTGTCCTAAGTTTCAGACGCATCGTCTTAGGTTTTTTAAGAGTACTAGTTTAAGTCTTCAGGATTTGATAGGGGAACTCCCCATCCAAATCTTTTTGCTTTTTTAAGATCAATCGGGTTTTTAAATCACATCTAGTTTTTTAAACATTTCCATTTTTAAAAGTTTTATTAACATCTTCATCATTTTAGAAATGTGTTTTTAACATTCTTAAATTATATTATGTCACCTCTCATCATATTTATAATTCATCTTTCATCATAGTTTTTCTTTTAACTTTTGTTTTGGCGCAGCATGGCCCTTGTGTTGCCTTTGCGCCATAAAACCTCAATAAACAACAAAACAACAACAACCTTGCAACCACTTGGTGAACCAGCCCGCATATAGGGTTAGAAACCCAGTCAAAAAGCGCCAAGAAAGAGGCGAGAGTCAGGTCTTACTCTCAGAGCTCTAAATCTGAGAATGCGAAGACTTTACTTTTTAATATTACAATTAACGGAGTGCTGATCCGAAGATGCTATACTCTCTGATATGAAGGGTGGGATAAATTGAAGGACGAAATATCGGAACTGGCATACAATAAAAGCAAAACATGACACCACACTTGGTACAGGAGCTGGCTTGGATCACCTTCCAATAGAAAGCGAGGAAAAGGCACGTGGGAGGAGCTAAACTAAGCACAGGGCAGTGGAGTCCAAACTGGTGGGAAATCCCTGATAAATTGTATAACTGGTAAAAAGAAGGATGCATTATCCTCGGTCCAGTCGTAACAATCTTGAAGGTCGGAAAACTCATCCATAATGAAACCGTGAGTGAATAAAAATGCAACGTAGCATTTATCATTGAGTTGGCAAGATTCAAGACCAGAGCCTGCTTGAGAATCTTTAGAGGAAGTCTGAATGGGGGTCAGAACAACTGATTCAGTCGCCTTGTTGACTGTGGTTTCAATTGTTTGACAGACAGCATTTGCATAGGTCTTAGTTATACTTTTGATAATCAGGGGACGAGGAACAAATCTGGTACAGTCAGAATTTAGAGGGGGAGGTTTGGTAGCCTTGGTGACCGTCTGAGGGTTGGTAAATAAAGCTCTACGAGTCGGACAGGAGAGAGAAGAGCTTGCATGATTTTGGCCACAGTTGCAGAAAAGCTTTGGGCCATTTTTGACTGGGCATGCACGACTACTGTGATCAAGAGAGCAGTGTCGGCATCTGATGGGAGAGGTACATTCAGCAGCAAGGTGGGCACCCCAATGCTGACACTTGTAGCATTGTTGGGGTCCGCTCGCCTTCCTGCCTATGAGGGGTTCAATTCTGACTTTGGTGTATAACATGGTACGCCAGGATAAAATGTCAGATTGATTTTCAGTGAAAGGGAACTCCAAAATAAAAAGGGGCATCTTATGCCCATTACGGCGTTTCATCTGAATGGGGGAAAACTCTGGTTTCTTCCAGACCAGCCAGTCGGCTATGTCCAAAATAGAGGATTTGATATTTAAACCTCGAACAACAACTTTGAAGGAGCGAGGTGGGCTAAGAGGGAAAGAGATATCAGTAGATTTGGCGCCAGAAATGTTGGCCAGATTTGCCTCATCATACTGGATAGCATTGGGGAGATTAAGAATGAATCTGGGCGATTCAGCTTCACCTGAATCAGCAGCAGTGTTAACTATAACAGGGGAGTTAAGCACTGGAATCTCAGGGATAGAAATGTCATCAAGCCGCTCCTCCAAATTAATGGGTACTTCATTGGTACCCGGCACTGGAACAACAGCTATCCGCTCATCCATATTAATGGGTACTACAGGGGTACTAGCAAAGGAAACATTAATCGGCTCATCCACCTTAGTGGGAACTACAACAGGAACATGGCAAACTGCCTTAGCAGATGCAGGCTTAGGTTTGATAGCTTTGCGCCTCACCATTTCAGAAACGTCAGTAAAAACCAACAAATGGGAATGATGAAGAACGATCGGTAACAGGTCCGACTAGCTCGTGATTCTGATCATGATTTGATTGGGAATGCGAAGACTTTTTCTTTGATGATGATTTTAAGTGGCTACAGCCCGGAGGCACTTTACCACTGGTCTTAATAGCGCCCGAAGGGCGATCGTCATAAAATATAAAATATAAATTGCATGAAAAGTTACAGTGAGGGACGGACGGGACAATACGAAATAATTAAAAAAAAAGAAAAGTTGGTTAAATACGTAACTATATACAAAAGCTCACGCTTTTTATTACAAAAATAATTCGTTAAATATCCTGAGATTTTAACATCGTCAAACTATATACAAAAGCTCACGCTTTTAGGTACAAAAATAAATCGTAAAATTCCTGAGATTTTACTTCGTCAAAGGTAATAATAAGAATAATAAATTGGTTAAATATGGTCTAATTACATGAAACCTGCGTTTCTATATACAAAAGTCTGATTGTAAGAGAATTTGTGTTTACAGTAAGTAAGATCAATAAATTACTTATTAAATCTTGTGGTCATTAGAGCGTCAGATAGCACAAAAGCAGCGTATGGTCTGTTACGTGTGTCGTTCTGAGAAATTTCATAGTCCAGGCATTCATTGATTATAGAATTAGGTTTAGTCGCTTTTTTGTAAAAGGAGATATTTAACTCAGCTAGGTGTTGTTCGATGGTGTTGATTTTCATATCCCTGTGAATAAGGTCATTCCTTACATATCTACTAGCGTCTACCATGTTTCGAAGAATCTTATTTTGGATAACCTGGAGTCTATGTAAATCTCTGGCTGTGCAGGTGGCCCATGCAGGGGAAGCATAAGTGAATATTGGTCTTATTGCACTGAGATAGTCTCCTTTTGTGATTGAGGGGTAGTGTGGAGTTCCTACCAATAAGTGGGGCGAGTTTTCTGGCAACTCCAAATGCGTTTTTGGTCACATTAGTTATGTGGTCTGACCATGTAAGTTTTGTATTTATGGTGACACCCAAATATTTGGCCTTTTTAACAATGGGGATTTTTTCATTAAAAAGTGTGATCTCATTGCCAGTAATTTTGTTTTTTTTATTGTTTTTAGTAACTGTGCATAAAACTTGTGATTTGCCAGCATTAATACTAATCTTCCATTTGGAGCACCAGGCTTCAATGGTGGGAATTTTGTTTTGCAGATTTTTAAGTGCGGTTTGAGAGTTGAGTGATTTGGAGACAATGGCCGTGTCATCTGCATAGAAAGCAGTTAAACAATTGCGGTCGTCCTTAAAGGAAGGGAAGTCGGATGTATAGATGTTATATAAAGTGGGACCCAGGATACTCCCCTGGGGGACCCCGGCCTGCGAAGACTGGAAAAATGCAATCTTTTATAGGTATGGTTGCGGAGAGTGAGGTGGTCCAATTGCAAAGCAGGAGGGAGGAGCTTAGGAAATAACTAGTGTAATTTTGCTCCAAAAAAAAAAAAATCGAAATATTGTCATCGACACATATATCGTTATATTTGTATCATGTAATGTTCCGAAGAAAGTATTGCATTAGGGCATAAAACTGAACTGGAATTAAAATGATAGCGTGTAAACGGACCAGTCGTGTGTTATTTTTGGGTCTTTAAAAGGGCCGTTAGAGAAACTATTAAATCAAGCAATTTTGTGTTGAAGTTGAAAAATACAAGGGTTGGAATAATAGCGCTCATTTACAAAATTTAAAGCAAAATTAATGTGGTGTTTTCTTCAGATTATTAATTTAAAATATTAATGAGGAAGCATAAAATTCTTTTCAAATTGGAATAAAAAAAAACTTTCTTTTATTTTTCCTTCAAATTTCATTAATGAGTTGGTGTTACTCTTGTAATGCCTGGTTTAAAATTTCATATGTTCTAAAACAATACTTTGACAGGTATTGCATTTGAAAAAATGAAGCATTAGTGCTGAGAAGCAGGGACAGACTAACGATCAATTTTAAAATTGTTCAACTTCTGCAATTTTTTGAAAATGTGATGTTTTTTCTCAGTTCTCGTCGCTTTTTCTTGAAGTTCATTTCTTTTGCTTAGAAGCTGTGCCATGTCTGAGTTAATCGTTTAAAGTAATTTAATAGCAAGCTGACCCTACCAGTTTCCTCTGCTCGGTTTTGCCGTGTCGCCATTGGTCCACCTTTCATTCTGCAACTGTACCTATAAAAGGTTGCATTTCCACCTGATTTTACATCGATTTCGATCAGATCGATCATCGAGATTGATTCAGACTTAGAGTTCTGAGCTTAACGGACCTGTTCCTGACCGCTCTTGTTTTCTATGGCCCGAAAAAAGATGCCTCCTAAGCTTGTCAAGACACAGGGACCTGTCCCTGTTGTCGTTGACTTAGCTCCTGATCCTGTTGTAGTTGAAGTACCCTTGTTGAAGGATGAGCGGTTACCTGATGCTCCTGTACCTGCGGAAGATGTTCCCATACTTATGGACGAGCGGCTTAATGCTCAGGGTGTCGATGACTCAATTCCAGTGATTGAATCTAATGTTCCTGATGTAGTGAACGATATCGACATTTCTGTTGCACCTGTTCCTGTTGAATTGCCCCCTCGAACTAGACCGAACAACTCCTTTAAAGTTGTCGTTCGTGGGTTAGCAAATCGAACCTCTATCTTTGATATTGCGGAGTTTCTTGATTGGAAAAAGCCTGATTTCCCTCCCTCAAATATCTCCCAAATGAAGAGAAGGTCAGGGCTGAAAATGCCCCTCTTCATCCTCGAGTTCCCTAACTCCTTCAATATTGATAGCATTCTCACATGGAAGAGTTTGCTTTTTTCTAAAGTTTCTATTGAACGTCTCAGAGGCAGGAAGGCGAGAGGACCCCAACAATGCTACAAGTGTCAGCATTGGGGTGCCCACCTTGCTGCATCTTGCCATCTTCAATCCAGATGTCGCCACTGTGGGCAAAATCATTTGAGTAGGGACTGCCAGATTAAGCATCTGCCGAAACTTTGTTGCAACTGCGGCCAAACTCACCCTAGCTCATCTCATACTTGTCCAGCTAGGAGGCGACTCATTCCTCCACCTTACAGTACCCAGGTCAAAAAGGCGACCATTCCTTCCACTCCCTCTCCTCCTGTTTTGAGGCCTATGGTCCCAAGACCTCTGATCATAAGGAAGCTCCGCCGACCAAACGGTATAGTGGTTAGCGTGCTGGCTTCTAGACCGCGAGGTTGCGGGTTCGAGTCCCGTGTAGGCATGGGTGTTTGTAAATGTATGTTGGTTTGTTAAATGACGAAATGTTTCGGCGCATTATAGCCCTCGTGTTGCTGACGGCGCCAGATAATCTGAATACAACCAACCATAAGGAAGCTCCAAAAGACATATGCTGAGGCAGCATGCCAATCCATTTCTGATCACACTGACCAACAGACGAGCACTGACGAGATCATCAACATGGCGATTTTCTCGGAAGTGTGTACCCTCCCTGCCCCTGTATGCATGGATGCCTTCACCCAAACTAATGTTAGTTTACCATCTGCGGAGAGCAAAGCAGACCCCATTGTGATGTCCGACAAAGGGGTGGATGCCTTCCTACCTACTGAAGATAGTAGATGCAAACGGATCTATGACGACAGTTTCAGAGGCATTTTACTTGCAACCAACAACCCCAAGCTCACAGATGAGCAACGCAGAAGTGCCATTAGAAGGATCATTATGAATACTAACAGTCACCTCATTAGAGTTATGTTGACTGACATCTCTAAACCTGAACCCCTGATTCCAACCCTATACCCTTCGAGCTCATTCGCTTCGACTCCTTCATCGTCCAGATGCTCTACTCCAAGTTCCCAGTAAGCTCCACCCATGGATGGATACTGCTCCCCCATTGGGGGATGCCCCAAGCCCATATAGCTGGATGCCGGACTGCCACTGCTCATTTCAGATTATTTCCTTTCCAGAAGCGGATGTAATGACTTGTCATTGCTGTTACTTCCCCACCATCTATATCTGCTGATGCTGCCCCATTTTCGATTTGACTAATTCAACTGCCTTGCGGCCCATTTTAGATGAAGAGGTTTTTCGCCCATCGGGCACTAGGTACCTCGTACAACCCCACATCAAAGTCAAAAAGTGATTTTACATCAGTTCGACTCTAGACTCTGAAGCGACCAGATCTCTCTCAGAGCTGTCTACCCATAGATCTCGGATTATTGCAGATTCACCTTGAACAAAATTACTGGTAAAAAATGTATTCATATTATACTTGCATTTGTGTTTACATTTCTCTTTAGGGTTTGCTGTTCCCAGACCTCAGTATCTGGATCGTCCAGCTGTTTTTCCCTCCCAATCATAAATTCCACGGATTTCGGTAGTGGTGTTGGGCTCTAAAGCGTGGCTTCGTTCATTGCTTAGGTCAGACCACTTGCCACCCACCTATTTTCTTGGTAACAGAATTAGGTGGGTTCATTGTCTATCCTGGTCCCTCAACTTGTATTTTATGTACCCCATTTTAAATTACTGACGTGTATCTTAGTAAAATAAACAGCAAGTATATTTTTTGTTTGGCTTTTTCCTGTATTTGACCCATAATGCTTGTATCCGGTGATCGAAAGATAGCCGGTATGACCGTGTCAACGCTTCCGCATACTTTCTGTCGCAATATCTTCATAAATTTTGTTGTAAGACGCATGAATTTCAAGTATACAGAAGTATTGGTAACACATAAACAAATATTAAAGGGAAAGTCATATGATTTTTTTTTTTACAGTTTAAAAAATTTTAATGAACTAAATATTAATCTTTAACCTTTAGTAATCTTAAAAGATACTTTTATTTTCAACTTCAAATTTTTACCAATGGGCTGATATTGCTGTTGCTATTCCTAAAGAAAATACCTTTGGTTTTGAAACAATATTCCGACCGATATAGAATTTGACAAAAAAATAAAGGCACTTTTCTCTTAAGATTGAAACGTAACCAATCTTAAGTTTAATCGTTTGATTACAAAAGTAAAATTTAATATTCAAACTTTTGAAAATGCTTTAATTTTTTTTTTTTTTTTTTACAGATATCATGCCTGAAAACACTTCTGTTCACAGTGTATTGTACGAAGAAGAATGGGATTTGAGTGAGATCCAACTGATCCTGCAACGTGACCCTTCTTCGGCCAACGAAGTAGAAGGCAGTCAATCCCCCCTGCTTCGGGTTCTGACGGACCGAAGATGCTCGATCGCCATCGTCAAGCTTCTCCTCTATTATGGCGCAGATCCTAATTTCCAGTTCTGTCATGGCGGCCCAACACCTCTCATCAATGCCCTACATTGCAGGAACAGACTTGAAACGATCAGAACATTGGTAGAAGGAGGTATGTAAAAACATAAATTAATATGTAAACGCTTTTCTACAACAATTTTTAAGGGAGCCTTTTATTAGACCGAAATATTTCCATGTACGCTGAATTGTCAATTTTTTGTTGCTTCCTCATATCCCATTCCTACATCTTACATTACATCTTAAAAGGTAATTTAACTGTTTCAAAAATCTTTTTGTCAAAATAATTATGAACTGATTTCAGAGATTAAGTTTGTCCCATCTGCATTTACAGAAGAAAATGACAAAATTATTCATTACTTTTAAATTAGATAAAAGGATTCTGAATTGCATATCCAAAACTTCATTTCGTGTACATTTGGATAGATTAGAAATTTAAGTTAATTCCATTAACGCGGTAGTATTGTAAGATAACCTTCTGTTAAGATTTAAAATAGCAGTATTTCCATTTAAATATTCATAAAAGGTTTGCCAATATTGGTAACTAGTAAATATATTTAACTCTGTTATTTGAATTATTTTAGATTTAAGACTTTCCTTAATTAAAGTTGTAATTTTAATTTTACCTAGGAGCCAGAGCCGATCTTCCGGACGATTCGAGTCTGTCTATAGCACTTGCTCTGAATGCGGAACTGGAAGTTATCAGATTGTTGCTTATTGCCGGCGGAGATTTGCACAGTGCTAACATTTCAGGTCAAAGCCCACTCTTCCACGCTTTGGGACACTTCAACGTTAGTATCTTTACATTTCTCCTCGATTACCTGGATATGAACGTCAACACTGCCAAAAACCAGTGCGGTGGCTCACTTCTGCACAGTGCCCTGTGCATTAACGGATGTACGGCAGTTTTCGTCAAATTCTTGATTAGCAGTGGCATAGATGTTGATTCAGTAGATGAATTTGGTGACACGCCACTGCATAAAGCGGTGCAAAATCAGACAGGTCATCCGAGCGTAGTTGAAATTTTGCTGAGAAGAGGTTCCCACGTTAATGTCAAAAACCGAAATGGTCTCAGTCCTTTGGACCTAGCAATAGAAAACGGATGCAGCCTTGCTATCGTTCAATTGCTGTTGAAGTATTGCTTACTTGAGAAGCCGGACTTCAACATCGAGGACTGTACTCGTGAACACGAACTCCAAGGAATGTTGTCAGAATACGCAATTAAATGTGAGCAGGAATTGCATAGAATGAAGTCAGATAATCTTGGCAATGGTCCCCCTCAGGGGGTTTACTTTCTATAAGTAAATACGGGCTTCACAACCCCGGGTTGCCCCAGTGATCTATCCCTTCTTCTGTTTTACCTTCTCGTTTTGGTTTTGTATTTATCGTTTACTTCTTTCTTCCCTCGTTGTGGTTACCTCTTCAGAGGTGAGGGCTCCCCTTGAGAAGCTTTGTGCCCCTCTGTTGCCATCAGCTTCTCTCGGGTATTTAATCACCCACGTGTTTGCCGTGCGTGGAGACCCGTGTCTCTGGAAAGGGGGATCCTGGTAGTTGAGGGACGACATACTGTCCCAATACACTACTTTGGCCCTTGCTTCAGATAAACGGGAGGTGCACATTGGTCCCGTGTGCATCAATCGGCTGGTCGTCCGCTTCGTCGGCGGCTAGGGATCAAGTGATCAGTCCATTTTCTGGGAATCTCGTAAAGGGTGGAGGCTTCTTCAGGGATGGGCTGTTTGCGTATAGGCACTGGTTAACCCGGTAGGGTCATTCCGTGCGTAACAGTTCTGTTCATATTTTGTTTTCTTTTATGATTTTTGTTGCTTGCCGGGATGCTCTATCCCCGATATCGTGGACTCCATGGAGGGTGGGACACCAGTGCCCGAATTTTATTTCTTTTATTTTATGGCTCATAAAACTTCTTTTTCTTCTCCCCCTCGTGGGGAGCAACAAAGTCTTGACCTGATTGCAAAATATTATATCGTTAAAAGGGAAGAGGGATCATTTGAGAAGGTATCTCCCTTCTTGATTGAAAAGACATTAAAGTCGTTCGTTGGAGATGTTGCCACTGTTAAGAAACTGAGGTCTGGCGACTTATTAGTTGAAGTCAAGAACGCCAACCAAGTTGATAGTATTTTGAAGATGAAAGCTTTTGGGACTTTCCCAGTGACTGTGACTGCACATGCATCACTTAATAAATCTCGTGGGGTAATATCTGAATCTGATCTCTACCATACTACTGAGGAAGAGATTTTGGATCATTTGTGTGACCAGCAAGTTTCAGCTGTTAAACGTATAACAATACGGAAAGATGGGAATATAATTCCAACCAAACATCTTATACTGACTTTTGACAGGCCAACTTTACCAACACACGTGAAAACCGGGTACCTGAACTGTAAAATTCGACCATACATATCTAACCCACTTCGCTGCTTTAAGTGCCAGAGATATGGACATTCCCAAACGGCTTGCCGCGGGAAAATTGAAATCTGTGCACGTTGTGCAGGAACTGGGCATGGTAGTTCTGATTGCACTGCTCCTGAAAAGTGTGTGAATTGTGAAGGCTCACACCCATCTTTCTCCCGCAAATGTCCTCAGTTTGTGATGGAGAAAGAAATCCAGACTATACGTGCCAATCAGAATGTGTCATACTTTGAGGCGAAAAAACAGGTAGAAGCTCGGACTCCACGTGTGGGCGTAGCATATGCTGCTGCATGTAAAAAGTCAGTATGCAGTCAAAGTACACAAACTGAAACACTTAGCTTGTCACATACCAGATTACCCCCACGTAGCTTGTCACAGACCAAATTACCATCACGACCATCTTCTTCGGAAAGTTCCAAAAAACCGATTCTTCTTAAAAAATCACTTGCAAAGTCAAAGGCACTTCAGGCAATTAAATTGAAGTCGGCAAAGGTTGGCGTTCCTAGAGGGAAACTTGCCAATCCTTTTAGTATCCTCGATTCACATAATGACTCGGATGAGGTAAGACTTTACCCATCTGATGATGAGGAGTGTTTTGAAGATCCTGACCCCACTTTCAACATATCTGTAAATAGTTAATGGCTTCTTTTGTTTCTTGGAACTGTCGCGGTTTTAGGTCTAGGAAGGATGATGTAAAGAATATCGTTTCTACTTACCATCCAGCATGTTTGGCCCTTCAAGAAACTTTCTTGAAGGATACTTATACATCTAAGATCCGTAGGTATAGTTGCATTAGGAAAGATGTTACCCGTGGTAATACAGTGTCTGGAGGAGTATGTCTTTTTATTTCTCATGATTACCCCAGCACTGTACTCAGACTACGCACATCTCTACAGGCTGTGGCTGCGAGACTTCATTTTCAGTCCCTTCTCACAGTCTGTTGCCTATACCTACCGCCACATGCTATCATCCGCCAAGAGGAGTTAAATGATCTGATAGACCAGCTTCCAGCTCCATTTCTATTGCTTGGTGACTTTAATGGGCACAGTACTATGTGGGGTAATGATAATACGAACCCTCGTGGGAGACAGATTGAAAAGTTGCTATCTGATCACTGTCTCTGTCTCCTGAATAATGAGGAGAAAACCTATTTTCATGAACCCACAAGAACATTTCATTCACTTGATTTAGCCATTTGTTCCCCTGTGCTTCTACCATACTTGAATTTTGCTGTTGGGAGTGATCTACATAACAGTGATCACTTCCCTATTCTCATTTCCCATGCTGGTATTGGTGGCGGGACCAACCGTCTACCTAATTACAAATACCATCGGGCAAATTGGGAAAAATTTACTGAGTTGGCTGGTATAACAGGAACAATGGTGAACAGTGAGGATGTTGATACTGCTGTTCAAAATGTCACTGAAGCAATTTTAAATGCTGCTGACTCCTCCATTCCTAAGACATCATCTAGAACACTGCGACACTGTAAAACATGGTGGAATGCAGATTGTCTGTCTGCATACAAGAAGCAAAAGAAGCTATGGGGTATCTTTCGCAGATACCCAACTACAGGAAACCTTATCGCCTTTAAAAAGGCTAAGGCAGTTGCTCGTAAGGTTAGACGTCAAAGCCAGAAGGATTCTTGGATAAGTTATGTCTCTTCAATTACATCCAAAACATACAGTAAACAGTTGTGGAAGAAGGTTAGAGCAGCCAACGGTTTGTATCCGGAATATTCTTGCCCGATACTTCAAACCGGAGCTGCTGTGTTCTCTTCCCCTGAAGATGTTGCTAACCTTATCGGTGAAACTTTTGAAAGGGTATCCAGTTCCGATTCTTATAGTCCTACTTTTCTAGTGACTAAGAATCGTGCTGAACGGACTGGAATTAACTTCAAAAGCAATATTGAATATTCCTACAACTTTGACCTTAAGATGTACGAATTGAAGAGCGCTTTATCTAAAACCCATAACACCAGTCCAGGTCCAGATGGGATCAGTTACCAAATGCTTCGCCATTTAAGTCCAGATTCTCTTTTTAACATCCTTTTTCTCTTTAATAGAATCTGGAAGGAGAACATCTTTCCTACCTTGTGGCGGGAAGCTACCGTAATCCCCATTCTGAAACCTGGAAAGGATCCCAAGGATCCTCTGAACTATCGACCGATAGCCTTAACGAGCTGCCTTTGTAAGACCTTTGAACGTATTGTAAACGCCCGACTCTCTTACATGTTAGAAAAAGACGGATGTATTTCACCTCTCCAGAGTGGATTCCGACGAGGGCGGTCCACTCTTGATAACATCGTGAAACTAGAAACAGATGTTCGCAATGCCTTTGTGCAGAGGAATCATCTAGTTTCAATCTTTTTCGACATTGAGAAGGCGTATGATCATACGTGGCGATATGGTATCCTGCAAACTCTATTTAATTTTGGTTTTAGGGGTAATCTTCCCCTTTTTATTCAAAATTTTTTATCATCTCGTATTTTTAGAGTTCGCATTGGAACTACATTTTCAAATTATTTTAACCAATCTGAGGGAGTTCCTCAAGGTTGTGTTTTAAGTGTCACCCTTTTTAATCTACACATCAGCAACATCCTTCATGTCCTTTCACCCTTTGTTCATGGAACTTTGTATGTTGATGATTTGCAAATCTCATGTCAAGGATCAAACATGCGCTTAATTGAACGTCAATTACAAACTGCTGTTAACAGACTTGTAGAATGGTGTGAACAAAACGGCCATACATTGTCACCATCTAAAAGCAGTTGCATCCACTTCTGTAGGAGGAGGGGTCTTCACCCTGACCCTGAAATTCACATACGCAATTCTCCCATCCCAGTCGTGAATCAGATAAGATACCTGGGAGTCATTTTCGACAGCAAGTTGAATTTTCTCCCACATATTTTATACTTGCGCAAGAAGTGCGATAGGTCGCTTAATATCCTCAAAGTACTCTCAAATACTTCTTGGGGTGCTGACCGCACTTCTTTGCTGCGTATTTACCAATCTTTAATCTTATCTCGCATTGATTACGGATCTGTTGCGTATGGGTCTGCAGGAGCATCCCTTCTACGAAGATTGGATACTGTCCATCACACTGCTGCCCGCATTTGTTCAGGTGCATTTCGCACTTCACCCATTGAAAGTCTGTTGACAGAGTGTAGTCTACTTCCACTTGACTTGAGACGTAAAAAATTAAGCGCCAACTACTACTGTAGAATTATGTCTGATCCTTTTCACCCTTTACGTAAGGTGAGACTTGATGCCTATCTTGGTAGGTTATACGATGCTCGCCCATCGAACATCCGACCGTTTTCTGAAAGAGCGAAATCCATCTTATTGGATGCAGCTCTAAGTGACGTTGTTACCCAAACATTTACCACTCAATCCTTTCCACCGTTGAACATTCCATCTTTCCACTTTCTCAATCCATTTGCGATGTATTGCAAGGCAGACACTGCCCCAGAAATTATGCAACAAATCTTTTGTGATCACCGCTCTCAGTATGCTGACTATGAAGCAGTATTTACTGATGGATCTAAAGCAGGTGAACGTGTTGGCTGTGGTACTGTGTCCGACACATCCACAGTCGCTTTTTCACTTCATAAATCCTGCTCGGTTTTCACTTCTGAGATGACAGCAATTTCTTGTGCACTGCTGCATATCTCACTCTGCAACAATCGCAAATTTTGTGTGTATACTGACAGTTTAAGCTCCCTGTCGAGTCTGAAGCACTTTAAGACCAATAGTCATCCAATTGCTTTTGACATTTTGTCAAAATTACACACACTTGAGAGGAAAGGATTTACTATATTGTTCTGCTGGGTACCTAGTCACATGGGAATTTCAGGAAATGAATTGGCTGATTCTGCTTCTAAAGCGGCTTCAATCCCGCTGCAGCAGCCAGATCCCTACCAAGATATTAAGACTTCAATTCACAAGTTTATATTGTCCTTACGTCAAGAAACATGGGATTTGCAGGTTAATAACAAACTTCATTTTATCAAAAATCATCTTCTTAAATGGCCAGTTAATCCAATGCGTCGGACAGATGTCAAACTGACTCGTCTGCGCATTGGTCACACCCGATTGACGCATCGACATCTATTGCTGGGAGAAGATCCACCTGTTTGCGATATTTGTCGTTGCGATCTTACGGTGGTTCATATTTTGATTTCTTGTCCTAAGTTTCAGACGCATCGTCTTAGGTTTTTTAAGAATACCACTTTAAGTCTTCAGGATTTGATAGGGGAAACTCCCCATCCAAATCTTTTTGCTTTTTTAAGATCAATCGGGTTTTTAAATCATATTTAATGTTTTTGTTCATATCTAGTTTTAAACCTTTTTAAACCACTTCATTTTTTAAAATGAGTTTTAACACATTTTATTCCTTTTATTATATCATATCTTACCTTCATCTATTTATAACTCATCACCCATTCTAGTTTCTTTTATCGTTTGTTTGGCGCAGCATGGCCCTTGTGTTGCCTTTGCGCCATAAAACAACAAATAAACAAACAAACAAACTTGGCAATGGTCGGACATTGTTTGAATTTATGCAAATGTATTCCGGCTATAAAATGTACAGCAATGCAGAAGAAGGATTTAACGTGGATCAATTATTGCTAATAATTGCAAATAAACGATATCCTTTGTATTCGCAATTGATATCCTCTAAATTAGAACGTTCATTGTTAAAAGACAAACTAGAGGAATGTAATGTATATACTGCTGTAAAAGGCATTTCTGATGTGAATTGCAGCATGCCAAGAAAAGTTTTGTTGAATTACGATTGTGCCTGTGTTTTGGCAAATTACTTTTATCAAAATGATTTGTTAAGTGTAATTATAGCTTTTTGTAATTAGTGCCCTACACTTCTTTTTTGAATATATTGTTGATTATGTAACTGTACATATAATTTTACCTATGTTTCGCCGACCAAACGGTATGGTGGTTAGCGTGCTAGCTTCTAGACCGCGAGGTTGCGGGTTCGAGTCCCGTATTAGGCATGGGTGTTTGTAGATGTATGTTGGCTTGTCTAATGACGAAAGTTTCGGCGCATTATAGCCCTCGTGTTGCTGACGGCGCCAGATAATCTGAAAACAACCAACCAATTACCTATGTTTCAAAGATTAAAACTTGTATGCGTTCTTTAAAAATGTTTTTTTATTTTGCTCAAAAATTTATATCATATACATGTAATAAAACATATCAGGATTTAATAAATGAATTATTTGAATTTTCATGTTTAGTTTTTTTTTCAATAACATACCAGATATCTAAAAATTGCTTTTACCTCTAGCATTCCAGTTCCAATAAAGGAGGAAAATTTCGCCTAATATATCGCTAAAAAACAAGTCTCCATTCTTTAAATAGAGTGCTGTATTTTAAGATGAAATTGCAAAAGCACATTATACATTTGATTTTCACATAGATCTGGTCACTCACAATTAGCTTAATGTAATGTAGTTAACTCGTGGATTGAACGTGCCAAATCTATCATGAAGAAAACTATTGATATTTTGTTAGATATAAGCAAGTAGATTTTATGTTTGACTTTGAGTGATGTATTAAAGTGGTAATAAAAATAACCCAATAAATTGTAATGTAGGGAGCTCGTGAAGTGAACATGCCTAAACTATCGATATTTTGTTAGATATAAACAATTAGATTTTATGTTTGCCTTATTCCTGGCTTTAAGTGAAGTAATATATTGGAAGTAAAAAATAAAAAAACAATGAAATGTCAACTGTACTAATCGTTCCCAACCGGTCACCTTCTCAAGTACTGACCGCAGCACATATTGCTTGACTTCGGTGACCGAATAGAAGCATGTACGTTCCGCGTGGTATAAACGTGACCACGGAAAATTATTAGGTAAAAGCAATTTATCCATGGGAGGCAGATACAAAATCTCTAGTCGTTATATAGAAACAAATAGTTCCAAATGTAACACCGTACATGGCATTTCAACAACATACCACCAAATGCATGATCCATCTGTTTCAGAGATGTCCTTAGTTTTCGTATTCCTTAAAGTTTGCACATAAACAGGCAGACGTTTCACATAATTAAATATGTCCATGTTTACTATAATGATCAAGCACAAATCGAGATGACAGAGAAGGTCACTTTTGTATTCAATTCCTCAAACGAGAGTTCAAGAATTAGAATTGGGCAGCTACAAATAAAGGACTCCTCTTTCCCTGTAATTGTAACACGGCAATATTAGCTTTAAACGTTTGTTTGAGTAAATTTTATTGTATTGAGTCCAGAAAATGTTATGAAACAGTCAACATGTCAAGCAAAGTGTGTCATATTTGGGCCCTGAAAAGAGCCGTTTGTTAGGATGGGAGCTATAACTTCCAACAACATAAAAGACCTACTGAATATAAAATTGCATGTAAAAATGTAGCGATCTGCCTGTATTGTTTACATATTTCATCCTTGCAACCACTTGGTGAACCAGCCCGCATATAGTTTTAGAAACCCAGTCAAAAAGCGCCAAGAAAGAGGCGAGAGTCAGGTCTTACTCTCAGAGCTCTAAATCTGAGAATGCGAAGACTTTACTTTTTAATATTACAATTAACGGAGTGCTGATCCGAAGATGCTATACTCTCTGATATGAAGGGTGGGATAAATTGAAGGACGAAATATCGGAACTGGCATACAATAAAAGCAAAACATGACACCACACTTGGTACAGGAGCTGGCTTGGATCACCTTCCAATAGAAAGCGAGGAAAAGGCACGTGGGAGGAGCTAAACTAAGCACAGGGCAGTGGAGTCCAAACTGGTGGGAAATCCCTGATAAATTGTATAACTGGTAAAAAGAAGGATGCATTATCCTCGGTCCAGTCGAAACAATCTTGAAGGTCGGAAAACTCATCCATAATGAAACCGTGAGTGAATAAAAATGCAACGTAGCATTTATCATTGAGTTGGCAAGATTCAAGACCAGAGCCTGCTTGAGAATCTTTAGAGGAAGTCTGAATGGGGGTCAGAACAACTGATTCAGTCGCCTTGTTGACTGTGGTTTCAATTGTTTGACAGACAGCATTTGCATAGGTCTTAGTTATACTTTTGATAATCAGGGGACGAGGAACAAATCTGGTACAGTGAGAATTTAGAGGGGGAGGTTTGGTAGCCTTGGTGACCGTCTGAGGGTTGGTAAATAAAGCTCTACGAGTCGGACAGGAGAGAGAAGAGCTTGCATGATTTTGGCCACAGTTGCAGAAAAGCTTTGGGCCATTTTTGACTGGGCATGCACGACTACTGTGTTCAAGAGAGCAGTGTCGGCATCTGATGGGAGAGGTACATTCAGCAGCAAGGTGGGCACCCCAATGCTGACACTTGTAGCATTGTTGGGGTCCGCTCGCCTTCCTGCCTATGAGGGGTTCAATTCTGACTTTGGTGTATAACATGGTACGCCAGGATAAAATGTCAGATTGATTTTCAGTGAAAGGGAACTCCAAAATAAAAAGGGGCATCTTATGCCCATTACAGCGTTTCATCTGAATGGGGGAAAACTCTGGTTTCTTCCAGACCAGCCAGTCGGCTATTTCCAAAATAGAGGATTTGATATTTAAACCTCGAACAACAACTTTGAAGGAGCGAGGTGGGCTAAGAGGGAAAGAGATATCAGTAGATTTGGCGCCAGAAATGTTGGCCAGATTTGCCTCATCATACTGGATAGCATTGGTGAGATTAAGAATGAATCTGGGCGATTCAGCTTCACCTGAATCAGCAGCAGTGTTAACTATAACAGGGGAGTTAAGCACTGGAATCTCAGGGATAGAAATGTCATCAAGCCGCTCCTCCAAATTAATGGGTACTTCATTGGTACCCGGCACTGGAACAACAGCTATCCGCTCATCCATATTAATGGGTACTACAGGGGTACTAGCAAAGGAAACATCAATCGGCTCATCCACCTTAGTGTGAACTACAACAGGAACATGGCAAACTGCCTTAGCAGATGCAGGCTTAGGTTTGATAGCTTTGCGCCTCACCATTTCAGAAACGTCAGTAAAAACCAACAAATGGGAATGATGAAGAACGATCGGTAACAGGTCCGACTAGCTCGTGATTCTGATCATGATTTGATTGGGAATGCGAAGACTGGAAAAATGCAACCTTTTATAGGTATGGTTGCGGAGAGTGAGGTGGTCCAATTGCAAAGCAGGAGGGAGGAGCTTAGGAAATAACTAGTGTAATTTTGCTCCAAAAAAAAAAATCGAAATATTGTCATCGACACATATATCGTTATATTTGTATCATGTAATGTTCCGAAGAAAGTATTGCATTAGGGCATAAAACTGAACTGGAATTAAAATGATAGCGTGTAAACGGACCAGTCGTGTGTTATTTTTGGGTCTTTAAAAGGGCCGTTTGAGAAACTATTAAATCAAGCAATTTTGTGTTGAAGTTGAAAAATACAAGGGTTGGAATAATAGCGCTCATTTACAAAATTTAAAGCAAAAATAATGTGGTGTTTTCTTCAGATTATTAATTTAAAATATTAATGAGGAAGCATAAAATTCTTTTCAAATTGGAATAAAAAAAACTTTCTTTTATTTTTCCTTCAAATTTTATTAATGAGTTGGTGTTACTCTTGTAATGCCTGGTTTAAAATTTCATATGTTCTAAAACAATACTTTGACAGGTATTGCATTTGAAAAAATGAAGCATTAGTGCTGAGAAGCAGGGACAGACTAACGATCAATTTTAAAATTGTTCAACTTCTGCAATTTTTTGAAAATGTGATGTTTTTTCTCAGTTCTCGTCGCTTTTTCTTGAAGTTCATTTCTTTTGCTTAGAAGCTGTGCCATGTCTGAGTTAATCGTTTAAAGTAATTTAATAGCAAGCTGACCCTACCAGTTTCCTCTGCTCGGTTTTGCCGTGTCGCCATTGGTCCACCTTTCATTCTGCAACTGTACCTATAAAAGGTTGCATTTCCACCTGATTTTACATCAGTTCGACTCTAGACTCTGAAGCGACCAGATCTCTCTCAGAGCTGTCTACCCATAGATCTCGGATTATTGCAGATTCACCTTGAACAAAATTACTGGTAAAAAATGTATTCATATTAGACTTGCATTTGTGTTTACATTTCTCTTTAGGGTTTGCTGTTCCCAGACCTCAGTATCTGGATCGTCCAGTTGTTTTTCCCTCCCAATCATAAATTCCACGGATTTCGGTAGTGGTGTTGGGCTCTAAAGCGTGGCTTCGTTCATTGCTTAGGTCAGACCACTTGCCACCCACCTATTTTCTTGGTAACAGAATTAGGTGGGTTCATTGTCTATCCTGGTCCCTCAACTTGTATTTTAGGTACCCCATTTTAAATTACTGACGTGTATCTTAGTATAATAAACAGCAAGTATATTTTTTGTTTGGCTTTTTCCTGTATTTGACCCATAATGCTTGTATCCGATGATCGAAAGATAGCCGGTATGACCGTGTCAACGCTTCCGCATACTTTCTGTCGCAATATCTTCATAAATTTTGTTGTAAGACGCATGAATTTCAAGTATACAGAAGTATTGGTAACACATAAACAAATATTAAAGGGAAAGTCATATGATTTTTTTTTTTACAGTTTAAAAAATTTTAATGAACTAAATATTAATCTTTAACCTTTAGTAATCTTAAAAGATACTTTTATTTTCAACTTCAAATTTTTACCAGTGGGCTGATATTGCTGTTGCTATTCCTAAAGAAAATACCTTTGGTTTTGAAACAATATTCCGACCGATATAGAATTTGACAAAAAAATAAAGGCACTTTTCTCTTAAGATTGAAACGTACCAATCTTAAGTTTAATCGTTTGATTACAAAAGTAAAATGGAATATTCAAACTTTTGAAAATGCTTTAATTTTTTTTTTTTTTTTTTACAGATATCATGCCTGAAAACACTTCTGTTCACAGTGTATTGTACGAAGAAGAATGGGATTTGAGTGAGATCCAACTGATCCTGCAACGTGACCCTTCTTCGGCCAACGAAGTAGAAGGCAGTCAATCCCCCCTGCTTCGGGTTCTGACGGACCGAAGATGCTCGATCGCCATCGTCAAGCTTCTCCTCTATTATGGCGCAGATCCTAATTTCCAGTTCTGTCATGGCGGCCCAACACCTCTCATCAATGCCCTACATTGCAGGAACAGACTTGAAACGATCAGAACATTGGTAGAAGGAGGTATGTAAAAACATAAATTAATATGTAAACGCTTTTCTACAACAATTTTTAAGGGAGCCTTTTATTAGACCGAAATATTTCCATGTACGCTGAATTGTCAATTTTTTGTTGCTTCCTCATATCCCATTCCTACATCTTACATTACATCTTAAAAGGTAATTTAACTGTTTCAAAAATCTTTTTGTCAAAATAATTATGAACTGATTTCAGAGATTAAGTTTGTCCCATCTGCATTTACAGAAGAAAATGACAAAATTATTCATTACTTTTAAATTAGATAAAAGGATTCTGAATTGCATATCCAAAACTTCATTTCGTGTACATTTGGATAGATTAGAAATTTAAGTTAATTCCTTTAACGCGGTAGTATTGTAAGATAACCTTCTGTTAAGATTTAAAATAGCAGTATTTCCATTTAAATATTCATAAAAGGTTTGCCAATATTGGTAACTAGTAAATATATTTAACTCTGTTATTTGAATTATTTTAGATTTAAGACTTTCCTTAATTAAAGTTGTAATTTTAATTTTACCTAGGAGCCAGAGCCGATCTTCCGGACGATTCGAGTCTGTCTATAGCACTTGCTCTGAATGCGGAACTGGAAGTTATCAGATTGTTGCTTATTGCCGGCGGAGATTTGCACAGTGCTAACATTTCAGGTCAAAGCCCACTCTTCCACGCTTTGGGACACTTCAACGTTAGTATCTTTACATTTCTCCTCGATTACCTGGATATGAACGTCAACACTGCCAAAAACCAGTGCGGTGGCTCACTTCTGCACAGTGCCCTGTGCATTAACGGATGTACGGCAGTTTTCGTCAAATTCTTGATTAGCAGTGGCATAGATGTTGATTCAGTAGATGAATTTGGTGACACGCCACTGCATAAAGCGGTGCAAAATCAGACAGGTCATCCGAGCGTAGTTGAAATTTTGCTGAGAAGAGGTTCCCACGTTAATGTCATAAACCGAAATGGTCTCAGTCCTTTGGACCTAGCAATAGAAAACGGATGCAGCCTTGCTATCGTTCAATTGCTGTTGAAGTATTGCTTACTTGAGAAGCCGGACTTCAACATCGAGGACTGGACTCGTGAACACGAACTCCAAGGAATGTTGTCAGAATACGCAATTAAATGTGAGCAGGAATTGCATAGAATGAAGTCAGATAATCTTGGCAATGGTCGGACATTGTTTGAATTTATGCAAATGTATTCCGGCTATAAAATGTACAGCAATGCAGAAGAAGGATTTAACGTGGATCAATTATTGCTAATAATTGCAAATAAACGATATCCTTTGTATTCGCAATTGATATCCTCTAAATTAGAACGTTCATTGTTAAAAGACAAACTAGAGGAATGTAATGTATATACTGCTGTAAAAGGCATTTCTGATGTGAATTGCAGCATGCCAAGAAAAGTTTTGTTGAATTACGATTGTGCCTGTGTTTTGGCAAATTACTTTTATCAAAATGATTTGTTAAGTGTAATTATAGCTTTTTGTAATTAGTGCCCTACACTTCTTTTTTGAATATATTGTTGATTATGTAACTGTACATATAATTTTACCTATGTTTCGCCGACCAAACGGTATGGTGGTTAGCGTGCTAGCTTCTAGACCGCGAGGTTGCGGGTTCGAGTCCCGTATTAGGCATGGGTGTTTGTAGATGTATGTTGGCTTGTCTAATGACGAAAGTTTCGGCGCATTATAGCCCTCGTGTTGCTGACGGCGCCAGATAATCTGAAAACAACCAACCAATTACCTATGTTTCAAAGATTAAAACTTGTATGCGTTCTTTAAAAATGTTTTTTTATTTTGCTCAAAAATTTATATCATATACATGTAATAAAACATATCAGGATTTAATAAATGAATTATTTGAATTTTCATGTTTAGTTTTTTTTTCAATAACATACCAGATATCTAAAAATTGCTTTTACCTCTAGCATTCCAGTTCCAATAAAGGAGGAAAATTTCGCCTAATATATCGCTAAAAAACAAGTCTCCATTCTTTAAATAGAGTGCTGTATTTTAAGATGAAATTGCAAAAGCACATTATACATTTGATTTTCACATAGATCTGGTCACTCACAATTAGCTTAATGTAATGTAGTTAACTCGTGGATTGAACGTGCCAAATCTATCATGAAGAAAACTATTGATATTTTGTTAGATATAAGCAAGTAGATTTTATGTTTGACTTTGAGTGATGTATTAAAGTGGTAATAAAAATAACCCAATAAATTGTAATGTAGGGAGCTCGTGAAGTGAACATGCCTAAACTATCGATATTTTGTTAGATATAAACAATTAGATTTTATGTTTGCCTTATTCCTGGCTTTAAGTGAAGTAATATATTGGAAGTAAAAAATAAAAAAACAATGAAATGTCAACTGTACTAATCGTTCCCAACCGGTCACCTTCTCAAGTACTGACCGCAGCACATATTGCTTGACTTCGGTGACCGAATAGAAGCATGTACGTTCCGCGTGGTATAAACGTGACCACGGAAAATTATTAGGTAAAAGCAATTTATCCATGGGAGGCAGATACAAAATCTCTAGTCGTTATATAGAAACAAATAGTTCCAAATGTAACACCGTACATGGCATTTCAACAACATACCACCAAATGCATGATCCATCTGTTTCAGAGATGTCCTTAGTTTTCGTATTCCTTAAAGTTTGCACATAAACAGGCAGACGTTTCACATAATTAAATATGTCCATGTTTACTATAATGATCAAGCACAAATCGAGATGACAGAGAAGGTCACTTTTGTATTCAATTCCTCAAACGAGAGTTCAAGAATTAGAATTGGGCAGCTACAAATAAAGGACTCCTCTTTCCCTGTAATTGTAACACGGCAATATTAGCTTTAAACGTTTGTTTGAGTAAATTTTATTGTATTGAGTCCAGAAAATGTTATGAAACAGTCAACATGTCAAGCAAAGTGTGTCATATTTGGGCCCTGAAAAGAGCCGTTTGTTAGGATGGGAGCTATAACTTCCAACAACATAAAAGACCTACTGAATATAAAATTGCATGTAAAAATGTAGCGATCTGCCTGTATTGTTTACATATTTCATCCTTGCAACCACTTGGTGAACCAGCCCGCATATAGGGTTAGAAACCCAGTCAAAAAGCGCCAAGAAAGAGGCGAGAGTCAGGTCTTACTCTCAGAGCTCTAAATCTGAGAATGCGAAGACTTTACTTTTTAATATTACAATTAACGGAGTGCTGATCCGAAGATGCTATACTCTCTGATATGAAGGGTGGGATAAATTGAAGGACGAAATATCGGAACTGGCATACAATAAAAGCAAAACATGACACCACACTTGGTACAGGAGCTGGCTTGGATCACCTTCCAATAGAAAGCGAGGAAAAGGCACGTGGGAGGAGCTAAACTAAGCACAGGGCAGTGGAGTCCAAACTGGTGGGAAATCCCTGATAAATTGTATAACTGGTAAAAAGAAGGATGCATTATCCTCGGTCCAGTCGTAACAATCTTGAAGGTCGGAAAACTCATCCATAATGAAACCGTGAGTGAATAAAAATGCAACGTAGCATTTATCATTGAGTTGGCAAGATTCAAGACCAGAGCCTGCTTGAGAATCTTTAGAGGAAGTCTGAATGGGGGTCAGAACAACTGATTCAGTCGCCTTGTTGACTGTGGTTTCAATTGTTTGACAGACAGCATTTGCATAGGTCTTAGTTATACTTTTGATAATCAGGGGACGAGGAACAAATCTGGTACAGTGAGAATTTAGAGGGGGAGGTTTGGTAGCCTTGGTGACCGTCTGAGGGTTGGTAAATAAAGCTCTACGAGTCGGACAGGAGAGAGAAGAGCTTGCATGATTTTGGCCACAGTTGCAGAAAAGCTTTGGGCCATTTTTGACTGGGCATGCACGACTACTGTGTTCAAGAGAGCAGTGTCGGCATCTGATGGGAGAGGTACATTCAGCAGCAAGGTGGGCACCCCAATGCTGACACTTGTAGCATTGTTGGGGTCCGCTCGCCTTCCTGCCTATGAGGGGTTCAATTCTGACTTTGGTGTATAACATGGTACGCCAGGATAAAATGTCAGATTGATTTTCAGTGAAAGGGAACTCCAAAATAAAAAGGGGCATCTTATGCCCATTACGGCGTTTCATCTGAATGGGGGAAAACTCTGGTTTCTTCCAGACCAGCCAGTCGGCTATTTCCAAAATAGAGGATTTGATATTTAAACCTCGAACAACAACTTTGAAGGAGCGAGGTGGGCTAAGAGGGAAAGAGATATCAGTAGATTTGGCGCCAGAAATGTTGGCCAGATTTGCCTCATCATACTGGATAGCATTGGGGAGATTAAGAATGAATCTGGGCGATTCAGCTTCACCTGAATCAGCAGCAGTGTTAACTATAACAGGGGAGTTAAGCACTGGAATCTCAGGGATAGAAATGTCATCAAGCCGCTCCTCCAAATTAATGGGTACTTCATTGGTACCCGGCACTGGAACAACAGCTATCCGCTCATCCATATTAATGGGTACTACAGGGGTACTAGCAAAGGAAACATCAATCGGCTCATCCACCTTAGTGTGAACTACAACAGGAACATGGCAAACTGCCTTAGCAGATGCAGGCTTAGGTTTGATAGCTTTGCGCCTCACCATTTCAGAAACGTCAGTAAAAACCAACAAATGGGAATGATGAAGAACGATCGGTAACAGGTCCGACTAGCTCGTGATTCTGATCATGATTTGATTGGGAATGCGAAGACTGGAAAAATGCAACCTTTTATAGGTATGGTTGCGGAGAGTGAGGTGGTCCAATTGCAAAGCAGGAGGGAGGAGCTTAGGAAATAACTAGTGTAATTTTGCTCCAAAAAAAAAAATCGAAATATTGTCATCGACACATATATCGTTATATTTGTATCATGTAATGTTCCGAAGAAAGTATTGCATTAGGGCATAAAACTGAACTGGAATTAAAATGATAGCGTGTAAACGGACCAGTCGTGTGTTATTTTTGGGTCTTTAAAAGGGCCGTTTGAGAAACTATTAAATCAAGCAATTTTGTGTTGAAGTTGAAAAATACAAGGGTTGGAATAATAGCGCTCATTTACAAAATTTAAAGCAAAAATAATGTGGTGTTTTCTTCAGATTATTAATTTAAAATATTAATGAGGAAGCATAAAATTCTTTTCAAATTGGAATAAAAAAAACTTTCTTTTATTTTTCCTTCAAATTTTATTAATGAGTTGGTGTTACTCTTGTAATGCCTGGTTTAAAATTTCATATGTTCTAAAACAATACTTTGACAGGTATTGCATTTGAAAAAATGAAGCATTAGTGCTGAGAAGCAGGGACAGACTAACGATCAATTTTAAAATTGTTCAACTTCTGCAATTTTTTGAAAATGTGATGTTTTTTCTCAGTTCTCGTCGCTTTTTCTTGAAGTTCATTTCTTTTGCTTAGAAGCTGTGCCATGTCTGAGTTAATCGTTTAAAGTAATTTAATAGCAAGCTGACCCTACCAGTTTCCTCTGCTCGGTTTTGCCGTGTCGCCATTGGTCCACCTTTCATTCTGCAACTGTACCTATAAAAGGTTGCATTTCCACCTGATTTTACATCAGTTCGACTCTAGACTCTGAAGCGACCAGATCTCTCTCAGAGCTGTCTACCCATAGATCTCGGATTATTGCAGATTCACCTTGAACAAAATTACTGGTAAAAAATGTATTCATATTAGACTTGCATTTGTGTTTACATTTCTCTTTAGGGTTTGCTGTTCCCAGACCTCAGTATCTGGATCGTCCAGTTGTTTTTCCCTCCCAATCATAAATTCCACGGATTTCGGTAGTGGTGTTGGGCTCTAAAGCGTGGCTTCGTTCATTGCTTAGGTCAGACCACTTGCCACCCACCTATTTTCTTGGTAACAGAATTAGGTGGGTTCATTGTCTATCCTGGTCCCTCAACTTGTATTTTAGGTACCCCATTTTAAATTACTGACGTGTATCTTAGTATAATAAACAGCAAGTATATTTTTTGTTTGGCTTTTTCCTGTATTTGACCCATAATGCTTGTATCCGATGATCGAAAGATAGCCGGTATGACCGTGTCAACGCTTCCGCATACTTTCTGTCGCAATATCTTCATAAATTTTGTTGTAAGACGCATGAATTTCAAGTATACAGAAGTATTGGTAACACATAAACAAATATTAAAGGGAAAGTCATATGATTTTTTTTTTTACAGTTTAAAAAATTTTAATGAACTAAATATTAATCTTTAACCTTTAGTAATCTTAAAAGATACTTTTATTTTCAACTTCAAATTTTTACCAATGGGCTGATATTGCTGTTGCTATTCCTAAAGAAAATACCTTTGGTTTTGAAACAATATTCCGACCGATATAGAATTTGACAAAAAAATAAAGGCACTTTTCTCTTAAGATTGAAACGTACCAATCTTAAGTTTAATCGTTTGATTACAAAAGTAAAATGGAATATTCAAACTTTTGAAAATGCTTTAATTTTTTTTTTTTTTTTTTACAGATATCATGCCTGAAAACACTTCTGTTCACAGTGTATTGTACGAAGAAGAATGGGATTTGAGTGAGATCCAACTGATCCTGCAACGTGACCCTTCTTCGGCCAACGAAGTAGAAGGCAGTCAATCCCCCCTGCTTCGGGTTCTGACGGACCGAAGATGCTCGATCGCCATCGTCAAGCTTCTCCTCTATTATGGCGCAGATCCTAATTTCCAGTTCTGTCATGGCGGCCCAACACCTCTCATCAATGCCCTACATTGCAGGAACAGACTTGAAACGATCAGAACATTGGTAGAAGGAGGTATGTAAAAACATAAATTAATATGTAAACGCTTTTCTACAACAATTTTTAAGGGAGCCTTTTATTAGACCGAAATATTTCCATGTACGCTGAATTGTCAATTTTTTGTTGCTTCCTCATATCCCATTCCTACATCTTACATTACATCTTAAAAGGTAATTTAACTGTTTCAAAAATCTTTTTGTCAAAATAATTATGAACTGATTTCAGAGATTAAGTTTGTCCCATCTGCATTTACAGAAGAAAATGACAAAATTATTCATTACTTTTAAATTAGATAAAAGGATTCTGAATTGCATATCCAAAACTTCATTTCGTGTACATTTGGATAGATTAGAAATTTAAGTTAATTCCTTTAACGCGGTAGTATTGTAAGATAACCTTCTGTTAAGATTTAAAATAGCAGTATTTCCATTTAAATATTCATAAAAGGTTTGCCAATATTGGTAACTAGTAAATATATTTAACTCTGTTATTTGAATTATTTTAGATTTAAGACTTTCCTTAATTAAAGTTGTAATTTTAATTTTACCTAGGAGCCAGAGCCGATCTTCCGGACGATTCGAGTCTGTCTATAGCACTTGCTCTGAATGCGGAACTGGAAGTTATCAGATTGTTGCTTATTGCCGGCGGAGATTTGCACAGTGCTAACATTTCAGGTCAAAGCCCACTCTTCCACGCTTTGGGACACTTCAACGTTAGTATCTTTACATTTCTCCTCGATTACCTGGATATGAACGTCAACACTGCCAAAAACCAGTGCGGTGGCTCACTTCTGCACAGTGCCCTGTGCATTAACGGATGTACGGCAGTTTTCGTCAAATTCTTGATTAGCAGTGGCATAGATGTTGATTCAGTAGATGAATTTGGTGACACGCCACTGCATAAAGCGGTGCAAAATCAGACAGGTCATCCGAGCGTAGTTGAAATGTTGCTGAGAAGAGGTTCCCACGTTAATGTCAAAAACCGAAATGGTCTCAGTCCTTTGGACCTAGCAATAGAAAACGGATGCAGCCTTGCTATCGTTCAATTGCTGTTGAAGTATTGCTTACTTGAGAAGCCGGACTTCAACATCGAGGACTGGACTCGTGAACACGAACTCCAAGGAATGTTGTCAGAATACGCAATTAAATGTGAGCAGGAATTGCATAGAATGAAGTCAGATAATCTTGGCAATGGTCGGACATTGTTTGAATTTATGCAAATGTATTCCGGCTATAAAATGTACAGCAATGCAGAAGAAGGATTTAACGTGGATCAATTATTGCTAATAATTGCAAATAAACGATATCCTTTGTATTCGCAATTGATATCCTCTAAATTAGAACGTTCATTGTTAAAAGACAAACTAGAGGAATGTAATGTATATACTGCTGTAAAAGGCATTTCTGATGTGAATTACAGCATGCCAAGAAAAGTTTTGCTGAATTACGATTGTGCCTGTGTTTTGGCAAATTACTTGGATCAAAATGATTTGTTAAGTGTAATTATAGCTTTTTGTAATTAGTGCCCTACACTTCTGTTTTGAATATATTGTTGATTATGTAACTGTACATATAATTTTACCTATGTTTCAAAGATTAAAACTTGTATGCTTTTTTTCCAAATGTTTTTTTATTTTGCTCAAAAATTTATATCATATACATGTAATAAAACATATCAGGATTTAATAAATGAATTATTTGAATTTTCATGTTTAGATTTTTTTTTTCAATAACATACCAGATATCTAAAAATTGCTTTTACCTAGCATTCCAGTTCCAATAAAGGAGGAAAATTTCGCCTAATATATCGCTAAAAAACAAGTCTCCATTCTTTAAATAGAGTGCTGTATTTTAAGATGAAATTGCAAAAGCACATTATACATTTGATTTTCACATAGATCTGGTCACTCACAATTAGCTTAATGTAATGTAGTTAACTCGTGGATTGAACGTGCCAAATCTATCTTGAAGAAAACTATTGATATTTTGTTAGATATAAGCAAGTAGATTTCATGTTTGACTTTGAGTGATGTATTAAAGTGGTAATAAAAATAACCCAATAAATTGTAATGTAGGGAGCTCGTGAAGTGAACATGCCTAAACTATCGATATTTTGTTAGATATAAACAATTAGATTTTATGTTTGCCTTATTCCTGGCTTTAAGTGAAGTAATATATTGGAAGTAAAAAATAAAAAAACAATGAAATGTCAACTGTACTAATCGTTCCCAACCGGTCACCTTCTCAAGTACTGACCGCAGCACATATTGCTTGACTTCGGTGACCGAATAGAAGCATGTACGTTCCGCGTGGTATAAACGTGACCACGGAAAATTATTAGGTAAAAGCAATTTATCCATGGGAGGCAGATACAAAATCTCTAGTCGTTATATAGAAACAAATAGTTCCAAATGTAACACCGTACATGGCATTTCAACAACATACCACCAAATGCATGATCCATCTGTTTCAGAGATGTCCTTAGTTTTCGTATTCCTTAAAGTTTGCACATAAACAGGCAGACGTTTCACATAATTAAATATGTCCATGTTTACTATAATGATCAAGCACAAATCGAGATGACAGAGAAGGTCACTTTTGTATTCAATTCCTCAAACGAGAGTTCAAGAATTAGAATTGGGCAGCTACAAATAAAGGACTCCTCTTTCCCTGTAATTGTAACACGGCAATATTAGCTTTAAACGTTTGTTTGAGTAAATTTTATTGTATTGAGTCCAGAAAATGTTATGAAACAGTCAACATGTCAAGCAAAGTGTGTCATATTTGGGCCCTGAAAAGAGCCGTTTGTTAGGATGGGAGCTATAACTTCCAACAACATAAAAGACCTACTGAATATAAAATTGCATGTAAAAATGTAGCGATCTGCCTGTATTGTTTACATATTTCATCCTTGCAACCACTTCCCCTCAGGGGGTTTACTTTCTATGAGTAAATACGGGCTTCACAACCCCGGGGCTCCCTAGTGATCTATCCCTCCTTCTGTTTTACCTTCTTTTTTGGGTTCTGTATTTATTGTTCGGCTTCTCTTCCTTCCCTCGTTGTGGTTACCTCTTCAGAGGTGAGGGCTCCCCTTGAGAAGCTTTGTGCCGCTCTGTTGCTATCAGCTTCTCTCGGGGATTATATCACCCACGTGTTTGCCGTGCGTGGAGACCCGTGTCTCTGGAAAGGGGGATCCTGGTAGTTGAGGGGCGACATACTGTCCCAATACACTACTTTGGCCCTTGCTTCAGATAAACGGGAGGTACACATTGGTCCCGTGTGTATCAATCGGCTGGTCGTCCGACTTCGTCGGCGGCTAGGGATCAAGCGTCCGGCTCGTCTGCTGGGAACCTCGTTAAGGGTGGAGGCTTCTACAGGGACGAGTCGTTCGCGTATAGGCACTGGTTAACCCGATAGAGTCATGCTGTGCGTAACAGTTCTGTTGATATTTTGTTTTCTTTTATGATTTTTGTTGCTTGCCGGCAGGCTCTATCCCCGATAATGAGGTCTCCATGGTGGGTGGGACTCTAGTGCCCGAATTTTTTATCCCTACTTTCATGGAAAGTAAATCTACTATTTTTTCTCCCCCTAGTGGGGAGCAACAAAGACAAGTCTCTTCATCACATCCAAGTTCTCTGAAATTCTTTATTGTACATCGAGTGGAGGGTTCTTTCGAAAAGGTTTCTCCTTTTTTAATTGAGAAAGCTTTAAAATCGTTCGTTGGAGATACAGCTTCAGTAAAAAAACTGAAGTCTGGAGATCTGTTAGTGGAGGTCCGCAATGATCAACAAGCCAAGAGCATATTAAAAATCGACAATTTTGGAACATTCCCTGTAACTGTAACAGCTCATGGATCTCTTAATAAATCTCGTGGTGTTGTGTCCGAGTCGGACCTTTACCATACAGCGGAGGACGAGATTCTTGATCACCTACGTGATCAACACGTTTCGGCCGTCCACCGCATAACAATACGACGAGATGGGGATATCATCCCCACTAAGCATTTGATCCTAACTTTTGACTTACCCACTTTACCGTCGCACATAAAAGCAGGCTATCTGAATTTCCAAGTACTTCCGTATATTCCGAACCCACTACGCTGTTTCAAGTGCCAGAAATTTGGTCACTCGCAAACAGCTTGCCATGGGAAAACGGAAATATGCGCACGTTGTGCAGGTATTGGACATGGTAGTGCTAACTGCAAAGCACCCGAGAAGTGTGTCAATTGTGATGGCACACATCCGTCATACTCTCGATCATGTCCACAGTGGGTAAAAGAAAAAGAAATACAAACAGTACGAGTAAACCAAAATAAGTCGTATTTCGATGCTAAAAAAATTGTTGAATTGAGGACTCCACGCGTTGGTGTTGCTTATGCTGATGTTTTGAAAAAAACATTCAGCAGCAAAAGCACACAAACAGACTCTCCTGTATCATCTCTCATTAAATTACCTCAACGGTCATCTACAGAGGTTGTTAAACGACCAACGACTTTAAAGAAATCTTTAGCAAAATCAAAAGCTTTGCAGACACTGAAGCTGAAATCTGCCAAAGGGGGACCTTCTCGAGAGAAACCCTCTAACCCTTTTACTATCCTTCGTTCCTTTAGGGAGGCAGATGTGGTGAAACTTCACCCATCTGATGATGACGAGGATATTAGTGAAGATCCTGACCCCCCTTTTAAATTTGCATCAAGTAATTAATGGCTTCTTTTGTTTCTTGGAACTGTCGCGGTTTTAGGTCTAGGAAGGATGATGTGAAGAATATTATTTCACTTTACCATCCAGCATGTTTGGCCCTTCAAGAAACTTTCTTGAAGGATACTTATATATCTAAAATCCGTAGGTATAGCTGCATTAGAAAAGATGTTACCCGTAGTAATACAGTGTCTGGAGGAGTATGCCTTTTTATTTCTCATAATTATCCCAGCACTGTAATCACACTACGCACATCTCTACAGGCTGTGGCTGCGAGACTTCATTTACAGTCCCTTCTCACAGTCTGTTGCCTATACTTACCGCCACATGCTATCATCCGCCAAGAGGAGCTGAATGATTTGATTGACCAGCTTCCAACGCCATTTTTATTGCTTGGTGACCTTAATGAACACAGTACTATGTGGGGTAATGATAATACGAACCCTCGTGGGAGACAGATTGAAAATATGTTATCTGATCACTGTCTCTGTCTCCTGAATAATGAGGAGAAAACCTATTTTCATGAACCCACTAGAACATTCCATTCACTCGACTTAGCCATTTGTTCCCCTATACTTTTGCCATACTTGAATTTTGCTGTTGGGAGTGATTTACATAATAGTGATCACTTCCCTATTCTCATTTCGCACACAGGTAGTGGTAGCGTGAACATCCGTCTACCTACATACAAATACCACAAGGCGAATTGGGACAGATTTACTGAGTTGGCTGTTGTAACAGGAACAATGGTGGACAGTGAGGATGTTGATACTGCTGTCCAAAATGTCACTGAAGCAATTTTAAATGCTGCTGACTCCTCCATTCCTAAGACTTCACCTAGAACACTGCGGCACTGTAAATCATACTGGAATGCAGACTGTCAGTCTGCATACAAGAAACAAAAGAAGCTATGGGGTATCTTCCGCAGATACCCAACTACAGGAAACCTTATCGCCTTTAAAAAGGCTAAGGCATTTGCTCGTAGAGTTAGACGTCAGAGTCAGAAGGACTCTTGGATAAGTTATGTATCTTCAATTACATCCAAAACATCAAGCAAGCAGTTGTGGAAGAAGGTTAGAGCAGCCAACGGTTTGTATCCGGAATATTCTTGTCCGATACTTCAAACCGGAGCTGCGGTGTTCTCTTCCCCTGAAGATATTGCTAACCTTATAGGTGAAACTTTTGAAAGTATATCCAGTTCCGATTCTTATAGTCCTGCTTTTCTTGTGACTAAGAATCGAGCTGAACGGACTGGAATTAATTTCAAAAGCAATATTGAATATTCCTACAACTGTGACCTTAAGATGTACGAATTGAAGAGTGCTTTATCTAAAGCACATAACACCAGTCCAGGTCCAGATGGGATCAGTTACCAAATGCTCCGCCATTTAAGTCCAGATTCTCTTTTTAACATCCTTTTTCTCTTTAATAGAATCTGGAAGGAGAACATCTTTACTACTTTGTGGCGGGAAGCTACTGTAATCCCCATTCTGAAACCTGGAAAGGATCCCAAGGATCCTCTGAACTATCGACCGATAGCATTAACGAGCTGCCTCTGTAAGACCTTTGAACGTATTGTAAACGCCCGACTCTCTTACATGTTGGAAAAAGATGGATGTATTTCACCTTTCCAGAGTGGATTCCGACGAGGGCGGTCCACTCTTGATAACATCGTGAAACTAGAAACAGATGTTCGTAATGCCTTTGTGCAGAGGAATCATCTAGTTTCAATCTTTTTCGACATTGAGAAGGCGTATGATCATACGTGGCGATATGGTATCCTGCAAACTCTATTTAATTTTGGTTTTAGGGGTAATCTGCCCCTTTTTATTCAAAATTTTTTTATCATCTCGTGTTTTTAGAGTTCGCATTGGAACTTCATTTTCAAATTATTTTAACCAATCTGAGGGAGTTCCTCAAGGTTGTGTTTTAAGTGTGACCCTTTTTAATCTTCATATCAGCAACATCCTTCATGTCCTTTCACCCTTTGTTCATGGAACTTTGTATGTTGATGACTTGCAAATCTCGTGCCAAGGATCAAACATGCGCTTAATTGAACGTCAGTTACAAACTGCTGTTAACAGACTTGTAGAATGGTGTGAACAAAACGGCCATAAACTGTCACCATCTAAAAGCAGTTGCATCCACTTCTGTAGGAGGAGGGGTCTTCACCCTGACCCTGAAATCCACATACGCAATTTTCCCATCCCAGTTGTGAATCAGATAAGATACTTGGGAGTCATCTTCGACAACAAGTTAAATTTTCTCCCACATATTGTATACTTGCGCAAGAAGTGCGATAAATCGCTTAATATCCTCAAAGTACTCTCAAATACATCTTGGGGTGCTGATCGCACTTCTTTGCTGCTTATTTACAATTCGGTTATCTTATCCCGTATTGACTACGGATGCGTTGCGTATGGGTCTGCAGGAGTATCCCTTCTACGAAGATTGGATACTGTCCATCACACTGCTGCCCGTATTTGTTCAGGTGCATTTCGCACTTCACCCATTGAAAGTCTGTTGACAGAGTGTAGTCTTTTTCCACTTGACTTGAGACGGAAAAAATTAAGCGCCAACTACTACTGTAGAATTATGTCTGATCCTTTTCACCCTTTACGTAAGTTGAGACTTGATGCCTATCTTGGTAGGTTATACGATGCTCGCCCATCGAACATCCGACCGTTTTCTGAAAGAGCGAAATCCATCTTGTTGGATGCAGCTCTAAGTGACGTAGTTACCCAAACATTTACCACTCAATCCTTTCCACCGTGGAATATTCCATCTTTCCACTTTCTCAATCCATTTGCGATGTATTGCAAGGCAGACACTGCCCCAGAAATTTTTCAGCAAATCTTTTGTGATCACCGCTCTCAGTATGCTGACTATGAAGCAGTATTTACTGATGGATCCAAAGCAGGTGAACGTGTTGGCTGTGGTACTGTGTCCGACACATCCACAGTCGCTTTTTCACTTCATAAATCCTGCTCGGTTTTCACTTCTGAGATGACAGCAATTTCTTGTGCACTGCTGCATATTTCACTCTGCAACAATCGCAAATTTTGTGTGTATACTGACAGTTTAAGCTCCCTGTCTAGTCTGAATTACTTTAAGACCAATAGTCATCCAATTGCTTTAGACATTTTTTCAAAATTACACACACTTGAGAGGAAAGGATTTACTATATTGTTCTGCTGGGTACCTAGTCACATGGGAATTTCAGGAAATGAATTGGCTGATTCTGCTGCTAAAGCGGCTTCAATCCCGCTGCAGCAGCCAGTTCCCTACCAAGATATTAAGACATCAATTCACAAGTTCATATTATCCTTACGTCAAGAAACATGGGATTTGCAGGTTAATAACAAACTTCATTTCATCAAAAATCATCTTCGTAAATGGCCAGTTAATCCTATGCGTCGGACAGATGTCAAACTGACTCGTCTGCGCATTGGTCATACCCGATTGACGCATCGACATTTATTGTTGGGAGAAGATCCACCTGTTTGCGATACTTGTCGTTGCGATCTTTCTGTGGCTCATATTTTAATTTCTTGTCCTAAGTTTCAGTCACATCGTCTTAGGTTTTTTAAATGTACCAGTTTAAGTCTTCAAGATTTGATTGGGGAAACTCCCCATCCAAATCTTTTTGCATTTTTAAGATCAATCGGGTTTTTAAATCACATCTAGTTTTTTAAACATATCCATTTTTAAAATTTTATTAACATCTTCATTTTAGAAATGTGATTTTAACATTCTTAAATTATATTCTGTCACCTCTCATCATATTTATAATTCATCTTCCATCCTAGTTTTTCTTTTATCCTTTGTTTTGGCGCAGCATGGCCCTTGTGTTGCCTTTGCGCCATAAAACCTCAATAAAACAAACAAACAAATTATCTCACACACACATGCCTCCCCACAACCGCACTATGAGGAGGCAGAGGCAACGCTTTGCTACACGCACTGGCACAACACAGGAGACGAAGCACAACACTGAAGCGAGCACAATATCACTGCTTGAACCTTGGATTGATGAAAGAGGCCCGCTGGTGACGTAGGGCTGCTCAGTGACGTCACAGTGGACCAAGGCTGGTCAAGGGGAAGACCAGGCCTGGCCTAGCATGGGTGGGGGCAAGGAATAGCCCCCTCAGCAACCGGTGACGTCACTGGAATACCTCTTGGTCTTCTGTTGTCGTCAGCAGGCAGCAAGTGAAGAGGACAGGTAGCTCCCTCCAGCGGACGAATCTCCTATGCGTGTCAGGCTGCAAACCAGAAAGCTCGGGACCAAAGTGTAGTACTGGCTTCCCGCGCGAAAATCTGCAATTAAAAAACAATTAGCAAGCTGATAAGAATAGATTTTATTTTAAAGCATATTGGTTTTTACAATTGAAGAGGTATATGTGGTTACCAGATCATCATTTTGATCGTCGATAGCAATATATATATGGAGTTTTTAACATTTTTGATCATTTTACATTTATAGGTGAGATGATGAAGCACACTAAATGTTTGTGGCGAGAGATGAGACAATTGATGAAGCACACTAAATGTTTGTGGCGAGAGATGAGACAATTGATGAAGCACACTAAATGTTTGAGGCGAGAGATGAAAAAGATGATGGTGATGATGAAGCACACTAAATGTTTGTGGCGGTACAGATGAGATGATGATGGAGCACACAAGTTCGTGGCGCTGGGTGCAGTGGAAGGACATTGCAGGGAAAGTTCGCTGGTTTTGAATGTTCAATTAGCTTCCACTGCACTCAGTGGTGAAACTGGTGAAGAATGATGAATAAGGCATTTATTCATGTTCCTGGCTGTTGCTGTCCTGGGGGATGCGGCCGGTAATGTGGTGTTGGAAGATACACCTCGAGTGCCGGAGGGCTGTGCTGCAGCAGAATTTCCGGAACTTCGGGGCGTATCTCTTGTTCATGAACTGTCTGATGACACGGTCGTTGACGGGGTCCCACGAGCCGAGGGCTCCGATGATGAAAGCCTCGACTCGGATTTCCTCCACTCCGATGAGGGTCTTGAGGTCCCTGGCCAGATCGTGGTACTTGGTTTCTTTCACGTTTCTGGCCCGGGCGAATGCCTCAAGGCGGTTCTCGAAGACGACTGCAACGTCGAGAATGATGGCCTTCTTGGTTCCATTGAAGATGATCAGGTCGGGTCGAAGTTTGATTGTAGGGTGCACGACCTGATTCTTGGAGAATACCTTCCAGTTGTTGTTCCTCGAACGTTCCAGCCGGTCAAGGATGGCGTCGTGCCTTTTGGTGCGGAGATGGTGAGACGGCAGGCACGAGCTCATGACGTGGAGGAAGGATTCGTTGGGGTCACGGCAACGACGACAGCTCTTGTCACCGGCATCCTCCCAGGATCTGGCTCCATTGAGCTTGTGGAGGTTGAGCCGGGCACGGTGGACAAAGCGCCAGTCAGCGAACCGAGTGTTGTAGCCGGTTCTCATGAAGTGGTTGTTGACCTTGTGGGCGGCTACACACTCGATGGCCACACCCTGACTGGGTTTGCTGATGAGGGACCGTGCTCGGAACTCCTTCAGGATAGCCTTGAAGGTACGGCACACGGCTCGTCGTTCGGCTGAGGTGATGGTGGTAGTAGTGGGTGGATCCGGTGGTGATGAGGATGGTGGCTTCAGGATTAAGTCCACGTCTCCAACTTCTCGGACTCTCCAGCTGGTGGGGCATATGGGGGACAGGCGGCGGGTGGCGGAGCGGGCTGCGGTCCATACAGAGGCATGGTAGTTGGCAGTCCGCTGAGCTTCATCGTCGATGACTCCGGACAGGAACTTCTCAATGTCGGTTGTAGAAGGGTTGGCCCTGCCGAAGCGTTTGCCCACCTGGTGTTGAAGGTCGTCCCAGGCGATGACCCGGACTCGGACGTCACGTGATGTGAGGAGCTTGAAGGCATTGTCGATCAGCGTGACGTCACTCTCCTCGGCTAAGTTGGGGATGCCAAGGAGGCCCTGCTGGAGGCGCCAAAGAGGTACTCGTTGGAGGCGTTTTCTGGAAGAGAAAGGGTGAGTTTTATTAAGGGGGTCATGAACTCGTCGATTTGAGTGTAGATGGCCTTGGGGAATTTTTGGGAGCGCATGGCAAAGTTGAGACAAGGATAGAAGAAAGTTTTAAGTGCATCTATCCTTTGCCATGGCGCCAGGCATGATGTGCCAATTTTTTCCCTAAGTTCCAGGAGGTCTTTGAGGTCCTCCATGGGGTGGACAGTTGAAAGCCCACCGGAGAACCAAGGAAGGTGGTTTCCTGGCCATCTTGGAGGCACCTGATGGGGGTGCCATCAATTGAGAAGCTGGTGTCTCTGGTGCCGACGAGTTCAGAGGAGCCGCTGGTTCCACAGATGTGCATGGAGCAGCACTTGCGGGGGTTGACCTGCAGGCTTAGTTGCTGGCACATGATGGAGAGGGAGTCGAGTTGTTCCTGGAGTACCTCAGGAGTTTCCTCGATGAGGACCAAGTCGTCAGCAAAGGCGAGGACGCGGTGCTGGGGGTCGTCTCCCTGGAGGCGGCGGACGATGGGGTCAATTACCAAGTTGAAAAGGATCCCTGAGATGGGACATCCCTGTCGAACACCTGCTTGGATGGTGATGGGCTCGGTGACGCCGGTCCCCGAGATGAATTCAGTGGTGGAGGAGCTGTAAAGGGACTCCACCGCGCTGATAAATTGTGTCCCGGCTCCGGCGGCAACAAGGGCAGCAGAGATGGCATCATGGGGGATGGACCCGAACGCGTTGGTAAGGTCGATCTGGCCAAGGCGGAGGTTTCCATTGAAGTGGCGGGCGTACTTGAGGCGTTGTTTAAGGTTGTACTGGTGCTCAAACATCCCGTCGAATGGCATAAACCCCTTTTGGCATGGGGAGACGATCTCATTGGCTGATATCCATGATGTTAGTCTGGAGGCGAGTCACCCTGTGTATAACTTGTAGAGAGTGCAGCACAGGGAAATTGGCCTCCAGTTGCCGATGTCGTTGGCATCTCCCTTTTTGTGAATCAGGATCGACCTTGATGAATTCCAGGCGTCGGGTATTTTTCCATGTTGAAGGCAGGTGTTCAGGATTCCTGTGAGGATCCGGCAGTCCGGGTCGACCGTTTTCAAGTGCTGGTAGGAGATACGGTCGGGGCCCGGGGCCGAGTTTTCGAACCGGTGAAGTCTGGACCGGACCTCAGTTGGAGTGAAGGGGGATGTGTCCATCTCAGGATGGGGGGGGGGGAGAGTTGCTCCTCGAAGATCACCGGGTCGAAGGATCTTGGCTGGAAGACCTCCTTGAAGTGGGCCTCCACTGTCTCGGAGGGCAGGTGGCACTGTTGGGATGTGCCTTCCACAATGAGGCGGACTGCCCTTCGTCGGTTCCGGTTGTAGAGCCGCTGGATCGTCCGGTGGTTGCCGGTGTCAAGGGTGGAGGGGACAAAGGAGGGTGACTCGGTGATTGGAGGGAGGAGAACTTCTTCCGCTATTTTGTCGGTGATGGACTGGAGCAGTGCCTCGAAGACTGTCCAGTCTGCAGTGGCTGGAGGTAGGCTGGCGAACGCAGCAAGCTCAGCATGGAATTCCTCCAGTGGTAGTGGGTCAGGCTCGTCAGGGGGCGTCTCTGGTGGTGTTGGGACTGCTTCGAGGTCTGGAGCATCGTCGTTGAATGGCGGGATGTCAGCTTGAGATGGCTCGTCCTGGTCAATCGGAAGGCTTGGTGGAGGGGTGACATCGTCATCAAGACGGTTTGGAGAAGGAGGAGGGGTTCGAAGCCAATTCGCTGGTGGTTGTGTCGTGGAGTCGTGTCCAACATGGCCTTCGGCAGCAGCGGAGGTGGAAGGCTGCTCTCGTCTGGTGATTGGCCGCAGGGCGGCGCGGGATCTGGGTCCAATTGGAGTCTTCGACGGGAGGGAAACAGGTGGGGCTTTCGCCAAAAGTGCCTGTTTCCGGTGCCAGACCTTGTGGTTGGTAAGGGCACGTTTTGAGGCAAGGTTGGAGCTGCATCCGGGGACGTCACAGGTGTAACGTGCCTGGGAATCCGTGCGCACAAGATTAGCTCCAATTAGGCAGGAATGGTTGGCGGCGCGTCTGCCAGTCGGGGCACCGCATTCGTTGCACCAGATGCGGGTGTTGCGGATTGGAAGGCCGTGATGGACACGAAGGTGCCGTTTGAGGGAGTTGACCGTCGAGTACCACTTGTCTCCGGAGAAGACCAAGTGGCACTCCTCCTCGGTACAGGTGAGAACCGGTTGGAGTGGGAGAGTGATGTGGAGGAAGGTTGCCGTCCTGGTATGGCTTATTGGAGCACATCCCAGCTGGTCTGCAGCTGGGAGCGGGGGAGGCGGTCGAGGTTGACGGGGCCTCCGGGCTGTGGTGGACCGATGTGGGCCAATACGGGCAGCCGGGGGGGAGAAGTCGGAGTCGTCTGGTGAGGAGTCCGAGGGAAGAGCCTCCAGGAAGTCGTCCTGGGATGCCGGAAGGACAGCAGGGTTGCGTGTGGCTCTTGGTGGTCGCCGGATGGAGGGGGGCGACAGAGAGTCGGGCGTTCCGGGAGAGGCAGTGATCCTGGATGGAGAGGGAGAAAGAGAGTTAATTAAGGAGGGAGAGACAGAGCCATGCGTGTGAGTCGGGGAGTTTCTGGAGGGAGTCTCCAGGGCCCGGATGGACTCGTTGCAATGGATGTCAAGCAAGGGGGAAGGCACTGGTGACCTTTGAACCACCTCACTGTAGGAAGGGAGAGGAGAGAGACTGGAGTTGGTGATAGTCCTCTGTTGAACAATGACATCAGGAGAGGTAGACAGAGAGGGAGCGGGTGCGGCTTCCGCAGCCCTCAGGGCTAAAGGTGGCGAGCACTGGCTGGCGACGAACAGCATGATGTCCTGGTCGGCCAGGTCATTGATCAGGAAGTTAGGAAGAGTGGGAGGATCCGTCAGGGATCTATTCCCAAAAGGTGGAGAGGAAGGTGCTCCCCATCGAGCGGCCCCATCGGAGTCAGGTGATCTGCACCTGTAGATGAGCTCCGTAAGGGGGGAGGCATTGTGGATGGCCTGTGAGTGTTCAGGAGTAGACTCCAGGTCAGCGTCCTCTAATGAGAAGGAGCTGGATGGAGAGGAGATCTCCAGTGTGCAAGTGAGGTCGGCCGCAGGGCTGTCCAGTTCACTACTCTCGTGGCTCAGAATTAGGGGAGAAGTAGAGGAAGGCAAAGTTCCATGTGGAGGCGACAGTTCAGTTGGGAGCTCAAGGAGCGGCATCACTGGAGAAGGGTGCCTGGAGGCACAAAGCGGGCTGAGGTCCAATGGCTCAGGGCTGGAGGCACAAGAGGCAGTAGAAGGCAAAACCGGACCACTCGTCGTTGCTGGCGTGGGCGTGTCCGTCAGGCTGTCCACGAACTCCCGCATGAGGGCTCTGGCCGAAGCATTGTCAGGGTCTACATAAATGGTCGGCGGGCTGACGGCTTGAGACAAAGGGCAGAGACCCTCACGGGTTGAAGCGAAGTCACTCTCCTCGAGCACCTCAACAACAGATGAGAAATGGCGCGGAGGAGAGGGAGAGAAGCTGACTGAGAAGGCAAGAGAGCGGCTGGTGGTGAGACGAAATGGAGCCGGAGTGGAGGAGTCAGTGGGGGAAAGAGAGCTTTCCCTGCTGGAGCTCCTGGTGACACGCCTCAGTCGTTTGGCTGCTGGCTGCGGTTGACGCCGCCGTCTAAGAGGGGGCGTCATTACAAATCGGGCTTGTTAAAGAGCGCCCTCTGGAAGATGGTGAAGTGGGGCTGCATACATCATCGCATAAAAGGCCGGACGAATCGTCACAAAATGGCTGCACCTGGAACAACAAAAGAGGGGTCCCCAATGCAGGGGGTTACGAAGACTCCTTTGTGCAGAGCACAGAAAGGAGAGACAAAGCTAAAAAAGAAAACAAGTCAATTAAAAAGTGCAGTAGTGGAAATCGGCCCCCTTACCGGGAGGCGATTTCAAAAGAAGGCTACACAAAGAATAACTAGTGAACGTGGCCTTTAAGAGGCAGGGGGGAGGAGTTTAAGTTTGAGGTGATTTAATAATTAGGGAAAAATCAATTAACTACTAGTTCCTGACCTCAGAAGGGGGGAAGAAATTTGATGTGGCAGATTTTAATGAAGAAGGGGTTAATTCAAGGTGACTAACCTAACTGCGCCACTAAAAACCTAAGTTGACACCAGGGAAAATTTTGATGGGCGTTCGAATGGTGGTGTCTGACTAATTAGGCCGCTGAGAATCAGGGCAAGGTAAACACAGAGGTATAGCTTGTCACTACACCTGTTTCTGGGTAGAAGTGTCGGCCTTTTAAACTCCCGAGAAGGAACATGCAGATTACTCTGATATCCAACCGAGAGATCCCGTACCACAACCGACAGATAGCAAGGCAACTACTATCTACTGTGAATAGAGCTTGTTGTTCCCTAATTCTCCAATACCCTGCAATTAATTGAGTAAGGAACCCGGGTAGTTAATTAATGTGCTCTATCACACCTTAATTAACTACACCTTCAAGAGCTATTGTGCACGTTCACACAACAACCCCGGGCATGCACCTCAGTATGAGGAGGGTGCAAAAATCCTAGTCAATTACCCTACTGGGGGGGATAAAAAAAGAAAAAATTAAGTCGAAGTGGACACCTGGTGGCGAATTTAGTTAAAGGATGCCACAGGTGGTCGCTATGCAATATCTGCTCCGCCACCCTAGGACGTTAAGCTGGGTATGAGCTGATTTGAAGAAAAATCACCCTATAGAGGGCTGCCCCTTACCTCAGCAGACTCGGACCGCCAGACTTGGTTACGACATATCAAGTAGATATTGTCAAGTACCCAAGCTGATAAGACAAGAATCAAAGACAAGAATTACAAACATAAGATGATAACAAGACAAGAGCTACCTGCTCTTTTACATCAGAACACGATACAGCGCACAAGCGTCGTGTACAGAACAGAGTAAACAGATAGACAACAGATAACCGATATTAAACCATTTCTTTACTGTGACTAGTTATTCAATGTGTAGCCTTTTTTTAGATTGAGTGGGCCGAGCCTGCAGGTAGTGCTATAGCAGGACGACCCATGGCAAGGGCGGAATAAATTCCAGACCACGAGCCTTGGTTCAAAAATTAGTTTAATATCGAAGTTACCGAATAGGTAACGTATCGGATATTAAGCTGATAAGAACAGATTTTTTGTTACCGAATGTTTAAGTCGAGGGGCCGAAAAAATGGACAAATATGTCAAAATTAAAGACGTTAAGTTAAAGACAAATATGTCATTAGAAAGAAAGAAAAGGGGGGAAAAAAGTTAGTACAATTCGGTAATTAGATCTGTACTTACCTGCCCAACACCCGAACGCACCTATATTTATTGGGGATCTTTTCAAAAAATATTTACAATTATTTACAATGAAGCGACGACTTCTGGGGCTAGTCTCCCCAGTTACAAAAATGAAGACGAGGGATTGGAGAACAGAAGAAGAGAAGCTCTGTAACAAACACGGACGGAATGTGGAGGCACCATTGTTCCAGTGAGAAGATTGATTTCCTTTGTGAGAGAGTTGTTGTTTACATTGAGGAATGCAAGGACGGAGTGTTCTGTTGTTGGGTCATCAAGGAACCTTGTGATGGGGAAGCAGCATCTTCTTGGGAATAGCGCAACTCGGCCGGTTGATTTTGTTGTCTCGCAGCTGGGAGACGACCCGTGACGTGCTTCATGTAGATGTCGCACGAACCACGGATCGCCTCGCTGAAGCAGATTTTCTTCATTCTTGGTGCGAAGTTTTTATTTACGAACTTCTTCACGATTCTGTCATTGGCAGGGTCCCATGCTCCAAGGGACCCTACAATGATGGCTTCAACTTTGATTTCTTCTATGTTGAGGTGTTCCTTGAGAAATGCAGCTGTTTGTTGGTATTTTTCACATTTCTCACGACGCACTCGGGAGAAGTGGTCTTGGCTATTTTCGAATGGTATAGCAATGTCGATGACGAGGCCTTGTCTTCCTGAGATGAGGACCAGGTCTGGACGGAGAAGGGTGTTGTCGACTTGTTGGTTAAGGCCAAGAACTTGCCATCTGCGGTTGACACCAGCACGGATTTTGCTTAGCACAGTGTCATGTCTTCGAGTGCGAAGATGCATTGACGGCAGGCAGGAGGAAATGACATGCTGTAGCGTTTCATTATTGTAGTTGCATCTCCGGCATGCCCTTGATTCCGTGCCATCAAAGTTCCTGGCGTTGACAGATAAAAGGCCAAGTCTTGCCTTATGGACAAAGCGCCAATCGCAGAATCTGGTATACAGGCCTGTGCGTAGGAAATGGTTACTTGATTTGTGTAACGCACAGACGGATGTGGCCAGTCCCTGTTGTGGTAGGTCCAGGAGGGATTTGGAATAGTCATCCCTGAGCTTTGCCTTTAGGAATTTGCATACTTTCCGACGGTCCGACTCTGCCAACGTATCCTCGCCAGAGCAGAGCTGGATAGAGCCGTATTCAGTACACTGCCATGCCACCTGCAGACGCCCTGAGGCTGCACGGGCAGCGGTCCAGACAGAGGCATGGCGGTTGTCATGTCTCCTAAAGGCACCTTGGTTGTGTCCCGAGAGGAACTGCTCAATCATTGCTGGTGAGGGTTCGACCTGGAGACGGGCAAATACTTGGTCGTTGAGGTCGTTCCAGGCCAACTCCTGGATAACTGGATCAATTGATGTTAGCAGCTTGAAGGCTGTGTCAATCAGGACCACGTCAGACTCATCGGCTAATGACGGGATTCCGAATTGGCCCTTATTTGATGACCCATAGAGGTATCCAAGAGAGGCCTGTCCTGGCAAGTAGAGGGTCTTCTTTATTAGGGGACAGAGATATTTGTCCACCTCTCGGAATTCTGTCTTGTTGAACTGCTGGGTGCGCATGGAGATGGAGAGAGACGGGTAAAAAAATGTTTTTAACTCATCTATTCTCTGCCATGGGGCGAGGAATGAGGTAGCGATTTTCCTCCCCATCTCCAGCATGTCAGCAAGGTTGTCAATATTGTGGGTGATGTTAAAGCCGAGAGGGGTACCAAGGAAGGTGGATTCCTCGCCGTCCCCCAATGTTTGGATAGGTTCTCCATTGATTAGAAATGTCGTGGGTCTTGTTCCGACAGGAGATGCACCAGAAATGTGAATCGACTTACACTTGTCAGAGTTGACCTGGAGACTGAGTCTGCTCGCCAGTGTGAACAACTTGTTCAGTTGGTTTTGTAAATCATCTGCCGAATCGCTGATCAAGAGAATGTCATCGGCGAATGCTAAGACGCGATGTTCCACTGCGTCACCCTTTAAGGACCTTAGAACAGGGTCAATGACAAGGTTGAATAAGAGGCCGCTTACAGGGCAGCCCTGACGAACGCCGGCTTTAACCGGAATGGGATCAGATATCCCATCCCCACAGATGAATTCTGTGTTTGTTTCATTGTATAGTGCATCCACCAGATCAACACAAGCATCCCCTGCACCAGCAGCCCGAAGTGCAGCTGAAATAGCATCATGCGGGATGGTGCCGAAGGCGTTAGATAAGTCTATTTGGGCAAGGCAGATTTCTTTTCTTGTTCTTTTGGCTTCCAAGATGCGTTGCTGCACAACAAAACGATGCTCAAAAACACCGTCAAAGGGTAGGAACCCTTTTTGGGTGTGTGAAATGATACTATTCGTGGCAATCCATGTATTAAGTCTTGAGGTCAGGAGGCCGGTGAAAAGTTTATACATGGTTGTGCATAAGGCGATTGGGCGCCAGTTAGAAATATTGTCCTTGTTTCCTTTTTTATGGATAAGTATCGTACGTGAAGACTTCCATGCTTGAGGTATTCTTTTGGCCTCCAGGCAGATGTTAAGGAGAGGCGTGAGTACCTTGCAGTTTGGGTCTACTGATCAGAGATGCTGATACCCCTCAGGGGGTTTACTTTCTATAAGTAAATACGGGCTTCACAACCCCGGGGCACCCCAGTGATCTATCCCTCCTTCTGTTTTACCTTCTCGTTTTGTTTTTGTATGTATCGTTTGGCTTCCCTTCCTTCCCTCATTGTGGTTACCTCTTCTGAGGTGAGGGCTCCCCTTGAGAAGCTTTGCGCCGCTCTGTTGCCATCAGCCTCTCTCGGGGATTATATCACCCACGTGTTTGCCGTGCGTGGAGACCCGTGTCCCTGGAAAGGGGGATCCTGGTAGTTGAGGGGCGACATACTGTCCCAATACACTACTTTGGCCCTTGCTTCAGATAAACGGGAGGTGCACATTGGTCCCGTGTGCATCAATCGGCTGGTCGTCCGACTTCGTCGGCGGCTAGGGATCAAGTGATCAGTCCATTTGCTGAGAATCTCGTAAAGGGTGGAGGCTTCTTCAGGGATGGACTGCTTGCGTATAGGCACTGGTTAACCCGATAGAGTCATTCCGTGCGTAACAGTTCTGTTCATATTTTGTTTTCTTTTATGATTTTTGTTGCTTGCCGGGATGCTCTATCCCCGATATTGTGGACTCCATGGAGGGTGGGACACTAGTGCCCGAATTTTATTTCTTTTCTTTTATGGATCATAAAACTTCTTCTTCTTCTTCCCCCAGCGGGGAGCAACAAAGTACGCAAGGTCTGAATCGCATTATTGCCAAGTTTTTTGTGGTGCATCGTAAGGAGGGCTCCTTTGAAAAGGTCTCTCCTTTCTTAATAGAAAAAACTTTGAAATCGTTGGTTGGTGATACGGCTTCAGTTAAAAAACTGAGGTCCGGTGACATATTAGTTGAAGTTTGCAACCACCAGCAAGCTACAAACATCCTGAAAATTGAAAATTTTGGCTCACTCCCGGTAACTGTAACTGAACATGGTTCCCTTAATAAATCTCGTGGTGTTGTGTCTGAATCAGACTTGTACCATACAGCGGAGGACGAGATACTCGATCACCTTCGTGATCAGAATGTTTCAGCCGTCCACCGCATAACAATACGACGAGATGGGAATATAATACCAACTAAACATCTGATTATCACTTTTGATTTACCCACATTACCGTCGCATGTAAAAGCCGGATATCTGAACTGCCGTGTACGTCCATATATACCGAACCCACTACGCTGTTTCAAGTGCCAAAAATATGGTCACTCACAAACAGCTTGCCGTGGGAAAACGGAAACATGCGCACGTTGTGCAGGTAATGGACATGACAGTGCTAACTGCAAAGCACCCGAGAAGTGTGTCAATTGTGATGGCACACATCCGTCATACTCTCGATCATGTCCACAGTGGGTAAAAGAAAAAGAAATACAGACCGTGCGAGTGAACCAGAATTTGTCTTACTTCGAAGCTAAAAAATTATTTGAGTCTAGGACACCTCGTGTTGGTGTTGCCTATGCTGATGTTTGCAAAAAAACTTTCACCAGCAAAAGCACACAAACTGAAACTGAGCCTGCATCATCTCTTATCAAGTTACCTCAACGACCATCTATAGAGGTAACGAAACGACCAACGATTTTAAAGAAATCTCTAGCCAAATCTAAGGCTTTGCAGACAATAAAACTGAAGTCAGCCAAAGGGGGATTCTCTCGAGAGAAGCCCTCTAACCCTTTTAATATCCTTCGTTCATTTAGAGATGCGGATGTGGTGAATCTTCACCCATCTGATGATGACGAGGATATAAGTGAAGAGCCTGATCCCCATTTAAATTTTACCTTAAATAAATAATGGCTTCTTTTGTTTCTTGGAACTGTCGCGGTTTTAGGTCTAGGAAGGATGATGTGAAGAACATTATTTCACTTTACCATCCAGCATGTTTGGCCCTTCAAGAAACTTTCTTGAAGGATACATATACATCTAAGATCCGTAGGTATAGTTGCATTAGGAAAGATGTTACCCGTGGTAATACAGTGTATGGAGGAGTATGTCTTTTTATTGCTCATGATTACCCCAGCACTGTAATTACACTACGCACATCTCTACAGGCTGTGGCTGCGAGACTTCATTTACAGTCCCTTCTCACAGTCTGTTGCCTATACCTACCGCCACATGCTATCATCCGTCAAGAGGAGCTGAATTATCTGATAGACCAGCTTCCAGCACCATTTTTATTGCTCGGTGACTTTAATGGTCACAGTACTCTGTGGGGCAATGATAATACGAATCCTCGTGGGAGACAGATCGAAAAGTTGTTATCAGATCACTGTCTCTGTCTCCTGAATAACGAGGAGAAAACGTATTTCCATGAACCCACAAGAACATTCCATTCACTTGATTTAGCCATTTGTTCCCCCGTGCTTCTGCCATACTTGAATTTTGCTGTAGGGAGTGATCTACATAACAGTGATCACTTCCCTATCCTCATTTCCCATACTGGTAATGGTAGGGTGACCAATCGCCTACCTACATATAAATACCATAGGGCAAATTGGGACAAATTTACCGAGTTGGCTATTGTAACACGAATAATGGTGAATAGTGAGAATGTTGATGCTGCTGTCCAAAATGTCACTGAGGCAATTTTAAATGCTGCTGACTCCTCCATTCCTAAGACATCACCTAGAACACTGCGGCACTGTAAACCATACTGGAATGCAGACTGTCAGTCTGCATACAAGAAACAAAAGAAGCTATGGAGTATCTTCCGCAGATACCCAACTACAGGAAACCTTATCGCCTTTAAAAAGGCAAAGGCAGTTGCTCGTAAGGTTAGACGTCAGAGTCAAAAGGATTCTTGGATAAGTTATGTCTCTTCGATTACATCTAAAACATCAAGTAAACAGTTGTGGAAGAAGGTTAGAGCAGCCAACGGTTTGTATCCGGAGTATTCTTGCCCGATACTTCAAACCGGAGCTGCTGTGTTCTCTTCCCCTGAAGATATTGCTAACCTTATCGGTGAAACTTTTGAAAGTGTATCCAGTTCCGATTCATATAGTCCTACATTTTTAGTGATTAAGAATCGCGCTGAACGGACGGAAATTAATTTCAAAAGCAATATTGAATATTCCTACAACTGTGAACTTACGATGTATGAATTGAAGAGTGCTTTATCTAAAGCACATAACACCAGTCCAGGTCCAGATGGGATCAGTTACCAAATGCTTCGCCATTTAAGTCCAGATTCTCTTTTTAACATCCTTTTTCTCTTTAATAGAATCTGGAAGGAGAACATCTTTCCTACTTTGTGGCGGGAAGCTACTGTAATCCCCATTCTGAAACCTGGAAAGGATCCCAAGGATCCTCTGAGCTATCGACCGATAGCCTTAACGAGCTGCCTCTGTAAGACCTTTGAACGTATTGTAAACGTCCGACTCTCTTACATGTTAGAAAAAGATAAATGTATATCACCTTTCCAGAGTGGGTTCCGACGAGGACGGTCCACTCTTGATAACATTGTGAAACTAGAAACAGATGTCCGCAATGCCTTTGTGCAAAGGAATCATCTAGTTTCAATCTTTTTCGACATTGAGAAGGCGTATGATCATACGTGGCGATATGGTATCCTGCAAACTCTATTTAATTTTGGTTTTAGGGGTAATCTGCCCCTTTTTATTCAAAATTTTTTATCATCTCGTGTTTTTAGAGTTCGTATTGGAGCTTCATTTTCAAATTATTTTAACCAATCTGAGGGAGTTCCTCAAGGTTGTGTTTTAAGTGTCACCCTTTTTAACCTTCATATCAGCAACATCCTTCATGTCCTTTCACCCTTTGTTCATGGAACTTTGTATGTTGATGATTTGCAAATCTCATGCCAAGGATCAAACATGCGCTTAATTGAACGTCAATTACAAACTGCTGTTAACAGACTTGTAGAATGGTGCGACAAAAACGGCCATAAACTTTCACCATCTAAAAGCAGTTGTGTCCATTTCTGTAGGAGGAGGGGTCTTCACCCTGACCCTGAAATCCACATACGTAACACGCCCATCCCTGTTGTCAATCAGATAAGGTATCTGGGAGTCATTTTCGACAATAAGATGAATTTTCTCCCTCATATATTGTCCTTGCGCAAGAAGTGCGATAGGTCACTTAACATCCTCAAAGTGCTTTCTAATACTTCTTGGGGAGCGGACCGCACTTCTTTGCTGCGTATATACAGTTCAGTTATCCTGTCTCGTATTGACTACGGATGCGTTGCGTATGGTTCTGCAGGAGCATCTCTTTTGCGCAGATTGGATACCGTCCACCATACTGCTGCCCGTATTTGTTTAGGTGCATTCCGCACCTCACCCATTGAGAGTCTGTTAACAGAGTGTTGTCAACTCCCACTTGACCTTAGACGTAAAAAGTTAAGCGCTAACTACTACTGTAGAATAAAATCTGATCCTTCTCATCCTTTACGGAATTTGAGTCTTGACGCATATCTTGGTAGGCTATATAATGCACGTCCATCTAGCATTCGCCCATTTTCTGAAAGAGCTCAATCTGTTCTGTCGGATGCAGCTCTAAGTGACCTAGATATCCAGCTGGCTAATTCTCAGATCTTTCCTCCTTGGGATGTTCCATCATTTAATTTTTTAAATCCATTTGCAATGCATTACAAAGCAGACACTGCCCCAGAAATTTTACAGAAGATCTTTTGTTTACACCGATCTCAGTATAGAGACTATCATGCAGTCTATACTGATGGATCCAAAGCAGGTGAACGTGTTGGCTGTGGCGTTGTGTCTGACACATCCACAGTCAGTTTCACGCTTCATAAATCCTGCTCTGTTTTTACTTCTGAGATGGTTGCAATTTTTTGTGCTCTGCTGCACATTTCTTTGTGCTCCCATCGCAAGTTTTGTGTATACAGCGATAGCTTAAGTGCTCTAACAAGCCTGGAGCACTTTAATAACATATGTCATCCAATAGCTCCTGACATATTATCTCTGTTACACAAACTTGAGAGGAAAGGTTTTGTTATTTTGTTTTGCTGGGTACCTAGTCACGTGGGGATTTCAGGAAATGAATTGGCGGACTCTGCTGCTAAATCGGCGTCAATCCCGTTTCAGCAGCCAGTCCCCTACCAAGACATAAAATCACATATTCATAAGTTTATTTTTTCTTTGCGTCAAGAAGCATGGGATTTGCAAACTAGCAACAAACTTCATACCATTAAAAACAATCTTCATATGTGGCCAGTAAATCCAATGCGTCGGACGGATGTCAAACTGACTCGTCTGCGCATTGGTCACACCCGATTCACGCATCGACATCTGTTACTAGAAGATCCGCCCATTTGTGATGTTTGTCGTTGCGATATTACTGTGCACCATATTTTAATTTCATGTCCAAAATTTTATTCTCATCGCATTCAATTTTTTAAAAGCACAGTTTTAAACCTACAGGATTTGGTTGGGGAAAAAACCCATCCAAATCTTTTTGCATTTCTTAGAGTAATCGGGTTTTTAAATCATATCTAATGTTTATAATCATATCTATTTTTTAAACTTTGATAAACTTTTTCATAATTTTTAAAATGAGCTTTTAATGTATTTTAATTCTTTTATATCGCATCTCACCATTTTCATATATTTATAATTCATCCTCCATCATTGTCCCTTTTATCGTTTGTTTGGCGCAGCATGGCCCTAGTGCTGCCTTTGCGCCATAAAACCACAAACAAACAAACAAACAGAGATGCTGATATGTATTTCTATCAGTGCCAGGGGCCGAATTTTCAAACTTGTGCAAGCGACTTCTTACTTCCACTGCAGTGAAGGGGCTAAGGTCCACTGGCACTGGATTATTTGGATTTTCAACGAACATGGTTTGGTCGAATTGCCTTGGGCTGAAAATTTCCCTGAAGTGAGGCTCAATTTGCTCAGATGGTAGGTGGCAGTTCTGAGAGGACCCCTCGACAATGAGTCAGACCGCCCTTCGTCTGTTTCGTCGATACAATTTTTGAATCACTTTGGGATTGGATGCATCAATGGGTTGCGGAGAGAAGGCGGCGTTGGACTCGCGGGCAGGTGGGAGTCGAACTTCTTCAGAGATCTTGGTTGTAATTCGTGCAAGGAGGTCTTCAAAATTTGCCCAATCAATTGGATCATCACTGGCTGTGATGAAGGCGATTTCATTCTTGAATTCCTCAAGGGGTTCCTGTTCGGGTATTTGATCAGCCGCAACTTGTTCAAGTTTGTTTGTTTGTTTTGTGTTTTATGGCGCAAAGGCAACACAAGGGCCATACTGCGCCAAAACAAAAGATAAAAAAAACTAGGATGGAAGATGAAATATAAATATGATGAAATATGACATAATATAATTAAAGAATGCTAAAAACACATTTCTAAAATGATGAAGAGGTTAAAAAAAATTTAAAAAATGGATATGTTTAAAAAACTAGATGTGATTTAAAAACCCGATTGATCTTAAAAATGCAAAGAGATTTGAATGGGGAGTTTCCCCAATCAAATCCTGAAGCCTTAAAGTGGTACTCTTAAAAAACCTAAGACGATGTGACTGAAACTTACGACAAGAAATTAAAATATGAGCCACAGTAAGATCGCAACGACAAATATCGCAAACAGGTGGATCTCCTCCCAGCAATAGATGTCGGTGCGTCAATCGGGTATGACCAATGCGCAGACGAGTCAGTTTGACATCTGTCCGACGCATTGGATTAACTGGCCATTTAAGAAGATGATTTTTGATGGTATGGAGTTTGTTGTTAGTTTGCAAATCCCATGCTTCTTGACGTAAGGATAATATGAACTTCTGAATTGAAGTCTTAATATCTTGGTAGGGAACTGGCTGCTGCAGCGGGATTGAAGCCGCCTTAGCAGCAGAATCAGCCAATTCATTTCCTGAAATTCCCATGTGACTAGGTACCCAGCAGAACAATATAGTAAATCCTTTCCTCTCAAGTGTGTGTAATTTTGACAAAATGTCAAAAGCAATTGGATGACTATTGGTCTTAAAGTGCTTCAGACTTGACAGGGAGCTTAAACTGTCAGTATACACACAAAATTTGCGATTGTTGCAGAGTGAGATATGCAGCAGTGCACAAGAAATTGCTGTCAACTCAGAAGTGAAAACCGAGCAGGATTTATGAAGTGAAAAAGCGACTGTGGATGTGTCGGACACAGTACCACAGCCAACACGTTCACCTGCTTTAGATCCATCAGTAAATACTGCTTCATAGTCAGCATACTGAGAGCGGTGATCACAAAAGATTTGTTGAAAAATTTCTGAGGCAGTGTCTGCCTTGCAATACATCGCAAATGGATTGAGAAAGTGGAAAGATGGAATATCCCACGGTGGAAAGGATTGAGTGGTAAATGTTTGGGTAACTACGTCACTTAGAGCTGCATCCAACTAGGTGGATTTCGCTCTTTCAGAAAATGGTCGGATGTTCGATGGGCGAGCATCATATAACCTACCAAGATAGGCATCAAGTCTCAACTTACGTAAAGGGTGAAAAGGATCAGACATAATTCTACAGTAGTAGTTGGCGCTTAATTTTTTACGTCTCAAGTCAAGTGGAAGGAGACTACACTCTGTCAACAGACTTTCAATGGGTGAAGTGCGAAATGCACCTGAACAAATACGGGCAGCAGTGTGATGGACAGTATCCAATCTTCGTAGAAGGGATGCTCCTGCAGACCCATACGCAACACATCCGTAATCAATGCGAGATAAGATTAAAGATTGGTAGATACGCAGCAAAGAAGTGGGGTCAGCACCCCAAGAAGTGTTTGAAAGTACTTTGAGGATATTAAGCGATTTATCGCACTTCTTGCGCAAGTATACAATATGTGGGAGAAAATTTAACTTATTGTCAAAGATAACTCCCAGGTATCTTATCTGATTCACAACTGGGATTGGGGAATTGCGTATGTGGATTTCAGGGTCAGGATGAAGACCCCTCCTCCTACAGAAGTGGATGCAACTGCTTTTAGATGGTGACAATGTATGGCCGTTTTGTTCACACCATTCTACAAGTCTGTAAACAGCAGTTTGTAATTGACGTTCAATTAAGCGCATGTTTGATCCTTGGCACGAGATTTGCAAGTCATCAACATACAAAGTTCCATGAACAAAGGGTGAAAGGACATGAAGAATGTTGCTGATGTGTAGATTAAAGAGGGTGACACTTAAAACACAACCTTGAGGAACTCCCTCAGATTGGTTAAAATAATTAGAAAATGAAGTTCCAATGCGAACTCTAAAAACACGAGATGATAAAAATTGTTGAATAAAAAGGGGCAGATTACCCCTAAAACCAAAATTAAATAGAGTTTGCAGGACACCATATCGCCACGTATGATCATACGCCTTCTCAATGTCGAAAAAGATTGAAACTAGATAATTCCTCTGCACAAAGGCATTGCGAACATCTGTTTCTAGTTTCACGATGTTATCAAGAGTGGACCGTCCTCGTCGGAATCCACTCTGGAAAGGTGAAATACATCCATCTTTTTCTAACATGTAAGAGAGTCTGGCGTTTACAATACGTTTAAAGGTCTTACAAAGGCAGCTCGTTAAGGCTATCGGTCGGTAGTTCAGAGGATCCTTGGGATCTTTTCCAGGTTTCAGAATGGGGATTACAGTAGCTTCTCGCCACAAGGTAGGAAAGAGGTTCTCCTTCCAGATTCTATTAAACAGAGAAAGGATGTTAAAAAGAGAATCTGGACTTAAATGGCGAAGCATTTGGTAACTGATCCCATCTGGACCTGGACTGGTGTTATGTGCTTTAGATAAAGCACTCTTCAATTCGTACATCTGAAGGTCACAGTTGTAGGAATATTCAATATTGCTTTTGAAATTAATTCCAGCCCGTTCAGCGCGATTCTTAGTCACTAAAAATGTAGGACTATAAGAATCGGAACTGGATACACTTTCAAAAGTTTCACCGATAAGGTTAGCAATATCTTCAGGGGAAGAGAAGACAGCAGCTCCGGTTTGAAGTATCGGACAAGAATAATCCGGATACAAACCGTTGGCTGCTCTAACCTTCTTCCACAACTGCTTGCTTGATGTTTTAGAAGTAATTGAAGATACATAACTTATCCAAGAATCCTTCTGACTTTGACGTCTAACTCTACGAGCAAATGCCTTAGCCTTTTTAAAGGCGATAAGGTTTCCTGTAGTTGGGTATCTGCGGAAGATACCCCATAGCTTCTTTTGTTTCTTGTATGCAGACTGACAGTCTGCATTCCAGTATGGTTTACAGTGCCGCAGTGTTCTAGGTGATTTCTTAGGAATGGAGGAGACAGCGGCATTTAAAATTGCTTCAGTGACATTTTGGACAGCAGTATCAACATCCTCAATGTCCACCATTGTTCCCGTTATAACAGCCAATTCAGAAAATTTATCCCAATTTGCCCTATGGTATTTGTAAGTAGGTAGACGGTTGGTCACGCTACTACTACCTGCATGCGAAATGAGGACAGGGAAGTGATCACTGTTGTGTAGATCACTTCCAACAGCAAAATTCAAATATGGAAAAAGTATAGGGGAACAAATGGCTACGTCAAGTGAATGGAATGTTCTAGTGGGTTCATGAAAATAGGTTTTCTCCTCATTATTCAGGAGACAGAGACAGTGATCAGAAAGCAACTTTTCCACTTGTCTCCCACGAGGGTTCGTATTAGCATTACCCCACATAGTACTGTGTCCATTAAACTCACCGAGCAGTAAAAATGGTACTGGAAGTTGATCAATAAGGTCATTCAACTCCTCTTGGCGGATGATAGCATGTGGCGGTAGGTATAGGCAACAGACTGTGAGAAGGGACTGTAAATGAAGTCTCGCAGCCACAGCCTGTAAAGATGTGCGCAGTGTGAGTACAGTGCTGGGGTAATCATGAGAGATAAAAAGGCAAACTCCTCCAGACACTGTATTACTACGGGTAACATCTTTTCTAATGCAACTATACCCACGGATTTTAGATATACAAGAATCCTTCAAGAAAGTTTCTTGAAGGGCCAAACATGCTGGATGGTGAAGTGAAATAATATTCTTCACATCATCCTTCCTAGACCTAAAACCGCGACAGTTCCAAGAAACAAAAGAAGCCATTTACGACTCGAACCAAACCGTCATTACCTCGATGCAACTCAAGAATTCGTGCTAAAGGCCATTTAAAGGTAGGTGTGCCATCTTCTATCAATATAACTAGATCACCGACCTTTACATTATTTTTCTGAAAGCGCCATTTGTTTCTTTGTTGTAACCCACTTAAATAGTTACGATTCCACTTTTTCCAGATTAATTGCACCAATCGGGTGACCTTTTGCCACTTTTTTAAGTAATTTTCGTTTTAAGTTCGTTAGATCAGGTTCAACAATGGAATTGATTGACCTACCTATAAGAAAATGTGCGGGAGTTAATGCACCAAGATCATCTTCATCACACGAAAGGGGGCTTAGGGGTCTGGAATTTAGAATTCCTTCAATTTGAACGCTTACTGTCAAAAACTCTTCATATGTTAAATTCGCCCCGTTTACCACTCTTTTGAAGTGATATTTAAAGGATTTTACAGCAGCTTCCCATAGACCACCGAAGGAAGGTGCTCGTGGAGGGATGAATTTCCACTCAATTCCCTCAGCAGATAAATAACCTGCAAGTTGGTCATCTGGCTTACTTACCAGCCTCAACAGTCTTTTAATTTCGTGATTTGCTCCTACAAAATTTTTTCCATTGTCGGAGTACAATTTAGCACATTTACCTCTACGAGCGAAAAATCTTTTTAAGGTCGCTATAAAGGCTTCTGATGTGAGGTCTGACACAATTTCTACATGCACAGATTTAGATACAAAACAGACAAAAATACATATGTACACTTTATGCAAGACCCTTTTTCTTTGATTTCGATATCTAATCATGAATGGGCCGCAAAAATCTACGCCAGAACAGTTAAATGGATAATCGGGAATTACTCTGTCCCGTGGTAGACTACCCATTAACTGTGAAGTTACAGTTGGCTTTGCTTTGAAACACACAACACATTCATGTACTATTTTTCTGCATGTTGAACGAGCGTTTAAAGGCCAAAATTTCTCTCTTACCAAATGCAGAAGTCCAGAAGCACCAACATGTAAATTTTTCTTATGAAAATATGTAATTAAGTTTTGAGTTAATACATGATTACTTGGTAAAATTGCAGGATGCTTAGTATCATATGGCAACTCAGAATTTTCTAAACGTCCTCCTACTCTCAAGATACCCTTGCTATCCAAAAAGGGATTTAAACTCTTTAATTTACTATTAGCTAAGACATGTTTTGTGCGTTTGAGGTTCCGTATGTCTACGGAAAAAGCTTCCTCTTGAACCATTTTAATTAAATATGTTTCAGATTGCTCCAATTCTGTGGCACCAAGTGGGCCAGATACTTTGCCATTAGATTTTCTAACATTATTGACAAATCTTAATACATAACTTAATACTCGAAGAACATATAGATAATTATTACTCTTAGATAATAAATCAGACAATAAGTATACCCCAGGGGTTGTTGAGATACAAACATTGGAGATTGGCACGTCAATTTCACCAGTCACTTTTAGTTCACATGAATACTCAGAATTGTCCACTGTTGATGGGCTAAGTGAACCAATGGACGGTTTTCCCTGTCTAAGGAATGGTGGTCCATTCCACCACAGTTCTACTCCAGGTAGATCTCGAGGTCCACACCCACGTGAAATGACATCCGCAGGGTTCAAAGATGAAGGCACATAGGTCCACTGACAGTCCTCTGTCAATTGTTGCACCTTGGATACGCGATTGGCGATGAAAGTCTTTAGATGATTCGCTGGCGTGTTTAACCATGCCAGGGCGATTGTTGAGTCCGTGTGTAGCACAACATCATCTATTTCCAGTTTCAGAGACAAACGCACTTTCTTCACAAGCTGTGCTAGAAGAACACAGCCACAAAGCTCCAGCCGGGGAATGGACACTACTCGAATGGGCGAGACACGAGATTTACTCGCCAAAATAGTAGATTTCGCAGTACCACTATTGTCGAAACACTGAAGATACACGACAGCTCCATATGCTACCTCAGAGGCTTGTTTGTTTGTTTGTTTGTTTGTGGTTTTATGGCGCAAAGGCAGCACTAGGGCCATGCTGCGCCAAACAAACGATAAAAGAGACAATGATGGAGGATGAATTATAAATATATGAAAATTGTGAGATGCGATAAAAAAGAATTAAAATACATTAAAAGCTCATTTTAAAAATTATGAAAAAGTTTATCAAAGTTTAAAAAATAGATATGATTATAAACATTAGATATGATTTAAAAACCCGATTACTCTAAGAAATGCAAAAAGATTTGGATGGGGGTTTTCCCCAACCAAATCCTGTAGGTTTAAAACTGTGCCTTTAAAAAATTGAATGCGATGAGAATAAAATTTTGGACATGAAATTAAAATATGGTGCACAGTAATATCGCAACGACAAACATCACAAATGGGCGGATCCTCTCCCAGCAACAGATGTCGATGCGTGAATCGGGTGTGACCAATGCGCAGACGAGTCAGTTTGACATCTGTCCGACGCATTGGATTTACTGGCCACATATGAAGATGGTTTTTAATGGTATGAAGTTTGTTGCTAGTTTGCAAATCCCATGCTTCTTGACGCAAAGAAAAAATAAACTTATGAATATGTGATTTTATATCTTGGTAGGGGACTGGCTGTTGAAACGGGATTGACGCCGCTTTAGCAGCAGAGTCCGCCAATTCATTTCCTGAAATCCCCACGTGACTAGGTACCCAGCAAAACAAAATAACAAAACCTTTCCTCTCAAGTTTGTGTAACAGAGATAATATGTCAGGAGCTATTGGATGACATATGTTATTAAAGTGCTCCAGGCTTGTTAAAGCACTTAAGCTATCGCTGTATACACAAAACTTGCGATGGGAGCACAAAGAAATGTGCAGCAGAGCACAAAAGATTGCAACCATCTCAGAAGTAAAAACCGAGCAGGATTTATGAAGCGTGAAACTGACTGTGGATGTGTCAGACACATCACCACAGCCAACACGTTCACCTGCTTTGGATCCATCAGTATAGACTGCATGATAGTCTCTATACTGAGATCGGTGTAAACAAAAGATCTTCTGCAAAATTTCTGGGGCAGTGTCTGCTTTGTAATGCATCGCAAATGGATTTAAAAACTGAAATGATTTAATATCCCATGGAGGAAAGATCTGAGAATTAGCCAGCTGGATATCTAGGTCACTTAGAGCTGCATCCGACAGAACAGATTGAGCTCTTTCAGAAAATGGGCGAATGCTAGATGGACGTGAATTATATAGCCTACCAAGATATGCGTCAAGACTCAAATTCCGTAAAGGATGACAAGGATCAGATTTTATTCTACAGTAGTAGTTAGCGCTTAACTTTTTACGTCTAAGGTCAAGTGGGAGTTGACAACACTCTGTTAACAGACTCTCAATGGGTGAGGTGCGAAATGCACCTAAACAAATACGGGCAGCAGTATGGTGGACGGTATCCAATCTGCGCAGAAGAGATGCTCCTGCAGAACCATACGCAACGCATCCGTAGTCAATACGAGACAGGATAACTGAATTGTAAATACGCAGCAAAGAAGTGCGATCAGCACCCCAAGATGTATTTGAGAGGCCCTTGAGGATATTAAGCGATTTCTCGCACTTCTTGCGCAAGTATAAAATATGTGGGAGAAAATTCATCTTGTTGTCGAAAATGACTCCCAGATACTTTATCTGGTTGACAACAGGGATGGGCGTGTTGCGTATGTGGATTTCAGGGTCAGGGTGAAGACCCCTCCTCCTACAGAAATGGACACAACTGCTTTTAGATGGTGATAGTTTATGGCCGTTTTGTTCACACCATTCTATAAGTCTGTTAACAGCAGTTTGTAATTGACGTTCAATTAAGCGCATGTTTGATCCTTGGCATGAGATTTGCAAATCATCAACATACAAAGTTCCATGAACAAAGGGTGAAAGGACATGAAGTATGTTACTGATATGAAGGTTAAAAAGGGTGACACTTAAAACACAACCTTGAGGAACTCCCTCAGATTGGTTAAAATAATTAGAAAATGAAGCTCCAATGCGAACTCTAAAAACACGAGATGATAAAAAATTTTGAATAAAAAGGGGCAGATTACCCCTAAAACCAAAATTAAATAGAGTTTGCAGGATACCATATCGCCACGTATGATCATACGCCTTCTCAATGTCGAAAAAGATTGAAACTAGATGATTCCTTTGCACAAAGGCATTGCGGACATCTGTTTCTAGTTTCACGATGTTATCAAGAGTGGACCGTCCTCGTCGGAACCCACTCTGGAAAGGTGAAATACATCCATCTTTTTCTAACATGTAAGAGAGTCGGGCGTTTACAATGCGTTCAAAGGTCTTACAAAGGCAGCTCGTTAAGGCTATCGGTCGATAGTTTAGAGGATCCTTAGGATCCTTTCCAGGTTTCAGAATGGGGATTACAGTAGCTTCCCGCCACAAGGTAGGAAAGATGTTCTCCTTCCAGATTCTATTAAAGAGAAAAAGGATGTTAAAAAGAGAATATGGACTTAAATGGCGAAGCATTTGGTAACTGATCCCATCTGGACCTGGACTGGTGTTATGTGCTTTAGATAAAGCACTCTTCAATTCGTACATCTTAAGTTCACAGTTGTAGGAATATTCAATATTGCTTTTGAAATTAATTCCAGCCCGTTCAGCATGATTCTTAGTCACTAGAAAAGTAGAACTATAGGAATCGGAACTGGACACACTTTCAAAAGTTTCACCGATAAGGTTAGCAATATCTTCAGGGGAAGAGAACACAGCAGCTCCGGTTTGAAGTATCGGGCAAGAATATTCCGGATACAAACCGTTGGCCGCTCTAACCTTCTTCCACAACTGTTTACTTGATGTTTTAGACGTAATTGAAGAGACATAACTTATCCAAGAATCCTTCTGACTTTGACGTCTAACTCTACGAGCAAATGCCTTAGCCTTTTTAAAGGCGATAAGGTTTCCTGTAGTTGGGTATCTGCGGAAGATACCCCATAGCTTCTTTTGTTTCTTGTATGCAGACTGACAGTCTGCATTCCAGTATGGTTTACAGTGCCGCAGTGTTCTAGGTGATGTCTTAGGAATGGAGGAGTCAGCAGCATTTAAAATTGCTTCAGTGACATTTTGGACAGCAGTATCAACATCCTCACTGTCCACCATTGTTCCCGTTATAACAGCCAATTCAGAAAATTTATCCCAATTTGCCCTATGGTATTTGTAAGTAGGTAGACGGTTGGTCACGCTACTACTACCTGCATGCGAAATGAGGACAGGGAAGTGATCACTGTTGTGTAGATCACTTCCAACAGCAAAATTCAAATATGGAAAAAGTATAGGGGAACAAATGGCTAAGTCAAGTGAATGGAATGTTCTAGTGGGTTCATGAAAATAGGTTTTCTCCTCATTATTCAGGAGACAGAGACAGTGATCAGATAACAACTTTTCAATCTGTCTCCCACGAGGGTTCGTATTATCATTACCCCACATAGTACTGTGTCCATTAAGGTCGCCAAGCAATAGAAATGGAGCTGGAAGCTGGTCAATCAAATCATTCAGCTCCTCTTGGCGGATGATAGCATGTGGCGGTAGGTATAGGCAACAGACTGCGAGAAGGGACTGTAAATGAAGTCTCGCAGCCACAGCCTGTAGAGATGTGCGCAGTGTGATTACAGTGCTGGGATAGTCATGAGAAATAAAAAGGCATACTCCTCCAGACACTGTATTACTACGGGTAACATCTTTTCTAATGCAGCTATACCTACGGATCTTAGATATATAAGTATCCTTCAAGAAGGTTTCTTGAAGGGCCAAACATGCTGGATGGTAAAGTGAAATAATATTCTTCACATCATCCTTCCTAGACCTAAAACCGCGACAGTTCCAAGAAACAAAAGAAGCCATTACTTATTTAAGGTTAAATTTAAATGGGGATCAGGCTCTTCACTAATATCTTCGTCATCATCAGATGGGTGAAGATTCACCACATCCGCATCTCTAAATGAACGAAGGATATTAAAAGGGTTAGAGGGCTTCTCTCGAGAAAGTCCTCCTTTGGCAGATTTAAGTTTCATTGTTTGTAAAGCCTTTGATTTTGCAAGAGATTTCTTTAAAATCGTTGGTCGTTTCACAACCTCTGTAGATGGTCGTTGAGGTATTTGAACAAGAGATGATACTGGAGAGTCTGTTTGTGTGCTTTTGCAGCTGAATGTTTTTTTCAAAACATCAGCATAAGCAACACCAACGCGTGGAGTTCTCGTTTCAACAAGTCGTTTGGCATCAAAATATGACACATTTTGGTTTACTCGCACGGTCTGAATTTCTTTTTCTTTTACCCACTGTGGACATGATCGAGAGTAAGATGGATGTGTGCCATCACAATTGACACACTTCTCGGGTGCTTTGCAATTAGCACTATCATGTCCAGTACCTGCACAACGTGCGCATGTTTCCGTTTTCCCACGGCACGCTGTTTGAGAGTGACCATATTTCTGGCACTTGAAACAGCGAAGTGGGTTTGGAATATACGGACGAACATTGCAATTCAAATAGCCGGCTTTTACGTGTGATGGTAATGTGGGTAAATCAAAAGTTAGGATCAAATGCTTAGTGGGGATGATATTCCCATCTCGTCGTATTGTTATGCGGTGGACGGCCGAAACGTGTTGATCACGTAGATGATCTAGAATTTCGTCCTCCGCTGTATGGTAAAGGTCTGACTCAGACACAACACCACGAGATTTGTTAAGCGATCCATGAGCAGTAACAGTTACCGGGAAAGTTCCAAAATTTTCTATTTTCTGTATGCTATTGGCTTGTTGAACATTGCGAACTTCCACTAACAGATCTCCAGACTTCAGTTTTTTGACTGAAGCTGTATCTCCAACGAACGACTTTAAAGCTTTCTCAATTAGAAAAGGAGAAACCTTTTCAAAAGAACCCTCCACTCGATGTAAAACAAAGTATTTAAATTTCAAATGATTTGATGAGCTTTGTCCGTGTTGCTCCCCACTAGGGGGAGAAGAAGAAGAAGATTTAATTTCCATTAAAGTAAGGATAAAAGATTCGGGCACTAGAGTCCCACCCACCATGGAGTCCTCATTATCGGGGATAGAGCCTGCCGGCAAGCAACAAAAATCATAAAAGAAAACAAAATATCAACAGAACTGTTACGCACAGCATGACTCTATCGGGTTGTCCAGTACCTATACGCGAACGACTCGTCCCTGTAGAAGTCTCCACCCTTAACGAGATTCCCAGTAGACGAGCCGAACGCTTGATCCCTAGCCGCCGACGAAGTCGGACGACCAGCCGATTGATGCACACGGGACCAATGTGCACCTCCCGTTTATCTGAAGCAAGGGCCAAAGTAGTGTATTGGGGCAGTATGTCGCCCCTCAACTACCAGGATCCCCCTTTCCAGGGACACGGGTCTCCACGCACGGCAAACACGTGGGTGATTAAATGCCCGAGAGAAGCTGATTGCAACAGAGCGGCACAAAGCTTCTCAAGGGGAGCCCTCACCTCAGATGAGGTAATCACAATGAGGGAAGGAAGAGAAAACAAACGATAAATATAAAACCCAAAATGAGAAGGTACAAACAGACGAAGGGTTAGATCACTGGGGCACCTCGGGGTTGTGACGCCCGTGTTTACTTAAAGAAAGTAAACCCCCTGAGGGGGCTACCTCAGAGGCGTCGGCGAAGCCTTGAATGACTATTCTCCCACGATCATCCGTCAATACGTATCTGTCGACCTTTAAGTCCTCGATGTATTTCAAATTTGTCACATATTCATTCCACTCATCTGCGATTGGGTCAGGAAGAGTATCATCCCAATCGATTTTCTGCTGCCATAGACGTTGTAGAATAATCTTGGCACGGGTTACCACTGGATCCAAGAAACCTAGTGGGTCATACAGCATGGCTATTACACTCAGCACTTCTCGTTTGGTATATGAAACCTGCCGTAATTTAGACACCTTAAAAATGAAACAGTCCTGACGAGGTTTCCAGCAGATGCCCAGTGTTTTAACAGCTATTTCTGAATGCTCAGAAAACGAGTGCTCAACCTCTGAAGACGTTGAGCTATTCATGAGATCATCGGAATTTGACGACCATTTGTGGAGGGACATTCCACAAGTCTGTAAGCAATCTTGCAACTGAGACTGTAAGGTTTGAGCAGTCTCCAGGTCAGGTGCTCCACTAATTATATCATCCATATAAGTTTCGTGCAGCAACACTTCTGAAACCAATGGAAACCTTGACCTTTCATCAGTGGCCAATTGTTGTAGAGTTCTTATTGCTAGGAAGGGTGCATTGGCTGTACCATAAGTGACAATATTTAGACGATAAGTTGAAGGCTCCTCGTCGGCTCCTGTCTTCCACACAATTCGCTGCATATCTCGTTGATCTGGATTGATGAGGATTTGCCTGTACATCTTTTGGATATCAGTGGTGAATGCAAACTTGTGTCTTCTGAAACGCGTAACTGTTTCGAAGACGTCTTCGGAAACTTCTCCTTTCATAAGGATATCATTTAAACTGCCCCTCAGGGGGTTTACTTTCTCAAAGTAAATACGGGCTTCACAACCCCGGGGCGCCCCAGTGATCTATCCCTCCTGTTTTACCTTCTTTTTTGGGTTCTGTATTTATTGTTTGGCTTCTCTTCCTTCCCTCGTTGTGGTTACCTCATCTGAGGTGAGGGCTCCCCTTGAGAAGCTTTGCGCCGCTCTGTTGCTATCAGCTTCTCTTGGGGATTATATCACCCACGTGTTTGCCGTGCGTGGAGACCCGTGTCCCTGGAAAGGGGGATCCTGGTAGTTGAGGGACGACATACTGTCCCAATACACTACTTTGGCCCTTGCTTCAGATAAACGGGAGGTGTACATTGGTCCCATGTGCATCAATCGGCTGGTCGTCCGACTCCGTCGGCGGCTTGGGATCAAGCGACCGGCTCGTCTACTGGGAATCTCGTTAAGGGTGGAGACATCTACAGGAACGAGCCGGTCGCGTATAGACACTAGATAACCTGATAGTGTTATGCCGTGCGTGACAGTTCAGTTACTATTTTTTTTCTTTTCTTGGTTTTTGTTGCTTGCCGGTGTGCACTATCCCTGATATCGAGGACTCCATGGTGGGTGGGATTCTAGTGTCCGAATTTCTGTTTCTTTATTTTAATGGCGTCTATTCTTCCTTTGTGCCCCACGGGAGGCCAAATTCCCCAACCAAGTCAATCATCTTCTGTTAAAAGAGCAATCGAATCCATTGAAAACCCGAATACTACGAAAGAACATCCAATCTATAATGAACCTGCATTCTTAATAATTCAATCTGTCTCTGCCCCTCAGGGGGTTTACTTTCTCAAAGTAAATACGGGCTTCACAACCCCGGGGCGCCCCAGTGATCTATCCCTCCTTCTGTTTTACCTTCTTTTTTGGGTTCTGTATTTATTGTTTGGCTTCTCTTCCATCCCTCATTGTGGTTACCTCTTCAGAGGTGAGGGCTCCCCTTGAGAAGCTTTGTGCCGCTCTGTTGCTATCAGCTTCTCTTGGGGATTATATCACCCACGTGTTTGCCGTGCGTGGAGACCCGTGTCCCTGGAAAGGGGGATCCTGGTAGTTGAGGGACGACATACTGTCCCAATACACTACTTTGGCCCTTGCTTCAGATAAACGGGAGGTGTACATTGGTCCCATGTGCATCAATCGGCTGGTCGTCCGACTTCGTCGGCGGCTTGGGATCAAGCGACCGGCTCGTCTACTGGGAATCTCGCTAAGGGTGGAGACATCTACAGGGACGAGCCGGTCGCGTATAGGCACTGGATAACCTGTTAGTGACATGCCGTGCGTAACTTTTTAGTTGCGATTCTCTTTCTTTTCATTATTTTAGTTGCTTGCCGGTGTGCACTAACCCCGAGATCGCGGACTCCACGGTGGGTGGGACTCTAGTGCCCGAATAAAAATAAAATAAACCTATGGAAACTAAATCTCCTCTTTCTTTCAGCCCGACGGGAGGCATAATTCCCCAACAAAATTCTCATCAAAATGCAACATCAGTTAAAAGAGCAATAGAATCAATTGAAAACCCCAACGCAAAGAAACAACCCACAAATAATGAACCTACTTTCCTAGTAATGCAATCTGAAACCGGTGAACTCGCCAAAATGTCTCCCTTCTTCATTCAGAAGGGAATAAAAGGTATTTGCGGCGGGGAGCCAAAAACAATAAAGAAACTTCGATCAGGTGACTTCCTGATCGAAACCAAAACCGCACAACAATCCCGTACCTTACTCTCAGCTACTACAATAGGCAACATTAAAATAAATACTACCCCACATAAAGGACTCAACTCATCTCAAGGCGTGATTTCAGAACATGATTTAATAGAAATAGATAAAGAAGAACTAATCCTAGAGCTATCTTCCCAAGGGGTCACTGATGCCAGGAGGATAACTATAAAACGAGATGGAAAAATAATAAAAACAAAACACATAATTCTGACTTTCGACACCCCTAATCTTCCAAATAGAATAATAGCTGGTTATCTACATTGCCCTGTCCGCCCTTATATTCCTAATCCTCTTCGATGCTTCAAGTGTCAAAAATTTGGGCACTCAAAAAATGCTTGCCGAGGCAAGCATGACGTTTGCGCAGTATGTGGAAGCTTAGACCACCTCAGTGATGGTTGCAAAGCTGAACCCAACTGCGTAAATTGTCCTGGAAAACACCCATCATTTTCCAGAGAGTGCCCCAAATGGAAAGAGGAGAAGGATATACAAGAAATCAAAGTTAAAAACAATATATCTTACCCAGAAGCCCGAAATAGATATAATAGTAGCTCTTCAACATCCACCACTTATGCTCAAGTCCTCAATAAAAGCGAACCTAAAACAAAATCAACTCAAACTGATATCTCCCTCCCTCCTGGCATTCTTTCAAATGAACAACTCATTAATTACTTTACATCTCCTCACCTAAATACAAGTACTGCTGGAACATCCGAAAAACCAACGCAACCAATAAAGAAAACAAACTCAAAAACGCAAACTCAAAAGAAACAATCTGTAAATATGCAATATGTTAATAAACCTCACTCTAAACCAGTGCAAAATCTGAAACAAAAAATAGAAAAGAAAAAAGCTAATATTGAAACTAAAAAAGTAAAACCAACAAAGGAAGAGGCATCCCTTTCCTCATCAGATGAGGAGTGCATCTCCGGGCTCTCAGAGTCCGGAGATATGGAAATAGAGGAAGGCCTTGAGACCCCTCCTAATCTCCAACCAAGGAGGAGGTCAAAAGAACGGGGCAATGATAACCATCCTGCATAATATTCAATCTAATATCTTGGAACTGTCGTGGTTTCCACCGTAACTCGGTGGATATTAAACACCTTATAGATGACCACCAACCTGTCTGCTTCTGTCTACAAGAGACTCTTTTAAAACCATTTCAGAGTTCTCTCATTAGGGGGTATAGTCCAATCCGAAAGGACTGCACTAGCGGTGATAGAGCCAGCGGAGGAGTAGCTATTTTTATATCTAACAGCACTCCTTTTAACCCGCTGCCACTCACTTCTAACTTACAAGCTGTCGCAGTTAGAGTTGCCTTAAGACATCTGATCACCGTGTGTTGCATATATCTACCTCCTAACATTACTATACAGCAAGCAGAGCTTAACAGGTTGTGCGAGCAGCTTCCGTTTCCCTTTGTCATCTTAGGAGATTTTAATGGCCATAATCCTCTTTGGGGTAGTTCCGATAGTAATAACCGTGGAAGACAAATAGAAAAGCTATTGCAAGACAAAAATCTGTGTCTTCTCAACAATGGAGAAGACACTTACTTCCACACCCCATCGAGGACGTTTCACGCTATTGATCTAGCCTTGTGTTCACCATCTCTCTTATCTTCATGGACTTTCGATGTCGGGAAAGATCTTTTTCACAGCGACCACTTTCCTATAAAACTTTTACATATAGGAAATGGATTAGCTCCTGTTACCCGCTCTCCCCGTTTCAGATTCGAAGCGGCGGATTGGGAGTTGTTTTCCTCCTCTGTTCACCTTTCTGAAGAGATGGTGGACCAAGGCGACATTGATGAGGCCACGGCCTCTATTACAAATGCTATAATAGAAGCTGCTCGTAACTCCATCTCTATGTCATCTTCCATTATCACAAAAATACCTAAACCGTGGTGGAATCACGAATGCAGGATGGCTCACAAAAAACAAAGAAAGGCTTGGGGTGTTTTTCGCCGCCACCCTTCTGAGGCTAACCTTATCATCTTTAAGCGTGCTCGAGCTGAGGCTCGTAACATTCGCCGACGGAGCCAGAGGGATTCTTGGCAGAAGTATGTCAGCACGATAACATCTTCGACATCTTCTAAAAGGGTCTGGAACAAGGTCAATAAGATCAAGGGCCGTTATTGCAATTACTCTATTTCCATCTTAGAGAACCATCGAGGAGTTGTTTCAGATCCTAAGGATATTGCCGATACACTTGCGGACGCATTCGCTAAGGTATCGAGCAATTCCAATTATAAAGAGCCGTTTGCCACATATAAGCTTCGAGCTGAGAGAAAGAAATTGAATTTCGCTTCCGCTTGTACGGATGATTACAATTCTGAATTTACTATGGCTGAGTTAGTAAAAGCATTATCTGGTTCCAACAATTCTGCTGTTGGTCCAGACAACGTACATTATTATATGCTTAAACATCTACAGCCACTCCAGCTCAAGCTTATATTGAAATTATTTAACCGTATCTGGCGGGAAAATACATTTCCTTCTAATTGGCAACGTGCTCTTGTAATACCAATTGTCAAACCTGGTAAAGATCCCAAGAATCCCTCTAGTTATCGTCCTATTGCATTGACCAGTTGTTTTTGCAAACTGATGGAGAAACTGGTTAATGCACGTCTTTTATTTTATCTCGAAGTTAACAATAGTTTGTCTCAATTCCAGAGTGGTTTCCGCCGTGGACGTAGCACTATAGATAACTTGCTCCTCCTTGAAACTTCGATTCGGGAGGCTTTTGTCAAGCGGAACCATTTGGTATCTGTATTCTTTGACATGGAGAAGGCCTATGACCGTACTTGGAAATATGGTATACTCAAGGACCTACATGATTTAGGTCTGCGAGGGAACTTACCGTCCTTTATTGAAAACTTCCTGAAACGGAGAATCTTCCAAGTACGAGTCAACTCGATTCTATCTGACGAGTTCATTCAAGAACAAGGTGTTCCCCAGGGAAGTGTGTTGAGTTGCGCACTATTCATCATCAAGGTCAACAGCCTTTTGACCTGCCTTCCACCAGCAGTGTCGGGCACGTTGTTTGTTGATGACTTTCAGATGTCATGCGCCTCAACTAATATGACAACCATAGAGAGACAACTTCATCTCGCTATCAGGAGAGTCACGGACTGGGCCAATAAAAACGGATTTACTTTTTCACCTGAAAAAACTGTGGCAATGCATTTCTGCAGGAAACGTGAGCTTCATCATGATCCGGAAATTTATTTAAATGGAGTCCAAATACCCATTGTCAAAGAAACTAAGTTTCTTGGTGTAATTTTTGACTCCAAGCTCACTTTCCTGCCACATATCAAACATTTAAAGTTGAAGTGCAACAAAGTCCTGAATCTCCTGAAAGTTCTCTCTAACACTTCCTGGGGTGCAGACACCCCCTCCATGTTAAAGATCTACAGATGCCTTATCCATTCCAAACTTGACTATGGCTCGGTGGTGTACGGATCAGCCAGAAAATCGGCGTTAATGCTCCTGGATCCTATTCACCATTCAGGTCTTAGGATCGCTTCAGGAGCATTTAGTACATCACCGGTGCAGAGTTTATATGTGCTATGTCGAGAAGCCTCGTTGGGATTGAGACGTGACAAGCTTTGTCTTAAGTTGTTTTTTAAAATCAAGGCTCATCCTTCTCATCCACTTTTAGAGCACATTTTTAACCCTTCCTATCATCGTCTTTTTAATGCACGTCCATCCACTATACCATCTTTTACTCTAAGGATGTCATCCATTCTTTCATCTCATAGCATCGAAAATTTTAGGGTTCGCCCCATTTCATGCTCTATACCACCCTGGCATGTTCATCAGATAATAGTTCTCAACATTTTTAGTAATTTTAAAAAATGTTATACACCAGGTATAGTTTTTACAAATTTGTTTTATTACCATAGATCCAACTTCTCTAATTTTAAACCAATATATACGGATGGGTCAAAGAGCCAGGGGCATGTCGGAGCTGCTGCAGTTCATGACAATACCATCATTTCTCGAGAACTGCACCATAGCAGCTCCGTCTTTTCATCAGAATCCCTGGCTATTCTATTGGCATTGCATTTTATTTTAAAGCAAGGCCATGGTCAGTGGATTATTTACACAGATTCGAAGAGTTGTTTAGATGCATTAAGTAATCCACTCAGGCAGACCCATCCTTTTATTTTAGATATTTTAAAGATTCATTCAACACTTTTAGATAGAGGTTTTAATGTTCTTTTTTGTTGGATCCCAGGTCATGTGGGGATCATGGGTAATGAACGAGCAGATTCTATCGCACGATCAGCAAGTGGACCTAGGAGCACTTGGCTCTGCCCTGACGACGCAATAAAAGCTTGTGACACTGCTCTGTCTCTCACTTGGCAGGCCATGTGGGATGCACAGACAGCTAACAAGCTGCGTTCGTTTCAGCCCTCAATTTCCGGATTTGCTCCCATACAACAATCCCGGAAAAGGGAAGTGCTCCTGACACGACTAAGAATAGGCCACACTCGTTTTACCCATGTGCACCTTCTGCCGGCAGAGGGTGCCCCCACATGCAACGCCTGTGGAATTATTTTTTCTGTTTTACACATTTTAAATGAATGTCCTACTTTTAAAAATCTCAGACTGCGTTATTTTAATACGACTCATCCATCACTGTCATTTATTTTAAATTCACCACCTCATCAAAATCTTTTTGCATTTTTACAAGAAATTGGCTTCTATTGTTTGATTTAGACATTTGGTCGCTTTATACTTATATTTTCTGTACTATTTTAATCTGTATATTTTTAAAAGTTTTACTTTTTAGAATATAAATACAATTGTTTGGCGCAGTATAGCCCTTGTGTAGCTCTTGCGCCATAAAACCCCAACCAACCAATCAATCTGTCTCTGGTGAACTTTCTAAAATGTCTCCTTTCTTCATACAAAAAGGGATAAAGGGAATCTGCGGCGGGGAGCCCAAAACAATAAAAAAACTACGATCAGGAGACTTCCTGATCGAAACAAGAAATGCTCAACAGTCTCGCACTTTACTTTCAGCCAAAACAATAGGTACCATTGCTATAACTGCCACACCACATAAAGGTCTTAATTCATCGCAAGGCGTTATATCAGAACCAGATCTCCTACAAATTGAAAAAGAAGAACTAATTGAAGAACTATCATCTCAAGGTGTCATTGACGCCAGGAGAATAACTATAAAGCGAGACAATACAATAATTCAAACAAAACATATAATACTTACATTTACAACTCCCCTAAACTACCTGACAGAATAATAGCCGGTTACTTACATTGCCCCGTTCGCCCCTTTATCCCAAATTCTCTACGATGTTTCAAATGTCAGAAATTTGGGCACTCGAAGAACACTTGTAGAAGCAAGGTGGACATTTGCGCAGTTTGTGGAAGCTCTGAACATCTCAGTGATGATTGCCGAGCTGAACCCGACTGTGTCAATTGTCCTGGAAAACATCCATCGTTTTCCAGAGAGTGTCCCAAATGGGTAGAGGAAAAAGCCATACAAGAAATAAAAGTAAAAAATAATATAGCTTACCCTGAAGCCCGAAAAATCCACGAAAGCTCTAAACCACCCACCACCAGTTATTCTGAAGCTATAAAAAAAAAGTCAACCTAAATCTGTAACTAGCCAAACTGACATTTCTCTTCCTCCTGGCATTCTCTCATCTGAAGAATTCAATAAATATATTACATCCTCTCGCCCAAATACCAGCAGTGCTTCTATTTCTAAAAAACCCAACCAACCCACAAAGAAAACTAACACAAAAACACAAACTCAAAACAAGCCACCAGGGGCAAATAAACCCCATTTAAAACCCGGACAACACCTAAAACATAAAATACAAAAGAAAATATCTCAAATAGAAACAAAAAAAGTAAAAACTATAAGGAGACGGTCCTCTCCATCCTCATCAGGTGAGGAGTTCATCTCTGGTCTCTCAGAGTCCGGAGAGATGGAAATAGAGGAAGGCCTCGAGACCCCTCCTAATCTCCATCCAAGGAGGCGGTCAAATGAACGGCGAACTGATATCCATCCTGCATAAAATTCAGTCTTTTATCTTGGAATTGTCGTGGTTTCCACCACAATTCGGTCGATATTAAGCACCTCATTGATGACCACCAACCTGTCTGCTTCTGTCTACAAGAGACTCTTTTAAAACCCTTTCAGAGTTCTCTCATTAGGGGGTACAGTCCCCTTCGGAAGGACTGCACTAGCGGTGATAGAGCCAGCGGGGGTTTGATGTTAGTTTTAATGGCACAAGGTCCGGTTTCGGACATGCTGCGCCAAACTCAAGATAAAATAATAAAACCAGAGAGCCAGCGGGGGAGTAGCTGTTTTTATATCTAACAGAACTCCTTTTACCCCGCTGTCGCTCACTACTAATTTGCAAGCTGTTGCAGTTAGAGCCACATTTAGACATCTTATCACCGTTTGTTGTATATATCTGCCTCCTAATGTAGCTATATTGCAAGCAGAACTTAACAGGTTGTGCGAGCAGCTTCCGTCTCCCTTTATCATCATGGGAGACTTTAATGGCCATAATCCTCTTTGGGGCAGTCCCAACAGTAATATCCGTGGAAAGCAAATAGAAAAGCTATTAAATGACAAAAACCTGTGTCTTCTCAACAATGGAGAAGACACTTACTTCCACGCCCCATCGAGGACATTTCATGCTATTGATCTTGTCTTGTGCTCACCATCTCTCTTATCTTCCTGGACATTTGATGTCGGAAAAAATCCTTTCCATAGCGACCACTTTCCTATCAAACTTACACATGTAGGAAATGGATCAGCTCATATTACCCGCCAACCTCAATTCAGGTTCGAAGCGGCGGATTGGGAGTTATTTTCCTCTTCTGTCCAACTCTCTGAAGAGATGGTGGACCAGGACAACATCGATGAGGCTACGACCTCCATTACTGGTGCTATTATTGAAGCTGCTCATAACTCCATCCCCATGTCATCTTCAAATCTCCCGAAAATACCTAAACCGTGGTGGAATCAAGACTGCAGGATGGCTTACAAGAAGCAGAAAAGGGCTTGGGGTGCATTTCGCCGTCACCCTTCTGAAACCAATCTCATCAGGTTCAAGCGTGCTCGGGCCGAGGCTCGTAGCATTCGCCGGCGGAGCCAGCGGGATTCTTGGCAGAAGTATGTCAGTACCATAACATTCTCGACATCTTCTAAGAGGGTTTGGAACAAGGTCAATAAGATCAAGGGCCGATACCCCAACTACTCTATTTCCATCTTGGAGGACAATCAGGGAGTTGTTTCAGACCCTAAGGACATTGCCGATACCCTTGCCGACGCTTTCGCCAAGGTATCGAGTAACTCTAATTATAAAGAGCCGTTTGCCACATATAAGCTTCGAGCTGAGAGGAAAATATTAAATTTCACTTCTTCTATGGAAGAATACAATTGCGAATTCTCTATGGCTGAGCTGATGAAAGCTTTATCTGGTTCCAACAATTCTGCCGTTGGGCCGGATGGTATTCATTATCAAATGCTTAAACATCTGCAGCCACTCCAGCTCAAGCTTATATTGAAATTATTTAACCGTATCTGGCGGGAAAATACATTTCCTTCCAACTGGCAACGAGCTCTTGTAATACCAATTGTCAAACCTGGTAAGGATCCCAAGAATCCCTCTAGTTATCGTCCCATTGCACTAACCAGTTGTTTTTGCAAACTGATGGAGAAACTAGTGAATACTCGTCTTTTATTTTATCTAGAAATAAACGATCGTTTGTCTAAATTCCAGAGTGGTTTCCGCCGTGGACGTAGCACTATAGATAACTTACTCCTCCTTGAAACTTCGATTCGGGAGGCTTTTGCCAAGCGGAACCATTTGGTATCTGTATTCTTTGACATGGAGAAAGCGTATGATCGTACTTGGAGATATGGTATACTCAAGGACCTACACGATTTAGGTCTACGAGGAAACTTACCATCATTTATTGAAAACTTCTTGAAACGGAGAATCTTCCAAGTACGAGTCAACTCGATTCTATCTGATGAGTTCATACAAGAACAAGGTGTTCCCCAGGGAAGTGTGTTGAGTTGCGTACTATTCATCATCAAAGTCAACAGCCTTTTGACCTGTCTTCCTCCAGCAGTGTCGGGCACGTTGTTTGTTGATGACTTTCAGATGTCATGCGCCTCAACCAATATGTCAACCATAGAGAGACAACTTCATCTCGCTATCAGGAGAGTCACGGACTGGGCCAATAAAAACGGCTTTACTTTTTCACCTGAAAAAACTGTGGCGATGCACTTTTGCAGGAAACGTGAGCTTCACCATGATCCAGATATTTATTTAAATGGTGTTCAAATACCCATTGTCAAAGAAACTAAGTTTCTTGGGATAATTTTTGACTCCAAGCTCACTTTCCTGCCACATATCAAGCATTTAAAGTTAAAGTGCAACAAAGTCCTGAATCTCCTGAAAGTTCTCTCCAACACTTCCTGGGGTGCTGACACCTCCTCCATGTTAAAGATCTACAGATGCCTTGTCCGTTCCAAACTTGACTATGGCTCGGTGGTGTACGGATCAGCCAGAAAATCGGCGTTAATGCTCCTGGATCCTGTTCACCATTCAGGTCTCAGGATCGCTTCAGGAGCATTCAGTACATCACCGGTGCAGAGTTTATATGTGCTATGTCGAGAAGCCTCATTGGGATTGAGACGTGACAAACTTTGTCTGAAGTTGCTTTTTAAAATCAAGAGTCATCCTTCACATCCACTTTTAGAGCACATTTTTAACCCTTCCTATCATCGTCTTTTTAATGCACGTCCATCCACCATTCCATCTTTTACTCTAAGAACGTCATCCATTCTTTTATCGCATAGCATTGAAAATTTTAGGGTTCGGCCCATTTCATTCTCCATTCCACCCTGGCATGTTCATCAGATAATTGTACTCAATATTTTTAGTAATTTTAAAAAATGTTATACTCCGGACATAGTTTTTACAAATTTATTTTACTACCATAGATCCAACTTCTCCAATTTTAAACCAATCTATACGGATGGGTCTAAAAGCCAGGGACATGTCGGAGCTGCTGCAGTTCATAATAATACCATCTTGTCACGTGTACTGCACCCTAGCAGCTCCGTTTTTTCAGCTGAGTCCCTGGCAATTCTATTGGCCTTGCAATTTATTTTAAAGCAAGGCCATGGTCAGTGGATTATTTACACAGATTCCAAAAGCTGTTTAGATGCATTAAATAATCCACTGAACCAGACCCATCCTTTTATTTTAGAAATTTTAAAAATTCACATCACTCTCTGTGAGAGAAACTTCAGGGTTCTTTTTTGTTGGATTCCAGGACATGTGGGGATCATGGGTAATGAACGAGCAGATACCATCGCACGATCAGCAAGTGGACCTATGAGCACTTGGCTCTGCCCTGACGACGCAAACAAAGCTTGTGACACTGTTCTGTCTCTCACTTGGCAGGCCATGTGGGATGCACAGACAGCTATTCAGCCCTCAATTTCCGGATTCGCCCACATACAGCAATCTCGGAAAAGGGAAGTGCTCTTGACACGACTAAGAATAGGCCACACACGCTTTACCCATGTGCATCTTCTGCTGGCAGAGGACGTCCCCACATGCAATACCTGCGGTGTCGCTTTTACTGTTCTCCACATTTTGATTGAATGTCCGGATTTTAATTCTATTCGTGTCCGACTTTTTAACACTGCACATCCTTCACTATCATCACTTTTGAATTCACCTCCTCATCATAACTTTTTTAAATTTCTTCGGGAAATAGGTTTTTATCACTTTATTTAAGATCGATTCTGCTGCTTGATTTTAAATGTTTTGTATTAAGAACATTCTTTGTCTTTTATTCATGGTTTAACTACTATACTAATCACTGACTGTTTTTTATATTTAATGTTTAAATTGGTTGACTTTAAATGCTAATTTTTTCAGCGCAGCATGGCCCACGTGTAGCCCCCCCCCCCCCAGGGGGACATTTTCTTTAAGTGTTCACGGGTGTCGCAATCCCGGGGTCCCAGCGATCTTTTTTATTTCACCTTCTCTCCCACTTTTTCTTTTTTTCTAACCCAACTTTGTTACAAAAATACAAAATGTTAAAAAAAAATGTATATAAAAATTGGAAAAAGGGAAGGGAAAAAAAATGAATTAACCATATTTAAGTTTAACAAATTGGGCATCTTTATATTTTGGTTTCAATTTTACTAATACACCTTTCTTGTAAAATTATGATTTGCTGGGTTGGTTGGTTGGTTGGTTTTATTTCTGGCGCAAGGGCTTCACGTGGGCCATACTGCGCCGAATAAATTAATCAATATCAACCACGTTAAAAATTATTAAAAATATATTGAGTTTAGTAACAGGAAAAAACTTAAAAATGAAATACTCAAATTAAGTGATAAAATCCAATTTCAAGTAAGAAGTTAAAAATATTTTCATGGGGGGGTGAATTTAAAAGAGATGATAATGGGGGATGTTTCATGGTAAAAAGTCTTAATCTGATGGTGTTAAAAGCCGGACATTCATTTAGGATATGAAACACTGATAAAATAACTCCACAGGTGTTGCATGTGGGGGCATCTTCTGCCAGCAGAAGATGCACATGGGTAAAACGAGTGTGGCCTATTCTTAATCTAGTTAGGAGCACTTCCCTCTTCCTGGATTGCTGTATAGGGGCGAATCCGGAAATTAAGGGCTGAAACGAACGCAGCTTGTTAGCTGTCTGTGCATCCCACATGGCCTGCCAAGTGAGAGCCAGAGCAGTGTCACAAGCTTTATTTGCGTCGTCAGGGCAGAGCCAAGTGCTCCTAGGTCCACTTGCTGATCGTGCGATGGAATCTGCGCGTTCATTACCCATGATCCCCACATGACCTGGGATCCAACAAAAAAGGACTTTAATATTTCTTTCAGACAGAATGATATGAGTTTTTAAAATTTCTAGAATAAAAGGATGGGTCTGGTTCAGTGGATTATTTAGTGCGTCTAAACAGCTTTTGGAATCTGTGTAAATAATCCACTGATCATGGCCTTGCTTTAAAATAAATTGCAAGGCCAAGAGAATAGCCAGGGACTCAGCTGAAAAAATGGAGCTGCTAAGGTGCAGTTCTCGAGACACGATGATATTGTCGTGAACTGCAGCAGCTCCTACATGCCCCTGACTTTTAGACCCATCCGTATATACTGACTTAAAATTAGAAAAATTACATCTATGATAGTAAAATAAACTTGTAAAAATTATGTCTGGTGTGTCACTTTTTTTAAAATTGTTAAATATATTCAAAACAACAATTTGATGGGAATGCCAGGGTGGAATGGAGTATGAGATATGACGAATCTTAAAATTGTCAATATTATGTGATGAAAGAATGGACTGAATTCTGAAAGCAAAAGATGGAATGGTAGACGGACGTGCATTAAAAAGTCGCTGATGCAAAGGATTAAAAATATGCTCTAAAAGGGGATGAGATTGATGACTTTTTATTTTAAAAAATAACTTTAGACAAAGTTTGTCCCGTCTCAGCCCAAGAGAGGCTTCCAGACAAAGCACATATAAACTTTGCACCGGTGATGTACTAAATGCTCCTGATGCGATCCTGAGACCTAAATGGTGAACAGGATCAAGGAGCATTAAGGCTGATTTTCTGGCAGATCCGTACACCACCGAGCCGTAGTCAAGTATGGAACGGACCAGGCATCGGTATATCCTTAACATGGAGGTAGTGTCAGCTCCCCAGGAGGTGTTAGAGAGAACTTTCAAGAGATTCAAGGCTTTGTTGCACTTCAATTTTAGATGTTTGATATGGGGCAGGAAAGTGAGCTTGGAGTCGAATATTACACCAAGAAATTTCGTTTCTTTAACAATAGGTATTTGCACACCATTTAAAAATATTTCTGGATCATGGTGAAGCTCACGTTTCCTGCAGAAGTGCATGGCAACAGTTTTTTCAGGGGAAAAAGTAAACCCGTTTTTACTTGCCCAGTCTGTAATTCTCCTGATAGCGAGTTGAAGCTGTCTCTCTATGGTTGACATATTTGTTGAGGCGCAAGACATCTGAAAATCGTCAACAAACAGAGTCCCTGACACTGTTGGTGGAAGACAGGCCAAAAGGCTGTTGACCTTGACGATAAACAGTGCGCAACTCAACACACTTCCCTGGGGAACACCTTGTTCTTGTATGAACTCGCCAGATAATATCGAGTTCAGTCGTACTTGGAAGATTCTGCGTTTTAGAAAGTTTTCAATAAATAATGGCAAATTTCCTCGCAGACCTAAATCATGTAGGTCCTTGAGGATACCATACCTCCAAGTACGGTCATAAGCTTTCTCCATGTCAAAGAATACCGATACCAAATGGTTCCTCTTGACAAAAGCCTCCCGAATCGAAGTTTCGAGGAGGAGCAAGTTGTCAATAGTGCTTCGTCCACGACGAAAGCCACTCTGGAACGGAGATAGGTAATTGTTTTTTTCCAGATAAAAAAGAAGACGCGCATTAACCATTTTCTCTAAGATCTTACAAAAGCAACTCGTTAATGCGATTGGACGATAGCTCGAGGGATTCTTGGGATCTTTCTTCGGTTTCACTATAGGAATTATAAGAGCTCGTTGCCACGTTGCAGGAAATAAATTCTCATTCCAAATACGATTAAATAAACTAAGGATAACTTTGAGCTGGAGCGGTTGCAGATGTTTTAGCAAGCTATAATGTATTTCATCAGGCCCAACAGCAGAGCTGTGGGCACCAGAAAGAGCTTTTTGTAATTCTAGCAAGTTGAAATTATCATTATAGCTTTCGCATTAGCAGAGAAAAAGCTTAATTTTCTCCGCTCAGCTCTAACCCTATACGAGGCAAACGGCTCTTTATAATTAGAATTACTCGATACACTTGCAAATGCATCAGCAAGAGTATCTGCAATGTCTTTAGAGTCTGAAACAATCCCGTGGTTTATCTCTAGGATAGAAATAGAGTAATTGGGATATTGGCCTTTGATTTTATTGACCTTGTTCCAGACCCTCTTAGAAGATGTCGAGGATGTTATAGTACTTACATACTTCTGCCAAGAATCCCTCTGGCTCCGTCGGCGTATTCTACGAGCCTCGGCCCGAGCACGCTTAAAACTGATGAGGTTGGCTTCTGTGGGGCACCGTCGAAAAATACCCCAAGCTTTCCTCTGTTTTTTATGCGCCATCCTACAATCGTGGTTCCACCACGGTTTTGGTAATTTTGGTAGATTTGGGGATGACATGGGGATGGAATAGCGAGCAGCTTCCAAAATGGCTTGAGTGACAGATTTTACAGCCTCATCGATGTCATCTTGGTTCACCATCTCATCTGACAAATGGACAGAAAGAGAAAAAAGATCCCAATCCGCCTCTTCAAATTTGAATCGAGGTGGGCGGTAAACAGGAGCTATTACGTTTCCTTCATATGATAGTCTGATGGGAAAATGGTCGCTGTTAAAAGGATCTTCTCCGACATGAAAGTTCCATAGAGATAAAAGAGATGGTGAACACAAGACAAGGTCGATAGCGTGAAATGTCCTCGATGGGGCGTGGAAGTACGTGTCTTGTCCATTGTTCTGAAGACAAAGATTTTTATCTCCCATTAATTTCTCTATTTGTCTTCCACGGATGTTCATGTCAGTACTACCCCAGAGAGGATTATGCCCATTGAAATCTCCCATGATGATAAAAGGAGATGGGAGCTGCTCGCACAACCTGTTTAGTTCTGTTTGCTGAATACTATCATTAGGAGGTAAATAAATTGAGCACACGGTGATTAGAGTCTTTAAAGCGACTCTAATGGCAACAGCTTGTAAATTAGTATCGAGCTGCAGCGGCGTAAAAGGAGTGCCGTTAGATATAAAAATAGCTACTCCGCCGCTGGCTCTATCACCGCTAGTGCAGTCCTTTCGAAAGGGACTATACCCCCTAATGAGAGAACTCTGAAATGGTTTTAAAAGAGTCTCTTGTAGACAGAAGCAGACAGGTCGGTAGTCATCGATAAGATGTTTAATATCCACCGAGTTTTGGTGGAATCCACGACAGTTCCAAGATAACAGATAGAATTTTAAGTAGGATGGTTAGCAGTCCCCCGCTCACTGGACCGCCTCCTAGGATGGAGTTGAGGAGGGGTCTCAAGGCCGGTCTCTATGTCCATATCTCCGGACTCTGAGAGGCCTGATATACATTCTTCTTCCGATGTTTCCTTGGTTTGTTTAACTTTAATTTCTACTTTAGATTTTTTACTTTGAATTTTTTGTTTTAGTTTGTTTCCAGGTTTCGTATGCGTTTTGAGTGGTTCCATTTTCTTTTGGGTTTGGGTTACCGAGTTGGTTTTTTTTATTGATGGAGTTGGTTTATTGGAGGTACCAGAACTACTGGCATTCAGATGAGAGATCAGATATTTATATAGTTGTTCGTTTGACAGAATTGCAGGAGGTAGGGAGATATCAGTTTGGGTGGTGGTTGACTTTAGTTCATTCGTTTTTAAAACTTTAGCATATGTGATGGATGGTGGTGAAGAGGCATTATAAATTTTACGGGCTTCTGGGTAGGATGTATTGTTTTTCGCTTTTATTTCCTGAATGTCCTTTTCCTCCTTCCATTTGGGGCACTCTCTGGAAAATGATGGATGTTTTCCAGGACAATTTACGCAGTCGGGTTCAGCTTTGCAATCATCGCTGGGATGATCTGAGCTTCCACAAACTGCGCAAATGTCAACCTTGCTTCTGCAGGTATGTTTAGAGTGCCCAAATTTCTGACACTTAAAGCATCGCAGAGGGTTCGGGATAAAAGGGCGGACAGGGCAATTTAGATAACCAGCTGTAATACGATCAGGGAGTTTTGGTGTATTGAAAGTTAGTATAACATGCTTGGTATTAATTATTTTGTTGTCTCTTTTTATTGTAATTCGTCTGGCATCTATAACTCCTTGGGGGGATAGTTCTTGGATTATTTCATCTTTATCAATATTTATAAGGTCTGGTTCTGATATTACTCCTTGGGAAGAATTTAGGCCTTTATGTGGAGAGGTCGAAATATTGATGGTTCCTATTGTTGTGGCAGAAAGTAAAGCACGGGATTGTTTTGCATCTGTAGTTTCAATTAGAAAGTCTCCTGATCGCAGTTTTTTTATTGTTTTTGGTTCCCCGCCGCAAATTCCTTTTATCCCTTTCTGGATGAAGAAGGGGGACATTTTGCCAAGTTCGCCAGTTTCCGATTGAATTATGAGAAATGTGGGTTCATTGTAATTTGGGTGTTGTTTTTTGGAATTGGGATTTTCTATTGATTCGATGGCTCTTTTAACTGAAGTCGTATGCTGTTGTTGGGGATTTTTGCCTCCCGTCAGGCTTAGAGTAGAGGTAGCCATAATATATGTATAAAAAAACTCGACGTACACCCCCGCCCACCACCGAGCCCTACATGGGTAGCAGACAATGGGCCTGCTAAGAGGTAGTACGCCGAGGTCGTTCTGAGTGGTCAGGGTGTGGCTCCCCCAGGCGAACAACCCTTGGGCACCATGACCACCCAGTCCTTACCCTTAAGCAGTCAGCAACCTGGAGGTTCTGTTACCGCCAGCCGATTGACAGAGTCGGGCCCCACTCTGCCTCCCGTTTCGGCCGAAGCATGGGCCAAAGGGAACGCAGCAGCGCCCCCAGGAAACTAATCACCTGCCCTGATATGGGACGCCACAGGATCCCCAGGATCCCATTTTCCTGCCTTACGGGTCACCGCACACGGCAAACGTGCAGGCCAATAAATGGCAAATCGAAACAATTCAAACGATGAAAAACAATTCAAATATATAACTGAAATACTGACAACCGAACAAAAATAAAACCAAATATTCAAAAACGTAAAAAAACTAATCAGAAGAAAACAAGCAAATGCAACAAAATTAACTAAATAATATGAAACCAGATAAATTGCAACAAAATTAAGGACGAATCGATGATAGAACTTAAACCACAAAAATAACACAAAATGGTGGGCCTTAGCAAAAAAGGAAAGAAAAGAAAAATGCTAGGCCCAGCTAGGGTACCTCGGGTTCGCCAAGCCCGTACTCACAAGATGTGAGCCCCCGAGGGGATGATTTGCTGGGAGATTCTTCTTTTGGCAGTGGCCGTTTTTTCTTTTTAGTTCTAAAAGCTTGCGATCCATCAATGCCGATCCTGTGTCCTGGCCTTCCTGCTCTATGGGTCATAGTACCACTCTTCGGCCTCTGCCGTAAGGTATACCGTTTGGGCTCGGGAGCTGACTCATGTGGGTCGGTCAGGGGGCGGGAAGAGCGGCGTGGATCGCAAGTATTGGTTTTCAGAAGCGCTCTTGCCTTAAAGCGATTCCAGAGGTTTGTGTCCCTTGGTTGTGTTTGGCTGGATATAGGGGGACATGGGCCATAACGAGAAATCCTCCTAGGTTTTACCTGGGACAGTGTACCTGGTGCACGTTATGGCGATCTCCCCTTTATCCAGTGCACGAAGAACACCGGCGGTTCCACTTGGCACGTTAGAAAAGTGTGGAAAGACGGGGTCTGGCGGGGGCCCCGATCTGACTGGAAGGAATCCGTGTTTCTATTTATGGTTATTTGTATGGCTAATATATTATGTGGCTAATATATTTGAGAATCCGAGTTTGCCCAAGGGCAAGAATTCTCAAAGCGATATTGCTAGAGCCATGGATGTTAATCCTATATCCAATTCATTCTTACCTACTCAACAGTCTGATAATTCACCTACAAAAAGCAGTGTCTCCTGGGCAGATCAGGTTGACAATCATAATAACCGTTTCTTTGTTATCCATCGTACAGAAGGCTCATTCCAAACAGTTTCTCCTTTTTTAATTCAAAAAACATTACAAGCTTTGGTCGGAACTGTTAAAGCAGTAAAAAAAGTTAGATCTGGTGACCTTCTCGTTGAAGTTGCTAACACCCAGCAGGCGAACAACATCATGAAAATAACATCTTTTGGTAGCCTCGCTGTGAGTGTATCAGCCCACAAGACCCTGAACATTTCTCGAGGAGTAATTTCTGAGCCAGACTTACAATATATTTCAGAAAACGAAATTTTAGATAATCTGCGAGATCAGAATGTAGTTTCTATATCTCGAATAACTTTTCGAAAAGATGGTGAAATTCTCCCAACAAGGCACTTGATTCTATCTTTTAATTCCCCAACTATACCGACTCACATCACTGCTGGCTATCTCCGATGTCCTGCAAGACCATATATACCAAACCCCTTGAGATGCTTTCAATGCCAACGATACGGGCACTCCAGACATGCATGTCGGCGTAGAGTTTCTACGTGTGCTCGCTGCGGCATTGATGAACATGATAGTGATGACTGCTCCACAGATCCAAAATGCGTGAACTGCCAGGGACCCCATCCTGCCTATTCACGTTCATGTTCAGAATTCAAAAAAGAAAAAGAGATACAAACGGTGCGAGTTAATAACAACATATCCTATCCTGAAGCACGGAAATTGGTAGAAACCCGAACTCCACGTGCAGGTGTGACATTCGCATCTGCAGTAAATCCAATCATCAAAATGAAAACCATCAGTACTCAAACCGAAGAAATTACAGCAATAGTCGAACATCCGACGACACAAAACCGAGCAACAAGTATTTCGAAAGTTATCATTCCCCCTAAATTTCAACAAACAAAAATTCCTCAAGGTAACCAAACAAAAGTACAAACAGTTCAATCTAGTTCCAATAATCAAGCAATGAGACTAGCTCCTAACAAAAAGACTGAACATACCCTCAAACTAAATCCTCCTGGGAAAAAACAAAAAGCTAACCCTCAAGATCAAGAAATAAAAAATCAACCCCAAATATCACTGCAAACTAAAGTAACCTTACCAATAGATACTGAACTAGATCTCCATCCATCATCTGATGATTCGATTGGTGGGATGGAAACAGAGGATTTCGATATGCGGGCTGCCTTTTTTAAAAAAGGGCGCAAATTCAAAAACAAAACCAAATAATGGCCATTAATCTTATATCCTGGAATTGTCATGGCTATCGACGTCACACTGATGATATAAAAAATCTAATAAATACATATCAACCCGTGTCCATTGGATTACAAGAAACTTTTTTGTCACCAGCAATAGATACTAGAATTAAACAGTATAATTTTACAAGGAAGGACAATATAAACAACAGTCATGCTATGGGTGGAGTAGCTTTAATGCACTCCAGCGTTTATGCCTCTAGACCCATAGTACTAAACACTCCTTTGCAAGCAGTTTCCATTCAGGTTCAGATAAAGTTTTTAATTACTATATGTTCTCTATACCTTCCTCCGTCTGAACCAATTCGTCAGTGTGACCTCGATGAGCTTGTGGATCAGCTACCAACACCCTACATAATCTTGGGTGATTGGAATGGCCACAACATTCTTTGGGGCAGTCGTGATAACAACGCTAGAGGACTACAAATAGAAAAACTTATAAATGACCATGACCTCTGCCTTTTTAACGACTCTAGCAATACATACTTTCATGCTCCATCTCGTACTTTTCATACATTAGATCTTGCCATTTGTTCTCCATCACTTTTTACGAAATTTAATTTTAAAGTTGACAAGGATCTGCACAATAGCGATCATTTTCCCATTGTTCTGACTTATTCTAGTAATGATGTTACTTTTCCGACACGCCCAATACATTTTATATTTGACAAAGCCAATTGGCCACTATTTGAGATTAATTCTCAAATAACTTCGGACATGGTTGACTTGCCAGATATCGATGCATCGGTTGAAGCAGTCACCAATTGTATTGTGGAAGCTGCTGACATGGCGATCCCAAAAACATCTGGGAAGCTCCCTAAACTATGGAAGCCATGGTGGAATGATAAGTGTGCTGAAGCGATTAAAGCCCAAGAGAAGGCTTGGGGCAGGTTCCGTCGTTACCCAACCCAAGTTAATATGTTATCTTTCAGGCAGGCCAAAGCTATTGCCCGACGTGTACGGCGGCAAAGTCAAAAACAATCTTGGACAAATTATGTTTCTAGTATAACAGGACACGTTTCTTCGAAAACTGTATGGAACAAAGTAAAAAAAATAAGTGGTAGTTACCAAAACTCACAATCAATTTCATTTTTAAATAATAATGGACAGTTCATAACGGATGCAAAAACCATAGCCAATACACTGGGAGAAGCATTTGCCAAGGTATCTAGTGAGGATTCATATTCACAAGATTTTATAAATTTTAAAAGTCTTGAAGAACAAAAGACGTTGGATTTCCGGGAGTCTACACCAGGAAATTATAACAGCAATTTTAAATTCCATGAACTCATTTGCGCATTAAAAAAATCTCATCCCACTTCTTCTGGTGCGGATAAGATTCATTACCATATGTTGGCTCATTTGAGCGAGGCTTCATTGCATTCCATCTTGCTTTTATTTAATCGAATTTGGCATGACAAGGAATTTCCCACTGCATGGACAAAGGCTATTATTGTCCCCATTCCTAAAACAGGAAAAGACCCTCAACAGCCTACTAACTATCGTCCTATTGCTCTAACAAGTTGTCTCTGTAAACTGATGGAAAGAATGGTTAATGCTAGGCTGCTTCATGTTTTGGAAGAAAAAAACTGGTTCTCCCCCTTTCAGAGTGGCTTCAGACGCGGGAGAAGTACCTTGGATAATATTTTAAAATTAGAAACCTCCATCCGTGAAGCATTTGTTTGTAATAAGCATTTAATTTCAGTTTTCTTTGATATGGAAAAGGCTTATGATAGGACTTGGAGGTATGGAATAATGAAGGATATCCACGGAATAGGTCTTCGTGGCAACCTTCCCATATTTCTACAGAATTTTTTAAAAACTAGACTTTTCCAAGTTCGCATTGGTAATGTACTTTCAGAGGATTTTATTCAAGACGAAGGCGTTCCTCAAGGAAGCGTCCTTAGTGTAATTTTATTCATCATCAAAATAAATGGTATTATTCATCAACTCCCACCATATGTTCATGGTTCATTGTTTGTTGATGATTTTCAGATTCATTGTGCTGGTGAAGACATGGATTTTATTAAAAGACAACTGCAACTTGCAATAACTAATATTACTAACTGGACTAAGCGGAATGGCTTTGTTATCTCCACAGAGAAAACTGTTGGTGTCCATTTTTGTCGCAGACGAGGATTACATCCAGATCCTAATATTTTACTAGACTCCCGTACCATACCTATAGTTAAAGAGGCTAAATTTTTGGGGTTGGTGCTTGACTCGAAGCTGAATTTTAAACCGCATATTGACGTATTAAAAAGGAAATGTCACCAATCTTTAAATATACTAAAAGTGTTAACGCATACTTCCTGGGGAGCTGATCGAAAGGCCATGATGCGAATTTATAGAGCATTGGTGCGTTCGAAGCTTGATTATGGTTGCGAAATTTATGGCTCCACTTGCAAGACATATTTAAAACCTCTCGATGCAGTGCATCACCAAGGCGTTCGTATTTGTTCTGGAGCTTTTAGGACGTCCCCAGTAGATAGTTTACTATCATTAGCATTTGAACCCTTATTGGAGTCTAGACGACAGAGACTTTCTCTTAATTATTTCTACAAGATTAAAAGTAATCAATCTCATCCAATGCTTAACAAAGTTATCAATCCTGTTTACAGCACTTTATTTTCTAATAAACAGTCGTACATTCCAACTTTTGCTTTTAGAATAGGGGAAATTTTAAGCTTTTATGATATTGAGGACTTTCCTGTCCTTTGCAGAGGAGATATACCTCCACCTTGGACTGAAACCAATTTAAATTTTGTTCATGATTTTGATCATTTGCACAAACCATCTACCCCACATTACATCTTTACTCAGCTTTTTTATTTTCATAGACAATGTTACAAAGACTACTGCGCAGTTTTTACGGATGGATCCAAATCCAATGATTATGTTGGTGCAGCTGCTGTTTTTATCAATCAAACAATCACAAAGAGACTTCATGCCTTTTGCTCTGTATTTACCTCAGAAATTTATGCAATAAATATGGCATTGATGACAATTTTTAATTTCACAAGTAAAAAATTCATTATTTATACGGATTCTAGGAGTTGCATTGAGGCCTTACAAAAAATATCTTTTGAGAGCCATCCCTTGGTATTACATACTGTAGAGTTGTGGGCGAATCTCAAACAGCGATCAGTTGAGGTTTCTTTTTGTTGGATACCGGGCCATGTTGGCATACATGGAAATGATCTCGCTGACTTAGCAGCGAAAAACATTCGCTTTGTATCAGACAAATTTGTCCCACTAAGTGATGCGAAACACGCAATAAAACAAACTCAAGAAAAGGTGTGGGAGCTGCAATGGAAGAAACAGATACATAATAAACTGCTTTCAATCAAACCATCCATTAAAACTTTTAAACCAACATTTTTAAACAGACACAAGGATGTTATTTTAACGAGACTTAGAATTGGTCATACACGCTTTACACACAAGTATCTTTTATGTAACGAACCAGCACCGACTTGCTCACAGTGTAGTTGCCTTTTATCTGTTAATCATATTTTATGTGTCTGTCCAAATTTTAATATATCTAGACTAAACCACTTTGGTACTACTGATTTAACATTAAAGGATTTACTATCAGACGAACCACATCCGAATTTGTTTTCGTTTCTGCATAACATTGGTTTTATTAACCTAATTTGACTTGTTTCTTTTTGAATAGATAATGCCCTTATAGAATCGTAAAAGACAATATGTTTGGCGCAGCTTAGCCAATCCTGGCTCTTGTGCCATTAAAATCCATACAACCAACCACGTGTAGCTTTTTCACTAGACAATTATACCCAACCAACCATTTAAACTGACACCTGAAGTTGTTGGAGATGAAGCATTGTACACGACACGAAGTTTCGTTGTAACCCTTTCAGGACGAAGCACACCGTGATGAGGAATGTAGTAATGTATGGGCGGTTCACTTGATTCCTCAACCTTCTCCATATGTCCTAAGGCCTCGTACTCTTCCATAAAGTCCTTATACAATGTCAAGTAGTCTGAATCCCTAGACAACCGCTTCCACAATGAATCAAGTCTCCTCAATGCGATATCCTTCGACTTTCCTAAGCACGACGGATCCTTATTAAAGGGCAACGCTACTACATATCTTCCCTCCTCATTTCTCTTATGAGTAAGCGAAAAATGCTCTTCACACAACGAAGCCTCTTTACTTTTCGGTAACTCTACTTCGACACTCTCCAATTCCCAAAACTTCCTCAACGTTTTGTTTAGATCATCATCCAGAACTAATCCACAATGTACACGATTCTCATTTACCTGACTAACACTACCACTCACCACGTAACCAAACACTGTATTTTGCAACAACAACTGTGAGTCCAGAGTACGAAATTGGCCTGGTTTCAATAACTCATAAAATACTTCTGCACCCAACAATAAATCAACTGCACCTGGAATTTTGAAATCAGGATCTGCCAATGAAACTAATTCCGATAAATCCTCACCCACATTAATCAATTTATTTGGAATTACATCGGTAATTTTATTTACAACCAACATTGACAATTCCTTCATGAAACTCTTATCCTTGTTAGCTAATGTTGTTTTAACACAATTATTGATTACCATTGTTGCGTCATTAACACACGATACCACAGTATTGACTTTTACCATTTTTAATTGTAACCTCTCGGCACAAGCCCTGGTACATAGACAAGATTGGGAGCCCACATTTAAGAGACATCGCAGTTCAATCCACTCTGAATACTTATTTTTTACTAACACGCGAACAGTACTCAACAACACACATTTAGTTCGACCTTTTTCATAACTTGTCGCAACTATTTGATTTTGTGAACCCGATTCTCTTTCTCCTGTACTTTCAGTACGATTTGGAACGAAAGGAGCAGCATCCTCTCGTAACACAGAATTACTGTTCTGCTCACGGGGAAAATGGATCATTTGATTGTGCGGTTGCCCACAAAAACAATTTCTGGTGGAATGACATTCCCGTAATTTATGCGGCAACAGACAGCGGAAACACAACTTATTCCGTTTTATCACATCTGATCTATCCCACACTGAAAGCTCTTTAAATAGAGGACACGAAAAAAGTGGGTGGTTCACATTATTTTTGCACATTACACATTCTGCGTTTTTGGATCTAGACATGAACACCTTGGACAAGGGTTTATCAGTACGCCAATTAGGAGTTTTCTGTCCTTTATTTCCCACAATTCTTTTTGTTTCTCCTGTAGCATTCCTATTGATAGGTTCCCCTTTACATTTACTCTTAGACGATAAATAAATATCACACTCTCGACCAAGTTGCTGAGGTTTAAAAAATGTCTCCCCCTGTTTTACACCAATGTGCGACTTCAAATCTCGATCGAGTGTTTCGAAAATCTTATCCGAAACAATAAGTTCACACAGGGACTTGAATTCACTAACTTTGCGCAATTGACAATAATAATCAAAAGCAGCGTTTAAACGAGAAGCAAATTGCACGTATGACTCGGAGGAGAATTTTTGGGCATTTCTGAAATTATTAAGACATTCCTGAGGGGTGGGTTCAAATTCTTTTAGAACTAAATCTTTAATTTTATTATAATCACAAAGGTCCTCCTGACTCACATACACTAGTAAATTATTTACCCGTTCACCTAAAAGATTCAACAAAATCTCTGCTTTCAGCTCATCTGGAACAGCTTTGTTTTGGAATGCCTTTTCCAAAGAATGGAAGAAAAGATTAAACGATTCTGACTTGGAAGGTACAGGGATAGTTAAAGTTTTGACACTTTTAATGAGGCTCTCCAAATTATCATATGACGCATTCGATTCTAACACTTCCGTAGTTTGAGAATTGTTTAAGAGGTTTCTTCTGGCATTTGCTAGCTCTATTTCTAACTGTAATTTTTCTAACTCTAATTTGGCATCCCTTTCATGCTTTTCAATTTCTAATTTTTCTGCTCTTTCACGCTTCTCAATTTCTAATTTTTCCACCACTTCATCAATTATCCCCTTCACTATCTCAGGTTTCGTCTTGAATATATCACTATCCTCAATCAGTTCCCTTAGTTCTATAACCTTAATATTTTCTGGAACTTTTAACCCCAACTCTTCTGCCACCAGCCGCAGTTCATTTTTTCTTAATTTAATACTCAACGACATTATGGAAACTACTCACAACACAACTTTTACACAATTTAATTTCAATACAAATTCTACTTATGCAACTCAATATTGAAAAACCGAAAATAATCTATGCCAAACCAAATCGTAATATTGAACAACGAAAATAATCGAAGCCAAATCGTATACCATTCGAAACCAGAATACGAATATTTCAACAACACAAAATACGTGAATAAAGAATTACATTAAACTCACAACAATAATAATAATATCCACACAACTAGATTTCACCTAATCACAAAATACATCAACACGAATAATCAACCACTAACCTTCACAACACAATTCTAGGTAGACACATATTCCAACCTGAACAAATCCATATATCGCCACGAATCTCCGAAACGACCGGACCAAAATGTTATTTCACTTCTGACGGACCATCACTAGTCGATAGCTTCTTATATTAATTGCACTTCAAACAAACAACACTCAGTTTTCTTCTATAAGTTTATTATAATTCTTGTTTATCGGGAGGAGAAGGTTTTTAGAACGACTTTTAACTCACAATCTCAATCAGAACAGCAAAAATTAGAACACAAAAAAAAAACTTAATTAAATGCCACTTGCAAAGAATAAACTTTTGTAATTTCGACAATGAAAAATAAAGCAGACGATAATTATAAGAATTACAACCATGACGCGGCGTAAACACCATTAATTATTAAAAGAAAATTTGAAGGAGGGTCGGGATCTTCACTGATATCTACATCCTCATCAGATGGGTGAAGCCTCACCACATCCGCATCCTTAAAAGATCGAAGGATGGTGAAAGGATTAGAGGGTTTCTCTCGAGAAGGTCCCCCTTTAGCCGATTTAAGTTTCAAAGTCTGTAAAGCCTTTGATTTTGCCAGAGATTTCTTTAAAATCGTTGGTCGTTTTACAACCTCAGTAGATGATCGTTGAGGTATTTGAACAAGAGAAGATACTGGAGAATCTGTTTGTGTGCTTTTGCTGCTGAATGTTTTTTTCAAAACATCAGCATAAGCAACACCAACGCGTGGAGTCCTCAATTCAACAATTTTTTTAGCATCGAAATACGACTTATTTTGGTTTACTCGTACTGTCTGTATTTCTTTTTCTTTTACCCACTGTGGACATGATCGAGAGTATGACGGATGTGTGCCATCACAATTGACACACTTCTCGGGTGCTTTGCAGTTAGCACTACCATGTCCAATACCTGCACAACGTGCGCATATTTCCGTTTTCCCATGGCAAGCTGTTTGCGAGTGACCAATTTTCTGGCACTTGAAACAGCGTAGTGGGTTCGGAATATACGGACGTACTTGGCAATTCAGATATCCGGCTTTTACGTGCGACGGTAAAGTGGGTAAGTCAAAAGTTAGGATCAAATGCTTAGTGGGGATGGTATTCCCGTCTCGTCGTATTGTTATGCGGTGGACGGCCGAAACGTGTTGATCGCGTAGGTGGTCAAGAATCTCGTCCTCCGCTGTATGGTAAAGGTCCGACTCGGACACAACACCACGAGATTTATTAAGTGATCCATGGGCTGTAACAGTTACAGGGAATGTTCCAAAATTGTCGATTTTTAATATGCTTTTGGCTTGTTGATCATTGCGGACTTCCACTAACAGATCTCCAGACTTCAGTTTTTTGACTGAAGCTGTATCTCCAACGAACGATTTTAAAATTTTCTCAATTAGAAAAGGAGACACCTTTTCAAAAGAACCCTCCACTCGATGTACAATAAAGAATTTAAGTGACATTTGACTTGATGAAGATACTTGTTGTTGTTGCTCCCCACTAGGGGGAGAAAAAATAGAAGATTTACTTTCCATGAAAATAGATGTACAAGATTCGGGCACTAGAGTCCCACCCACCGTGGAGTCCACGAAAAAAACGGGGATAGTGTATACCGGCAAGCAACAAAAATAATGAAAAAAGGAAAACGAGAAATAAACTATTGCGCACCGCATAACACTACCGGGTTGTCCAGTACCTATACGCGAACGACTCGTCCCTGTAGAAGTCTCCACCCTTAACGAGATTCCCAGCAGACGAGCCGAACGCTTGATCCCTAGCCGCCGACGAAGTCGGACGACCAGCCGATTGATACACACGGGACCAATGTGCACCTCCCATTTATCTGAAGCAAGGGCCAAAGTAGTGTATTGGGACAGTATGTCGCCCCTCAACTACCAGGATCCCCCTTTCCAGAGACACGGGTCTCCACGCACGGCAAACACGTATGTGATTAAATGCCCGAGAGAAGCTGATGGCAACAGAGCGGCACTGAGCTTCTCAAGGGGAGCCCTCACCTCAGATGAGGTAATCACAATGAGGGAAGGAAGAGAAAACAAACGATAAATATAAAACCCAAAATGAGAAAGTACAAACAGACGAAGGGTTAGATCACTGGGGCACCTCGGGGTTGTGAAGCCCGTGTTTACTTATAGAAAGTAAACCCCCTGAGGGGGGCAACTTGTTCAAGGGGTATGACAATGTCAGTTCTTGGGTCGCCAGGAACATGTACCTCTGTTTGGCCAAGGTGATCCGAGGCCTGTGAATCGTTAATTTCAGAGTCTTGGGATAGTTGGGTGGAAGCATTGTCATCATTATGTTCAGATCCAGGGCTGAAGGCAGCCGTAGCAGCAGAGTTGGACGGATGTAGCTAGGAAGGAGTTGTGTGTTGTTGTCGGTTCCTTCTTTTCCTTAGCCTAGAGGAGGTGTTTGGTATGTGGATGACTTCCTCACTCGGGATTTCCTCGTAATTCTGGTTTAAGACGATACGGGAGTCCGTGTTTTGTTGATCTGTGTCTTCCAGGACAGCAAGAGCATCATTTTGTGAGTTTCGACTGGTAGGAGCTTGCTGGTTGGGACGTGCAAGGTCCGAACGATTGAGGACAATTCTTCTGGGCAGTCTGGTGCTGGGACGATTGTCTGCACGACGGTGACCCGCTTCATGATTCAGAAGCGCACGACGAGAGTCCGTGGAGAATGATGGGCAATCTGGACATTGGAACTGGAAGACAGTGTTTGTTTGGAGAGTTTCCCGTATTCGACGGAAGCAGTCATGGCTGGTGATTTTCTTGGCTGAGAGTCGGGATGAGCAGCAGCTGCAATATTTGATGGTGCGGTTGATGGTGCAGCCATGTTGGCGGATTAGGTGGCGGCGTAGTGAGTTGATTTGGTTGGACCAGTTGCCACGATATGCTGCTTGTTTACATCCAGAGAAGATGCAAGTTGTGTAGTCTTTAATTGGAAAGACTACTTGGAGGGATGACCCCTTCAGACTGTGTGAAACCGGAATGTCATTTAGGTTATCCGAAGCCTGGGAAAACCCAATTTGTGATGGTGGGTTTGGTTGGGCTCCTCGAGAAGAAATACCTGTGTTGGCCGGAAGTGGCGTTGGGAGGACAATGTTCGAGTCAGTAAGGAAGTTGGTGGACTCAAAGCACTTGTGATCACCAACAATTCGCCCCGGAATTCTACATGAGCACAATGTACACCACTTGACAGTTCGCCTGATTGCTGTTGCATGAACATCACGTATGTGATCCCTGAGATGTTGAAGGGGGTAGGCCATACAACGGAGTTTGGTGTGAATGTGCAGTTCGGGAAGAAGCATGGAGTTTTTGTTGGGCATGGGAAGCGTATGTGCATTGTTCTCCCAATTATGCAGTTTTCGTCAGGCATTGGGCGTGTTGGTTTATTCTGCGTGAGGTCAACAGATTCACCACTTGATGAGTTCGTTGGTGAGATAAATACAGCAGCATCCATGACACCATGAGGGCTGTGGTGTGGAGATTGGTGGTTAAGAGGTGTAGTGTTTGCCAGTGGCTTCGCAGGTTGTGCCGGTTGTTTAAGACTTGCAAGTACTTGTTTGGTAGCTTCAGCAAACGTCATGAATTTCTTGGCACTGTTTGCTAGGTTTGTAGCAGCCGTTTGGATCGCTGGATCAGTGGTAGCGCAAGGTGACACTTTCTTGATTCGTGGTGGAAATGCGGCAACATTAGGTGGACCACTTGTTGCGCCAATGGCAAAGCTCGGGAGGCTAATGAAATCATCATCTTGGGGGGAGCAGTATATGAATGATTTATGTTTTACCCTGGATGGATGGTTTGAGGGAGGGTTTTGAATGGAGTTCTTTGAGTCCTTGGGACGCAGGTTCTGGTTGGTCACCTGAGAATTCGGGTTGGGACTCAGCGATGGGTTCAGTTCAGAGTTGAATGTGATAGGTGAGTGAGCACCTGGTTTTAATGGGCCTTCAGCAGGGACAGGAGGGTTAGCAGGTGTGTCTGGTGAGAGGAGTGAGCCAAGAGAAGACTCTGGTGGGCTTGGAAGTGGTGATTCAAATCCTATCACAATTGTTGGAGTGTAGGAATCTCTTGGGTGTGACTCCAGAGGGCTCCTCAGAGTTGTGCTTGTTGGAGTTGAGGATCTAGTAATCTCCTGATTAGAAGGGCCAGGTTCGAGGTAGTTCCTTATGTCAGGCGGTGTGGGCTTGATGATTTGGTCTGACGAGGGTGGGTAGGCAGCCTCATTCAGTAGGATTGCTTCAGGTTCAGACGATGAAGGATTAGCGTTTGATTGGGTCGCTTGACTGTCAATGGGTTTGAGTCCAATTGGTATGCTCAGGGAGGGGTGAATAGGTGATGGAATGCCAATTTGGTGGATTTTAAGGAGGTGTTTCTTGAGTTTATCCTTATTTGGCATTTTCTTATCACAGAATCTACATGATCTTTGTCTCGATAGCCTTCTTAGTTGCGACGAGGAAAGGGTTAGTTTTCTTGGTAGAGACTTTGCACCCCTTTTGGGAGTTAAATTCTTCCAGGCACGCACAGAAGGGCATTTGGACAGAAGTTTTTTATCCTTTTTCGGGAGTGGTGGAGAACAATTTTTAGGTGGGGGATGGCCCGCAAGTTCGCTGATACGCATAAATTCTTCCCAAAGCTCAGCTGGGGACTTGAACAGGGAATAGTCCACTCTGGGAGGGGAAGTGGCCAGAAGCATGCTTTTCTTGACAGAGTCTTCGTCAATGGCTCCTGGGATTTTAGCTTCTGCAGTTATTTGCCAGAAGTCGTTTTGTGGAGACACGATTGGGGAGGCCTGTGGAGACTTGTCCATATCCGGAACAATAATTGGATATGTTAGCGATCCAGGTGAGGATTGGTTCGGGGAGACAAGAGAATCAGGACTCGGTGGTTTGAGAGTTGATATGACCACAGGCACTGTCCCGGCTGCAACTTTGGCGCGGGTCCGCTGTGAGATTGGTGGCGTGGGTTTAGTCAACATTTGGTTGTTTGGTTGGAAAGTCACTGGTGATGAAAGTTCTCCACCCTGAGGTGGTGAATTGTTGTTGTCCATAGTTATTTGGAGTCACAATTGTAAGTCAGAGGACTCAGTAGAGTGTCAATGGAAATTATCACTCGCACACACTGTTCGTGAGAGTAGCGTAGAATTGATGTGAGCACTTACACAGAAATCACACACGCACAAAAAGCACTGATGTAGGAGGCCAATTTTAAGAGAGGCGAGGTCCAGCGTGCCATGGTGAGTCAAATTAAAATTACTAACATTTACTTATACACAATGAAAAACATTTCTATTTACAATAAGGAAAGAACTGCTCACGGTAAAAGGTAACCAGCATTATCAATACTAAGCTCATTGAAATAAAACGAAGACATTATTCTCGCTCAAAACACCCAAAAAGCAAAACATAAAAATAAGATTCAAGAAAATAATGCTCCAAGCCCACAACTAGAGCACAATGAAAACATAACAGTTGACAGTAATTTTCGTTACAATCAATCATTGACTGACCTGTGCACCCAAGGGAGCTCGACTTGGGTTCCCATTGAGATGTGTCCAGAATTCAAATTCTTCAACATTTCGGGGATTCTCCAGACAATCTCTAGTATTTATTTAAAATAGACAACAATATTATTAAAACAAAGACGCCTAACCCACTGGTCAAAAAGAAAAATTAACAGCAAGACATAAGTCCCTAATCATTTTATTGAAAAAATTTGCAGAAGTGACGGAAACTTGACGACTCTTCAAGAGGACCTCTGGAAACGCTGGGCCACACGTCAGTCAGCAATGTGTCAAATAGGGTCCCAATAATTACTCTTAACAGGGAAACAGGCAGTGGCTCTTCAAACACAGAGAGTGCGGCTGAAAACATGGTTAGGAACAATTTGCAGTGGGTAATTTGACATGTCAGTGGGAATGACGTCAAACCCCACTAGGAGTGGGGGAACAAAGTTGGCACAGATTAACTATAGGCAAGAAGCAAGTTGGTGGGCATGTGGATGGTATGATATGAATGAGCAATCCGCAACATGGTCCGAAGCTCCTATTGGATTAAAATACTGTATGTCAACACGAACACGTGTTGAGCGAACATCGCATCACTACATTTACCTCATACGCGCGTCTACCGGGGGGGACAAGTAAGAATTGGTATTACAACAAGTCCATAGTAAATAACAGGACAGGTGTGACCAGGTATACCCACTTAAAAACAAGATAGGGACATCAAACTGCTTGTAAACGAAGGGGGGCCACAAAAGACTTCTAACAATAAAATTACAAGTCAATAAGTCAATTAGCAGGCGCGTAATTAAGAGGCGGAGCATCAAAGGTAAGGTGTGAAAACATCAAAGAAAAAGTACCGCAACGCGTGAAAAACACTAATAATTAATCAAATAAACACAAAAGCCTCCTCAATTCGTGTGCAGGAATAAAGGACCCACCATTTGAGCTCAATCACAGGTTAATACCGTGAACTGGACAGAAGTTATTCACGAAAAAGTACAACAGGTGAGCAGGTAAGTGACTTTTATTAATACTAGAAAATTGGGGTGCATTAAAACAAATTAAATTTTATGAAAGGGCATCACAGGGGGAGCCCCACCTCAGGGGGTTTACTTTCTATAAGTAAACACGGGCTTCACAACCCCGAGGTGCCCCAGTGATCTAACCCTTCGTCTGTTTGTACTTTCTCATTTTGGGTTTTATATTTATCGTTTGTTTTCTCTTCCTTCCCTCATTGTGATTACCTCAACTGAGGTGAGGGCTCCCCTTCAGAAGCTTTGCGCCGCTCTGTTGCCATCAGCTTCTCTTGGGGATTAAATCACCCACGTGTTTGCCGTGCGTGGAGACCCGTGTCCCTGGAAAAGGGGATCCTGGTAGTTGAGGGACGACATACTGTCCCAATACACTACTTTGGCCCTTGCTTCAGATAAACGGGAGGTGTACATTGGTCCCATGTGCATCAATCGGCTGGTCGTCCGACTTCGTCGGCGGCTTGGGATCAAGCGTCCGGCTCGTCTGCTGGGAATCTCGTTAAGGGTGGAGACATCTACAGGGACGAGCCGGTTGCGTATAGACACTAGATAACCTGATGGTGTTATGCCGTGCGTAACAGTTTAGTTACTATTTTTTTTTCTTTTTCTTGGTTTTGTTGCTTGCCGGTGTGCACCATCCCTGATATCGAGGACTCCATGGTGGGTGGGATTCTAGTGTCCGAATTTCTATTTCTTTATTTTATGATGGCTTTTTCTTTATCCAGCCCCACGGGAGGCCTAAATCCCCAACTTCAACAAATGAAACGACCAATCGATATTGATGACAATAATGCAACAAAAAAACAAGCTACTCCACTTAATGTTCCATCTTTCATAATAGTTCATTCCGAATCCGGTGAATTAGGAAAAATGTCCCCTTTTTTCATTCAAAAAGGGATAAAAGGTATCTGTGGCAACGAGCCAAAAGCAATTAAGAAGCTAAGATCGGGTGACTTCCTTATCGAAACTAAAGATCCGAGACAATCTCAATATTTACTCTCTGCAACAACAATAGGCACTATCCAAATAACCGTATCACCACATAAAGCCCTCAATTCTAGTCAAGGCGTAATATCTGAATCGGATCTTCAACATGTTGAAGATTCCGAAATACTAAGAGAACTCTCCCCCCAAGGGGTCACAGATATACGCCGTATTACTATCAAACGGGAAAACAATATAATAAAGACCAAACACATTATCCTTACTTTCAATACTCCTAACCTCCCCAATAGAATAACTGCTGGCTACTTAAGTTGTCCCGTACGACCTTTCATCCCGAATCCATTGAGGTGCTTTAAATGTCAGAAGTTCGGGCATTCCAAAAACACATGCAGAAGTGATCACGAAGTTTGCGCAGTGTGTGGCAGCATTGAACATCTGAGCGAAGGCTGCAAGGCTGAGCCCACCTGCGTAAACTGCTCTGGAAACCATCCATCTTTTTCCAGAACGTGCAAAACATACATTAAAGAAAAGAATATCCAGGAAATTAAGACCCACAATAACATCTCGTATCCGGAAGCCCGAACTATCTATGAAACTACAATAGAAAATTCTATGGCCAAAACAATAGCTAAAGCAACTGCCTCCAAACCAACTCAAGTAAAGTCTATGGCCACTCAAACAGATATTCATATCCCAAATACTCAAATGTCACCCGAACAGCTACTTAAGTGCTTTTTCCCTCTCGCCAAACACAGTACCTTTTCTGTTCAAACAGACCCAATTCCCGGAAATTCAAAATCAAATATAAATCCTAAAAAAACTCCTATAAAACTTCCAAAAAATAAGAAACTATCTGATACAAAGCAATCATATAAACCCGGAGAAGCTTTGAAAAACAGAATACAATCAAAAATCCAACAGAATACAAAGAAGAAAGCTAAAGCAAAGGAAGAGAAATCTGGACCATCTGAGTCATCGGAAGATGAAACTGATGTCATCTCGGGTCTTGACCCAGGTGACATGGAGGTCGACCCAGGCCTCGAGACCCCTAAGCTTCTTCAACCAAGAAGCAGGTCACTCGACCGGCGGATCGCTAATCTTTCCAAGTAAAATTCAATATGTTATCTTGGAATTGTCGCGGTTTCCACCAAAATTCGGTAGATATAAAACACCTCGTAGATTTACACAAACCTGTCTGTTTCTGTTTGCAAGAGACGCTCTTGAAGCCTTTTCAGAGCTCTCTTGTTAGGGGGTATAGTCCCCTACGAGTAGTATAAAAAGGAGAGTTCCAAGCCAGGAGGGATGGATGGATGGGATGGGATAATCACGTCACAGGATATGCCGTCACCGGAAGTGGAGTTGAGTTATTCGACTCCTTCTGTTGAGTTGTTTTCCTCCTGCTTCAGTTTTGGTTTCGGTTTCGTTATAGGCCGTTTCTCGTGACGTCATAGTGGATATGACGTCATAATATTAAAATTTAGCTTCTTAAAGGTGGCAACATCATTTAGTTTCGATTTCTGCTAAGTTTAGGAAGGCGTGGGGTTGAGTTGTTTGTTTCCTTCTCCTGAATGAAGACATTATACTTATAGGCTTTTGTGCTTGTGACGTCACAGTGTGTATGACGTCATGACATGAAAATAAATACCATTTTTATATGTTTCTGTTGGAATATATCCGAATTTAGCTTGTTAGAGGTGCCAACACCTACAATTTTAGATGACGTCATCATCCCTCGTCCCTCATCCGCAGGGGTTGAGTTGTCCCAAGGAGGGATGAAGGGTTGAGTTGTAATTATGCTGCTTCTAAACAAAAACATTATACTTATAGGCTTTTATGCTTGTGACGTCACAGTGAGTATGACGTCATAACATGGAAATAAATACGAATTTAATATGTTTCTGCGGGAATATACCCGAATTTAGCTTGTTAGAGATGGCAACACCTACAATTTTAGATGACGTCATCGTCCCATCCCTCCATCCTGCAGGAGATGAGTTGTAGGGTTCCTTCTCCTTAATGGAGACATTATACTTATAAGCTTTTATCTCGTGACGTCACAGTCATTTAAACCTGATTTTAACGTGTTTGAGTTTAAAATTTACCATTTAGAGGTGGCAACACTGAAAAGCTCGCTTCTGATTGGCTGCAGCAGGAATACGAACGTGTCTGATATCGCATGATGGTGACTCATCCTGTTTGAACGTGTTGAAGCGTCACCGATAAGAGCGGAGAGGGAGATAAACCAATCACAGTCATGTGAGAGAGCTCTGTTTCGACTATCAGCCAATTCGAAGAGAGCATCTACGTCACTCTAAGATTATATATCTTGCAAAGACACCATTTCTCTCCTGTTGCTTGATAAGTGAAGTTGCTACTTGCAAAGTTCTGCTTGAAAATGTCTTCTAATTTGAACATCGATCTCATCGAGAGCTTTTACGATACTGCTAAATCGCAGCAGTTATTTAACGAGTTGTTGAAGTATGAGTTTGAGAATCTTCAATTGAACTTTAATGGTAAAAGCTATATACCTCAGAGAAAAGTACTCGAATTTGGCGACTATGGAGTTTCGTATTCCTTCTCCGGGACGAGTGTCTTCGCAAAACCATGGACCCCAACATTGCTGGATATGAAGAAGGACGTGGAAGCAAAAACTGGACAACAGTATAACTATGCTCTTCTTAACTTCTACCCTGATGGTCACGCTAAGATCTCAGCTCATAAGGATGACGAAAAAGATCTACACTCAGCCTCTACCATTCCCACGCTATCCCTTGGAGCTACGAGAACCATGCAGTTTGCCCGATCAGAATTGCAGCCTCATAAAGTTCCCTTGAGCAGTGGGTCACTCCTCTTGATGAAACCACCCACCAATCACTTCTGGACCCACGAGATTCCTGCTGAAGTTAGTGTGACGACTCCTAGAATCAGCGTTACCTTCAGGAAAATTGTAAAGACTTCCCATAAGCGACCCTTTGACGACACCATTCCAGATGACGATTGGATGACCCGTTTGTACGCCCCCGCAAAGAAGTTTAGTGAGTGCCTCAAAGAGTGGAACCTTGGGTTCGGATTTGTAGTATCTCTTCATCAATTTGACTCTCGCGTCTTCATTCATATGGATCAATATAGTGCACAAGGACCGAATTTTTACCCAACAAACCAAAAAATTGTGATGAACATGGAGACGTTCACTGACTTTCAGAATAAAATTCATCATGTGGATACCAAATATGCAACATCGAGTGTCATTTGTAACAATCAACTCATGGTCTTATCCAGTAAAGGTGAGCTTGTTTTAAAGCAAATTTATCAGTTTAAACTTAAAGAATCTTTTCTAAAGGTCGACATTAATAATCTCATTAAAATTAATGAGTTGATTCCTGAAATATGTGAAACAATTAAAGAATGTCACTTAGCTATTTTAAAAACTAAAATTCTTGAACATTGTGTACAAAATGTAAATATACCATCCAATGTTGACTTATTTCATGAATATGTATTAGCTTTAAGATGTGAAATTGAATCTAATGTTTTAAACTTGTTTCGATGTAATGGATGCGCTATCGGTGATCTTTCACAAGGAAATCATTCGTGTATGACTGTTTCATTTCATGATCAATCTTGGTCTGTTAGAGACGATGCTATATTTGTATTCAATGTAAAAAATGTAATTGAAACTTTGAGATGTAAAAATGTCATACAGTACTTTAACGAGGATTTTTTCAAAGTCATTTCTTGGAGTGCTTTGAAAGATCATTTAAAATTTTAAATAAAAATTGTTGAATTGAAAATTTTGTGTTTGTGTGATTTTCTTTTTATGAAATAATTTAAACATGTTTGAATAAGAGTACTTTATTGAATCATAAGTCTTCCCACTTTAAGGGTGGTTTTACATTCTGTCTTAACTTTCTTTGAATAATTTTTACAGGTTGAGTAAATAATTTCTTATTTCCGATAAATTGCTTCGGAACATTTAATTCTTTTAAAACAGTATCAAATGAACTTTTTCGTGAAGCATTACTTCTATATATATAATTAAAAAAGTCGACAATGTTAAAGTTTGGTAATTTTTTTCCATGCAGTAACATTTCACCATTGGAATTCCACGATAAGATATTAGGTTGAATCTTGATAAGGGAGAAAACATTCTCAGCTTTTCTCTGAATAGTCTTAGGTATTGAAGATAAAATGAGATCTTGAAAATTGTCTTTATTTTCAGCTTTTATGATTGATTCTTCAATTTTCTCAACTTCTTCATTCTTCTTCTCTTCGATTATCTTCTTCTGCTCGTTCAAACGTGAATTATTAAATTCTTGTAGATTTAAACTTTTCTTCAACAGCTCATGATAGAGAACTAATTTTTCATGATCAGGTAAGTCACTATGTAAAATCTTCATCATTGCCCTATCAAGCTCACTAAGTCTTTTACTGGAAACAGTATGTTTCGTCACTAATTCTTCGGGTATCAGAGCAAATTTCTTAATTTGAGCCATGAAATAATGTAGTTAGCACACTCAAGGCAGCGGGAATAAGTACGTTGAGGAAACCTCCTTTCTGTAAAATAGTTTTACGCTTTTTCGATAAAGCTATTTTACGATTACTTAAATTTCGTAATATCTTCTTATGTTCAGAGAGCGCTTTCTTCTGTTGTGTAGTCAATGGGATATTTCCATTCAATGTGTTAATGCAACATTCGCATATGGCTTTTATACAGTTCTTATTGAGTTTACTCAATAGGGTTTTCCTTAACCTTAACGGACAAATTTGCAACAGTCGTAATTGATTGAGTTGCTCCTTCTTAAGCGTCATCTTGCTAAATGATATTTTTCTTCAAAGTTATTCACTTTTATATTATTTAAATTGGTATACTATTTGCGTTTGAGTTGGTAAAATTTGTGTGCGCAATCGTAACTCTTCAGGTGTTTCCGAACGTAAATCTATAAATAGATAGGAATAGGGGTTTTTCGTAGCATCTTCAAAGACTTCTTGAAACAGTTTAACATAACGAGGAAATAATTGTCTTCCAAGGTGTGAGATTTGACTTAAGTCTCGTCTATTTTTACATAGTACTAAATAATGTGCATTCAATGTGATATCGCGCATTTCTTTCCCCTTGTAGAAAAAATTTTGCGTTATGAAAATAACACTTAGGTTTAAATGATGGCTACCTTTTGTAAAAAGGTCAGTTAGTCGACTGTTAGCATTTGACATCAAATCATCAATTACAAATAGTGTATTCTCCCCCAAAAGTTCTTTGAATGCCGTCGGAAGACCTTCTACAAATGTCACATTTTCAATTTCCTCGTATAAGGATTGATATATTCCGTAAAACCAAACAATCTTATCGGGAACTTTTGAAAACATCTCCTGCTTTTCGTTTATCAAATCCCGCACAAAATAACTTTTTCCGCATCCTGTTGGACCGGCAATTACCATCGTAAAAGGATGTTGTAACTTTGGAAATTCCATGTTGAATGAGAGACGAGACAAAGTGTTACTGTTTAAATACTTTTTTTTTATTGATAAAATGGTGTTACAATTCTAAAGTGTTTGGTTACAAAATGATGCACTTTGATGTCATTACATAGCTCATTAGATACAAAAGATAAGAGAATATCGTTCAAAGAACGTCCATTACATTTCGAATATAAATAAAAAAATACAGTATTGTCCGCATACGGAAGTCACATTGGATTGAAGTATCATAGGATTAAACTCTATATGTCGAAAAGGCTTCACATAATTTGCTATTCCTCCAGTGAAATAGGTTGGTGGGTTTCCAAACGAATCAAAGAAACATATTTCTATTGGGGATTCTATATAGAAAGTGACCCAATGGGTACCTTCTTGGTTTGACTTATCAGTGTTGGCAACGAAACAGGCTGGAAAGTTTCTAATGGATGTCGGCAAAAGATCACTTGAGAACACACCCAAAAATGCATTCTTAGTTTTTGCATTTCCAGAAAGAATTCTGGTTATTTCAGAGGTATCCATTAATTCGGAAAGTCACACACCACGTGACGGGATTTCGATATTTCAATCACGTTTTGAAATTCTGCATAGATGAGTACCGATAATGTTTCTTGAATAGCTTCAGAAAATTTAATTTCCACGCGCAAATTGCCTTGATGTTGAAGATTAAAATGTTCTCCGTCACAAAGATCAGGGGTTAAATCAAATGCATAAAGTACGTGGCCTTTAGAGTATTCTTCTTGAGATAAGTAAATTCCCTTATCACGATTAAATCCGGAGAATAAACTGTAATAAGCACGAACGTAGTTGTTAGAATCAAAATTCAGTTCCAATGTCTTGCTGGGAACCGGTTGTCCATCCACGTAAATAGATACAAAATTTGCACTATGGTGAGAAAACAGAAATGGATTCTTTGAGTATTGTCCATTCATTGCCGCATTTCCCAAACGGGTGAGAATGACGCGTTTGAGCATGAGTCCAAGAAACACATTATCTTGTAAAAAGGACCAACTTCCCTTGGCAATGCTATAAGTTTTGCAAATCACACGATTAATTGGATACTTGCACGATGTTTTCTCCAAAGCCTTGACATGTGCGATAGCAACAGCAGGGCTCACCTTCACTTTTCTAATAAATATAGATGCATGTTCAAGAACAATTTTATAATCAGCATTCTCTTCAGTAGAAATTAAACAAAATGATGGTTTGCTGCGTATAAATTTAATTTTGATATCCACTAAGTTAATCATCAGTCGATTTTGCTGGAAAATATCGCAATGTAGTTGTCCAATCATGTCCACGGTTCGACTGTTTTTGATAAGATGCAAAAGATTCTTTAATACAGGATCTAAGGGATTCACGATATCAGGTTGTGTATCTTTAAAAAATCCTTCACAGGTGAGTAAACTTTTCTTAGCATCTTCTCCATAATTTAACAAAGTTTCGATATAGGCTCTGTAAGGATAGGTGTTGCTTGCTGAGGAGATATTTCTCTCGTTTAAGCTGACATCCACTTGACTGAAGAGCGAGTGAAGGAAGAGGTTGATGGAAGCAACTGGCTCATTTTCCGATAGTTTGGTTCCGTCCGATTTCGTGACTTTCACTTTCACGTGTAGATAAGATGCAGCTAGATCCACATATTCTTCACCACTTCCTGATATTGAAAATTCAATCGGTCCACCATCTCGAGCACTTGAAAGGGGGTGAAACTCGACAAATTGTCCTTTTTCAATAACGGTCTGGGTTGGGGGAATTGAAAATAAATCCAATTCAGACTTAACACAGGGAGCAGAGTCTTTGTAGATGAAGGAGGCCATTAGGAGAAAATATCGCGCGTTGTGCACTTCCTCTTGGCTGAACGTGGAATGATAGACTTTTTCTTCTGCTTACGCTTTTTATGTCTTTTTCCATTCCCAATCATAGTCTTGACTTTGTTGGCGGCTTTATCTGTTAATACATTTCCAGCTTCTTTGAGTCTTCGTTTGGCTGCCATTTTAAAATCTTGTCCTTGAGAAACATCATTCATCAAGTTGACACCACTATGAAATATTTGTTTCTCAACGGCTTTAGCACCCGATTTCAGTAATGGTGCTGCGGCACGGAAAAATGATCTGAAAAGACCACCTAATCCATATCCTCTCTGATAAGGACTACCCTGATAATAGTTCAATCCTTTGCCTGTCTGCTGCACATAATAATCTTCGAAAGATTTTTGACAACACTGATATGGGACATACATTATGAGAGCGACTTCTGTCGAAAGTGTAACTTCACGTATGAGCGCCCACGTTCAAATGGCGTTAAATAGCCTGCGTGAGTCCTTATAACGATTTCTAAAGTCTCAATCATTTTCCGGTTTACAGGTAAATAGTGAGGTCTATCATATTGTTCACTGATCATCTCACCATCTTGTCCTCTTACTCTAACCACGCGAAGGAGAGGCGCTAAAACATCGCCAATAATTTGCTGTTCTACAATATCAGTGTAAATCATTAAAACACGATAGTGGGCAGAAGGGTCGGCAACGAATGGACTGACAACAGTTGTTTCTATACTTGCATCAAACGAAGTTATTTCCATTGGTTCAAATCCTAGCATTTCAGCAAGTCCTGAATACAAAATGAGTTTCGCATTATTTTTCACAGTTATCTGAACACGCTTCGTAACAGCATTATAACTTGTAACAATTTTATCATCATGTTCTTTCACATAAATAGCCTTCAAAATATCAGAAACCGTCTCATAACATCCAGGAGGTAATCTTCTCCCCACCTCTAACTTTCCACTCGTCTCAAATCCGATTAAATTATTTTGATCATTGACATTGTACCAAGTATGAGGATATAGTAATTCTACCATTCCAACTTCCCATTCTCCTTGAAGTTCAATGGGTATGGGTAAGCGAGTAATAAAATGAGAAATTTTATTTTCAGGGAAATAGGACATGGAACTATCCGAGATAAGTGTAATGTAGAAACTCATGATGACTAATGAATCTTAGAATACATATTACCAGTATTTATAGAGATAGTAAGTCAGAAGCAAGAATCCACTGATTAAACTTATTAGGATATCCACGGTATTTCACAAAATATTCCATTTTCTTTTTCCGCATACGTTTCTTTAAAACTTTTTCAATTGGGAATTCATCTTTCATTGCCACCTTTTGTAGCTCTTGAGTATAAAATGTACCTAGAACTGACTCTCCTAATAAATCTCTCACTCTTTACACTGCAGGTTGTCTCTTCACGCATTCTGTTATGATAAATAATACTTCTGTCCAATTCGTTTCATACCCCTTTTCAAAAGTTAGTTTTTTCTTTGAAATGCGTACGACGTCATCCACATTAAATATACACGTGGGTTTAGGTAAATTAGCCATATCCTCATACAATGTATTCCAAACATCGTGTTCGTTTTCTGCATTCACTTCGATAGGAGGTCGTTTGATACTTCTATGATAGCTGTGATTATAGCTCTTGATAAAATCTTGTAATACATCTATATATTTATATGTATTTTTCACAGTAAAATATTTCCACATTTTCGTCTTTAATGTCCTGTTGAAACGTTCCACTATGGATGCTTTTGACATATTGTATGTGGTGAAAAATCGGATTCCCTTCTTTTTTAAAAAATTCTGAAACAGCTTATTCTTGAACTCTGTTCCTTGATCAGTTTGAAGTGATTTCGGAGAACGTTCATTGAATATTATTTGGAAGGCTTTAATAATATCAGTACCTTTTTTATGCTTGAGAGGAATTGCCCATGCGTGTTTTGACAGTATATCAATAACACACAAAATATATCGATAGCCTTCATTGAACTTTACTAAATTTGGAATGTCTACTAAATCCGCTTGCCACTGTTGATCTATATTATGAACTATCACCCGATTGGTAGGAAATTTATGACGAATGGGCTTGTGTAGGGTGTACGCATCCACCCCCCTTAGCCAATTCTGTATGGTTTTCTTTGGAATTTTGCCTTTCGCAGCATGGTACAAGGAATTTAGGCCACCGAAACTTGCTACGTGAGCCGGATCTTGATACGTTGCATTCATTACAACAAGATATTTTATTAATCCGTATCTCTATTCTAAATCCTAGCATTTTCAAATCGAAAAATTTCCGGTTTCGTTTTGCCGAACAATAAAATCAATCGACAATCGATCACTATCTATCACAATGTAAATAAAAGCAAAAATTAGAAGAATTCCGAAGTATAAGAAAGATCCAATAGTAACTTCACTCATCACTTCCATCTCTACAACTGACGGAAACGTGTAGATGCACTACCTTATAAATAGTATGACTTGGTGGCTAGTTCTCAAATCGACAAATTTCTGAACCACTAAAACATTTTAATATGCAAGTTTGAACTCCGGTTCTAGTTGACGAAATATTAGACAAAAATCATTAAGTTTTAAAATTAATAGATGGCACCACTTCCTAAAATTTAGAAGAAAACCATCTTAAATGCTAACTTTAAATAATAATTTTTTCTACAAATTCCCCTTTTAAATAATAATAATCATACTAAAATTTAATAATTATCACTAATCAGTTATTAATTAATATTTTTAGTCGTCTATTAATAAATACAGTATTTATATTTCAATTATAATGTTTTACGTTAAAACCCCACTATTTAGACATCGCAATGGGAATATAGTTTGGGGGGGTGACGTCATTCAAGAAAATCTATTACTTTAAATGTCTTTAAGCAAGATCGCATGCTTATAACCCAACAACAATTCAACGAATTGATCCATAGACTGCACAGCCGTCTACCGTGAAACCTGATTGGTTAATAGGAGTCACTTGGTATACCATTACTCAGACGTTCTGAAAACTATTCCGATCATTCGAGTTTAAGATTTAAACTTTGTTGTATGTGTCTGTATTTCACTGCACCATTTTCACAGTCTTAGCACGTGTAAAAGATTTATTGAAGATTTATTTGGTTTGTTTGTTTAGGCTTTTTATGGCGCAAAGGCAACACAAGGGCCATACTGCGCCAAAACAAAAGATAAAAGAAAAACTAGGATGGAAGATGAATAATAAATATGATGAGATGTGACATAATATAATTTAAGAATGTTAAAAACACATTTCTAAAATGATGACGAGGTTAATAAAATTTAAAAAATGGATATGTTTAAAAAACTAGATGTGATTTAAAAACCCGATTGATCTTAAAAATGCAAAGAGATTTGGATGGGGAGTTTCCCCAATCAAATCCTGAAGACTTAAACTGGTACTCTTAAAAAACCTAAGACGATGAGAGTGAAACTCAGGACAAAAAATTAAAATATGAGACACAGTAAGATCGCAACGACAAATATCGCAAACAGGTGGATCTTCTCCCAGCAATAGATGTCGGTGCGTCAATCGGGTATGACCAATGCGCAGACGAGTCAGTTTGACATCTGTCCGACGCATTGGATTAACTGGCCATTTAAGAAGATGATTTTTGATGGTATGGAGTTTGTTGTTCGTTTGCAAATCCCATGCTTCTTGACGTAAGGATAATATGAACTTCTGAATTGAAGTCTTAATATCTTGGTAGGGAACTGGCTGCTGCAGCGGGATTGAGGCCGCTTTAGCAGCAGAATCGGCCAATTCATTTCCTGAAATTCCCATGTGACTAGGTACCCAGCAGAACAATATAGTAAATCCTCTCCTCTCAAGTGTGTGTAACTTTGACAAAATGTCAAAGGCAAGTGGATGGCTATTGGTATTAAATTGCTAAAGACTTGACAAGGAGCTTAAACTGTCAGAATACACACAAAATTTGCGATTGTGGCAGAGTGAGATATGCAGCAGTGCACAAGAAATTGCTGTCATCTCAGAAGTGAAAACCGAGCAGGATTTATGAAGTGTAAAAGCGACTGTGGATGTGTCGGACACAGTACCACAGCCAACACGTTCACCTGCTTTGGATCCATCAGTAAATACTGCTTCATAGTCAGCATACTGAGAGCGGTGATCACAAAAGATTTGTTGAAAAATTTCTGGGGCAGTGTCTGCCTTGCAATACATCGCAAATGGATTGAGAAAGTGGAAAGATGGAATATCCCACGGTGGAAAGGATTGAGTGGTAAATGTTTGGGTAACTACGTCACTAAGAGCTGCATCCAACAAGATGGATTTCGCTCTTTCAGAAAATGGTCGGATGTTCGATGGGCGAGCATCATATAACCTACCAAGATAGGCATCAAGTCTCAACTTACGTAAAGGGTGAAAAGGATCAGACATAATTCTACAGTAGTAGTTGGCGCTTAATTTTTTACGTCTCAAGTCAAGTGGAAGTAGACTACACTCTGTCAACAGACTTTCAATGGGTAAAGTGCGAAATGCACCTGAACAAATACGGGCAGCAGTGTGATGGACAGTATCCAATCTTCGTAAAAGGGATACTCCTGCAGACCCATACGCAACACATCCGTAATCAATGCGAGATAAGATAACAGATTGGTAGATACGCAGCAAAGAAGTGCGGTCAGCACCCCAAGAAGTATTTGAGAGTACTTTGAGGATATTAAGTGATTTATCGCACTTCTTTCGCAAGTATACAATATGTGGGAGAAAATTTAACTTATTGTCAAAGATAACTCCCAGGTATCTTATCTGATTCACAACTGGGATGGGAGAATTGCGTATGTGGATTTCAGGGTCAGGGTGAAGACCCCTCCTCCTACAGAAGTGGATGCAACTGCTTTTAGATGGTGACAGTTTATGGCCGTTTTGTTCACACCATTCTACAAGTCTGTTAACAGCAGTTTGTAATTGACGTTCAATTAAGCGCATGTTTGATCCTTGGCATGAGATTTGCAAATCATCAACATACAATGTTCCATGAACAAAGGGTGAAAGGACATGAAGGATGTTGCTGATGTGAAGGTTAAAAAGGGTGACGCTTAAAACACAACCTTGAGGGACTCCCTCAGATTGATTAAAATAATTAGAAAATGAAGTTCCAATACGAACTCTAAAAACCCGGGATGATAAAAAGTTTTGAATAAAAAGAGGTAGATTACCCCTGAAACCAAAATTAAATAAGGTTTGCAGGATACCATATCGCCACGTATGATCATACGCCTTCTCAATGTCGAAAAAGATTGAAACTAGATGATTCCTCTGCACAAAGGCATTACGAACATCTGTTTCTAGTTTCACGATGTTATCAAGAGTGGACCGTCCTCGTCGGAATCCACTCTGAAAAGGTGAAATACATCCATCTTTTTCCAACATGTAAGAGAGTCGGGCGTTTACATTACGTTCAAAGGTCTTACAGAGGCAGCTCGTTAAGGCTATCGGTCGATAGTTCAGAGGATCCTTGGGATCCTTTCCAGGTTTCAGAATGGGGATTACAGTAGCTTCCCGCCACAAGGTAGGAAAGATGTTCTCCTTCCAGATTCTGTTAAAGAGAAAAAGGATGTTAAAAAGAGAATCTGGACTTAAATGGCGAAGCATTTGATAACTGATCCCATCTGGACCTGGACTGGTGTTATGTGCTTTAAATAAAGCACTCTTCAATTCGTATATCTTAAGGTCACAGTTGTAGGAATAATCAATATTGCTTTTGAAATTAATTCCAGTCCGTTCAGCACGATTCTTAGTCACTAGAAAAGTAGGACTATAAGAATCGGAACTGGATACACTTTCAAAAGTTTCACCGATAAGGTTAGCAATATCTTCAGGGGAAGAGAACACAGCAGCTCCGGTTTGAAGTATCGGGCAAGAATATTCCGGATACAAACCGTTGGCTGCTCTAACCTTCTTCCACAACTGTTTACTTGATGTTTTGGATGTAATTGAAGAGACATAACTTATCCAAGAATCCTTTTGACTCTGACGTCTAACTCTACGAGCAAATGCCTTAGCCTTTTTAAAGGCGATAAGGTTTCCTGTAGTTGGGTATCTGCGGAAGATACCCCATAGCTTCCTTTGTTTCTTGTATGCAGACTGACAGTCTGTATTCCAGTATGGTTTATAGTGTCGCAGTGTTTTAGTTGAGGTCTTAGGAATAGAGGAGTCAGCAGCATTTAAAATTGCTTCAGTGACATTTTGGACAGCAGTATCAACATCCTCACTATTCACCATTGTTTCTGTTATAATAGCCAACTCAGTAAATTTTTCCCAATTTGCCCTATGGTATTTATATGTTGGTAGGCGGTTCGTCACGCTACCATTACCAGTATGGGAAATGAGAATAGGGAAGTGATCACTGTTATGTAGATCACTCCCAACAGCAAAATTCAAGTATGGCAGAAGCACAGGGGAACAAATGGCTAAATCAAGTGAGTGGAATGTTCTTGTGGGTTCATGGAAATACGTTTTCTCCTCGTTATTCAGGAGACAGAGACAGTGATCTGATAACAACTTTTCGATCTGTCTCCCACGAGGATTCGTATTATCATTGCCCCACAGAGTACTGTGACCATTAAAGTCACCGAGCAATAAAAATGGCGCTGGAAGCTGGTCTATCAAATCATTCAGCTCCTCTTGACGGATGATAGCATGTGGCGGTAAGTATAGGCAACAGACTGTGAGAAGGGACTGTAAATGAAGTCTCGCAGCCACAGCCTGTAGAGATGTGCGTAGTGTGAGTACAGTGCTGGGGTAATCATGAGAAATAAAGAGACATACTCCTCCAGACACTGTATTACTACGGATAACATCTTTCCTAATGCAGCTATACCTACGGATCTTAGATGTATATGAATCCTTCAAGAAAGTTTCTTGAAGTGCCAAACATGCTGGATTGTAATTAGATATTATGTTTTTCACATCATCCTTCCTAGACCTAAAACCGCGACAGTTCCAAGAAACAAAAGAAGCCATTAACTATTTATAGATGTGTTAAAAGAGGGGTCAGGATCTTCAAAACACTCCTCGTCATCAGATGGGTAAAGTCTTACCTCATCTGAGTCATTATGTGAATCGAGGATACTAAAAGGATTGGCAAGTTTCCCTCTAGGAACGCCAACCTTTGCCGACTTCAATTTAATTGCCTGAAGTGCCTTTGACTTTGCAAGTGATTTTTTGAGAAGAATCGGTTTTTTGGTACTTTCCGAAGAAGATGGTCGTGATGGTAATATGGTATTTGACAAGCTACGTGGGGGTAATCTGGTATGTGACAAGCTAAGTGTTTCAGTTTGTGTACTTTGACTGCATACTGACTTTTTACATGCAGCAGCATATGCTACGCCCACACGTGGAGTCCGAGCTTCTACCTGTTTTTTCGCTTCAAAGTATGACACATTCTGATTGGCACGTACAGTCTGGATTTCTTTCTCCATCACAAACTGCGGACATTTGCGGGAGAAAGATGGGTGTGTGCCTTCACAATTCACACACTTTTCAGGAGCAGTGCAACCAGAACTACCATGCCCACTTCCTGCACAACGTGCACAGATTTCAATTTTCCCGCGGCAAGCCGTTTGGGAATGTCCATATCTCTGGCACTTAAAGCAGCGAAGTGGGTTAGGTATGTATGGTCGGATTTTACAGTTAAGGTACCCGTCTTTCACGTGTGTTGGTAAAGTTGGCCTGTCAAAAGTCAGTATAAGATGTTTGGTTGGGATTATATTCCCATCTTTCCGTATGTTTATACGTTTAACAGCTGAAACTTGCTGGTCACACAAATGATCCAAAATCTCCTCCTCAGTAGTGTGGTAGAGATCAGCTTCAGATATTACCCCACGAGATTTATTAAGTGATGCATGTGCATTCACAGTCACTGGGAAAGTCCCGAAAGCTTTCATCTTCAAAATACTCTCGACTTGGTTGTCGTTCTTAACTTCAACTAATAAGTCGCCAGACCTCAGTTTTTTAACACTGGCAACATCTCCAACGAATGACTTTAACATTTTTTCAATTAAGAAGGGAGATACCTTCTCAAATGATCCCTCTTCTCTTTTAACAATATAATATTTAGCAATAAGGTCAAGACTTTGTTGCTCCCCACGAGGGGGAGAAGAAAAAGAAGTTTTATGAGCCATGAAAGAAAAGAAAGAAAATTCGGGCACTAGTGTCCCACCCTCCATGGAGTCCACGATATCGGGGATAGAGCATCCCGGCAAGCAACAAAAATCATAAAAGAAAACAAAATATGAACAGAACTGTTACGCACGGAATGACTCTACCGGGTTAACCAGTGCCTATACGCAAACAGCCCATCCCTGAAGAAGCCTCCACCCTTTACGAGATTCCCAGAAAATGGACTGATCACTTGATCCCTAGCCGCCGACGAAGTCGAACGACCAGCCGATTGATGTACATGGGACCAATGTACACCTCCCGTTTATCTGAAGCAAGGGCCAAAGTAGTGTATTGGGACAGTATGTCGCCCCTCAACTACCAGGATCCCCCTTTCCAGGGACACGGGTCTCCACGCACGGCAAACACGTGGGTGATTTAATTCGCAAGAGAAGCTGATGGCAACAGAGCGGCACAAAGCTTCTCAAGGGAAGCCCTCACCTCTGATGAGGTAATCACAATGAGGGAAGGAAGAGAAAACAAACGATAAATATAAAACCCAAAATGAGAAGGTATAAACAGACGAAGGGTTAGATCACTGGGGCACCTCGGGGTTGTGAAGCCCGTGTTTACTTAAAGAAAGTAAACCCCCTGAGGGGGAAGATTTATTTGGATTATTTAGGTGAGTCGTTTTTCCTATTATGTATGATAATTTAAATAATTTATTTACTGTATTAATTTAGAATTGTTATATTTTATTTCATAAGTAATTATTTCAGAACACTGTTTTACTAACTGCTACGAGATTTTAACAAGCATGGACATGTTGATAACATGTCATAACAAGCATGGACATGATTAAATAAAATTTTTAAGTGTTTAAATTTAGACTGTATTATGAAATCCATTTTGCAAGTTCATTTATTATTATTTGGAAAGAACACTGTTTTATTAACTGCTACGAGATTTTAACAAGCATGGACATGTTGATAATTTAAATAAATGTTTTAAGTGTTTAAATTTAGACTGCATTATGAATGCCATTTTGCAAATTCCTTTATTATTATTTGGAAAGAACACTGTTTTATTAACTGCTATGAGATTTTAACAAGCATGGACAAGTTGAAAAATTATGTTTTAGTTTAAGCTGCATTCTATTTCATTCTATTATGTATTAATTAGGTTATAGGTAATTAGTTATTTCATCATGATTTTTATAGTGACATTTTTAAATGTTATTAATTTTCAAATGTAATAACTGCTTTAATGTTATTTTAGTTTTCTGAAACGATGTCTGATAACTTAAATATCGTTGGAGTGAACAATGTTGAAGAAATGGATACTTCAATCCATCCAAACGAATTAGTGAGTATTTGACGATTTATTATTTTTATTTTACAAGGCCACATAGGGATTTGCAGACCTTTTTGCTTCCAATGTTGATTTCGGGCCTAGAGGCGGCATCGATCGTCCTTAGCCATTACAATCAACATTAGTTACTCATAAACTTGATTCGGTAACCCTATTGTGGGGCTGGAGTATGGCAACTGTTTAACTTCCTTTCTTGCAAATGGTCTGAAAAATAGTTTTTTTTTTTTTTTGGTCTTCCGTTCCCTATCCAACAAAAGGATAGGTTACGCAGGTTAGGTTAGGAATTGAATTTATGTAAATTTCTGTGTTAGGTCATGCATGGGTTATCGCTAAATAGTGTTCAGTAAACTAATTTTCGATGATCTGTTTAGAAAATAGTCAAAGTTGCACTAAATCCACGCCAAATTTTTTAATACTTTATTGATAAACTAAATAATTTAATCATAAGGAAATAATTTATTCAAACATTATTGCTTATTTTAGGATGGTGAGGTATCGTCTCATGTAGCGAGCCGTATCATAAATGTGCCATTTGTTCTGGAATCTATTTCTGTAAGTAACATTTGAAATACAATACGATATAATTAAATTATTTTGAAACAAATTAAATTTTATTTCACATTTATAGGATTTCCCCAATTTACCAACCACAAACCTGAGTGAACATCATAGTGTTAATGTCTTGCATGTAAGTTTTTTTTTTTTTTATTATTATTATATTGTTTAGGGTTGAATTTAAAACTTTCCTGTTTTCTGAAGAAGAAAAAAACTAAGTTATTATTATTTTTTTTTTTTTTTAAATAGACTTGTGACATTTGTATGAAAACGTTTAAACAGAAATGCCATCTCACTCGACATAAAAAAAATACATGCAAGACCTGTATTAGTTGTAAGTATTTAAAATTTAAGAAAGAGTATTATAAAGCAAAATTTTGAAATGATTTTTAATATCTCCCCCTCTTCCCCAGACCCCTCCTGTTGTAACAGTTTCTGATTTGAATTCTGTTGCTAGATCTTCTACCGTAGCAGTTGATAAATCTTCTACTGCGAAATTTGTAAGTAAATTTACCAGGTTTTAAATAGAGAATTAGTGTACTTACCGAAATGTATAACTCAAAAAAAATCTTTAATAATGGGAGTTTACTTTTTATAGGTTTGCAATGTTTGCAATAAAACTTTTGACCAGAAATCCCATCTCATTCGACATAAAAAAATACATGCAAGAGCTGCATTAATTGTAAGTATTTAAAATTTAAGAAAGAGTATTATAAAGCAACATTTTGAAATGATTTTTAATATCTCCCCCTCTTCCCCAGACCCCTCCTGTTGTAACAGTTTCTGATTTGAATTCTGTTGCTGGATCTTCTACCGTATCAGTTGATAAATCTTCTACTGCGAAATTTGTAAGTAAATTTACCACGTTTTAAATAGAGAATTAGTGTACTTACCAAAATGTATAACTCAATAAAAAAAAATCTTTAATAATGGGAGTTTACTTTTTATAGGTTTGCACTGTATGCAAAAAGACTTTTGGACAGAAGTGCCATCTCACTCGACACTTGAAGTTACATTCAGGAGTAAAAGATTATAAATGTGAAATTTGCAACATATTATTCACTACTAACTCAAACCTATCCCGTCATTTGAATACTCATGAAAAAACCTTTGAATGCAAACAATGCAGCGAAGTTTTCACTTTAAAATCTGAATTGCTTCAACATAATAAATCCAATCATTATATGAGGAAGAGGAAATCTGATATGAATCAAATGAATAGCTCTCCGAAACGTCAGCGTGTTCCACATCGAACATTAGATGTGTTTTCTATTTATACAATATCTCCACCAAACCCTAAAGATGATTTATTATCGTTTCTAGACAATTCAAGAATTGAAATATTATTTCATATTTCTGATGAATTGCTTGCCAATAGAGGTTTGAAGTGGTATGCTACCATTCTAGTGATACTGTCACGTGAAAACAATGAAGGAGTAAAAGAATATGCATATCCTCATTTTCGTTCCAAAGTCATGATTGATTTAATAGTTGAGACGATAGATAATCATATCTCAGAAGCCATTGGAAAAATTAATACTTCCTTTGAAGAATTCATAAATAATGGATCGGGGTGGGAATTGGACGAGTTAAGAAATCTAGAGATTCATTCAGCCGTTTATCACCCTCTTACGGCAAGTAGTTTCATAGAAACTCCTGAAACGCTTCGTTTGAAGAATGCCATAATAAATGTCCAAAATAATAATGATGATAAATGTATAGTTTGGAGTATTTTAGCCCACAAGATGAATATACACTACATGGATCATCCTTCCAGGATATCTCATTATATCCCTTTTGAAAGTGAAATAAATTTGGGGAATATACAATGTCCAGTACCTGTATCAAAAATACGAATAATTGAAAATTTAAATCAGTTAAGAATAAATGTGTTCGGTTATGAAAAGGAGGTTTTTCCACTTTATATTTCCCCAAGAAATGATGAAGATTGCATCAACTTGTTACTTATCAGTAAAGAAGATCGGAACCATTATTGCCTAATTAAGAATATGAGCCGTCTCTTAGGGAATTTAACTAATCATAATGGAGAAGTATTTTATTGTTTTCGATGTTTGCATCGTTTCAGCACTAACTCACTTTTGGCGGAGCACACACCTTTTTGTAAAGAACATGATATTCAACGAATAGAAATGCCTACCGATAAGGATAAAATGTTACAATTTAAAAATATTCATTATCAACACCCTATTCCATACATTATCTATGCTGACTTTGAAGCCATAATTAAACCAATTCCAAGCTGCTCTCGAGATAGCATACAATCTTATACAGAGAAGCTCTTTAGACATGAAGCTTGTGGCTATGCTCTCGTTGTAATAGATGAATTTGGGAAAAGTGTCAAACCTGTTCAAATATATCGAGGGATAGATGCAGTGAATCACTTTTTAAAAACGATTATTGAAATTAAGGAGGAATTATCTAAAAATTTAATTATAAATACTCCATTAAAAATGTCTCGGAATGACATAATATCCTTTGAAACAGCTACGGAGTGCAACATTTGTCAGAAACCCCTAGGGAATAAACGTATAAGAGATCACAATCACCTAACTGGAGAATTTCGTGGTGCAAGTCATCCAAAGTGCAATCTTCAATTTAAATTGTCAAAAAAAATTCCCGTTGTCTTTCATAATCTTAAAAAATATGATGCGCATCACATCATGCAACATCTCGGAGAAGTTAAGGATCACACATTTCGTGTAATTGCTACCAATATTGAAAGTTATATCTCCTTCAGTTTGGAAAAAGATCATTCCGGAACAAAAATTTCTCTTCAATTTATTGATTCCCTTCAATTTTTACCAACGTCTCTAGCTAAATTGGTTGAGAATTTAGATTTATCACAATTCAACATTATCCGAGAAAATATTAAACATTCAAATGTAGACATGCTATTTAGAAAAGGAGAGTATCCCTACAGTTATATAGACAGTTTTGAGAAATTTAATGAAACGAATCTCCCTCCACCAGACGCCTTTAGAAACGATATGACCGAAGAAGATGTGACACCTGAGCGTTATTCTCATGCCCAAAATATATGGAATACTTTTGATATAAAGACCTTAGGTGATTACCATGACTTATATGTCAAAACAGACGTGTTATTATTAGCTGATGTTTTTCAGAATTTTCGATCATTATGCTTAAACTACTATCAGTTAGATCCAGGTCATATGATGACTTCACCCAGATTAGCTTGGCATGCCTGTCTCAAGATGTCTCCTGAGCCCCTTGAATTATTAACAGACCTGGAGATGCATCTGTTCTTTGAGAAAGGGATCCGCGGTGGAGTCTCGATGATTAGCAAGAGAATGGCGAAAGCTAATAATAAGTACTTTCCTGATTTTGAGAGCAGTAAGCCCAGCACATATATTATGTACCTCGATGCAAACAATTTATATGGTAATTATAATTAATTAATTCACTTTCATTAATTATATAAAAAAAAAAATAAAAAAAAAAGGTAATTTTTTTTTCTACTAACTCTAATTTTTTTAATTTTTTTTAGGATGGGCTATGTCGCAACCACTTCCCTGTGGAGATTTTAAGTGGGTTGAGCCTATAGAAGAAATCCTAAGTGAAATTCTCACTCTTCCTGAAGATTCAAGCAAAGGATATATTTTGGAGGTGGACTTAATTTATCCTGAATCTTTGCATCCAAATCACAATGATTATCCACTTGCTCCAGAAAAAGTATCTGTATCAAAAAAAGACTTCTCTCCTTACGCCAAAAGTGCATTGAAAAACAAGTTTATTCCTACAACAAAATTAGTTCCAAACCTAAACGATAAAATTAAATATGTTATATATCATCGAAATTTACAACTTTACACGAGTCTTGGATTAGAAATACAAAAAGTTCATAGGATAGTTCAATTTACCCAAAAACCCTGGTTACAATCGTATATTAACTTTAATACTGAGAAAAGAAAAGAATCGAAATCAACATCTGAGAAGAATTTTTTCAAATTATTAAATAATGCAGTTTATGGCAAAACACTAGAAAACGTCTGTGGACATATAGACGTACAACTTGTTAACACGGAGAAGAAAGCCAAAAAATTAGTAGCTGCTCCTACTTTTAAATCTTTTAAAATTTTTGACCATGATTTAGTAGGAGTTCAGCGATGCAAAACTAAAATTTTACTTAACAAGCCGATTTACGCTGGATTTGTTGTGTTGGAATTAAGCAAATATTTAATGTTTGATTTCCATTACAATCATATGAAGAAGGTGTATGGGGAGAGAGTCAATTTACTTTTTACTGACACGGATTCTCTTACTTATGAAGTTGAAACGGAGGATTTTTATGCCGATATGACTAGGGATAGTCATTTATTTGACACGTCCGACTATCCACCGAGTCATCCTGCTTTCAGCATAATAAATAAAAAGAAAATCGAATGTTTCAAAGATGAATTGAATGCAAAAGCCATTGATGAATTTATAGGTCTACGCGCAAAAATGTATAGTTTGATTACTGGAATGCAGGAGGAAAAAAAAACTATGAAGGGAATTTCTCGTCATGTTGCTAAGAAAGTTAAACATAGAGATTATAAGTAAGTTTTATAAATGTTAATGTTTTTCATGTTTCTAATCCAACGAAATAATTCTAAAAGATTAATTTGTAATAAATGCATTTAAAATGAATATTTATTTCTTTAGGGAGTGCTTACTAAATAACAGTTACTCAAGAGCAACTCAACTGCGATTTTCCAATGAAAGACATCAGCTATACACTACGTCAATAAATAAAGTGGCATTATCATCTTTTGATGACAAAAGATACCTCTTAGAAGATGGTATACATTCGTATGCGTATGGACACTACAAGATCACTCAAGAGCGGAAAGAAGAGGATAATTTGCTTTAGCTCTGGTAAATGAATAGGAAGTAGGTGAGAAGATGCAAAGTGAGGCGGTACAAATTCAATTAAAATGAAGTACCGGGTGGTGGTGGGATCCTCACTTAAAAAAAAATTAAATTGATTTCATTTTGATAGAAGAAATATTAGGAAATATTTTTCATTTAACTTTGAATAAATTCAATTTTATATGATATTTAATAGATCTACAGTAAAATCTTAGAATCAATGACTAACGCAACGCATCCAACTAAAAATTACGAGTCACGATTTATTACTATCAAAAATATACTGTAGAGAATATGTCTTCGTAGCTCAGTTGTCAAATCGACAGATCACTGAGCCACGAAGACATTTTATCATGCTGGTTCGAATCCCACTTTCGTCGAAAAATATTTAGGGAAAAACATTATTAAATTTATTCATTATTACATTATTATTTATTTATTAATTTAATTTTTAAATTTATTTTATATCAATAGATGGCGCCACCTTTTTAACTAAACCTTTCTAACTAAATTAAGAGAGAGACTTAGCATGTTGCCACCTCTAAATGGTAAATTTTCCACTCAAACACGTTAAAATCAGGTTTAAATGACTGTGACGTCACGAGATAAAAGCTTATAAGTATAATGTCTCCATTAAGGAGAAGGAACCCTACAACTCATCTCCTGCAGGATGGAGGGATGGGACGATGACGTCATCTAAAATTGTAGGTGTTGCCATCTCTAACAAGCTAAATTCGGGTATATTCCCGCAGAAACATATTAAATTCGTATTTATTTCCATGTTATGACGTCATACTCACTGTGACGTCACAAGCATAAAAGCCTATAAGTATAATGTTTTTGTTTAGAAGCAGCATAATTACAACTCAACCCTTCATCCCTCCTTGAGACAACTCAACCCCTGCGGATGAGGGACGAGGGATGATGACGTCATCTAAAATTGTAGGTGTTGCCACCTCTAACAAGCTAAATTCGGATATATTCCAACAGAAACATATAAAAATGGTATTTATTTTCATGTCATGACGTCATACACACTGTGACGTCACAAGCACAAAAGCCTATAAGTATAATGTCTTCATTCAGGAGAAGGAAACAAACAACTCAACCCCACGCCTTCCTAAACTTAGCAGAAATCGAAACTAAATGGTGTTGCCACCTTTAAGAAGCTAAATTTTAATATTATGACGTCATATCCACTATGACGTCACGAGAAACAGCCTATACCGAAACCAAAACTGAAGCAGGAGGAAAACAACTCAACAGAAGGAGTCGAATAACTCAACTCCACTTCCGGTGACGTCATATCCTGTGACGTCATATCCTGTGACGTCATTATCCCATCCTTCCATCCCTCCTGGCTTGGAACTCTCCTTTTTATACTACTGTGTTTTATACTGCTGTGAAAAATATATTAGTAACAGTTTGCTCAATCTATCTCCCCCCTAATCGTAACATCCGACAATCAGAATTAGACAGGCTTTGTGACCATCTTCCACCCCCTATTATTTTAATGGGGGATTTCAATGGTCACAGTCCTCTTTGGGGTAGCCCAGATGTAAATCAACGTGGAAGACAAGTCGAAAAAATGATAGATGACCAAAATCTGTGTCTTCTAAATAATGGGCAACATACACACTTCCACACCCTGTCGAGGACGTTTCACACCATCGATCTTGTCTTGTGTTCTCCATCTCTCCTACATCTATGGTCGTTTCATGTCGGACGGGATCTCTTCCACAGTGATCACTTCCCCGTCCGTCTGGAGATGCTAGGAGTTGGTGCTGTTCCCTCTGTTCGCGCTCCTCGTTTTATATTTGAATCAGCAGATTGGGAACAGTTTTCTTCCCTCGTCGATATCTCTGACGAGATGGTGAACCAAGACGATATCGATGAAGCGGTAAATTCTATCACCCGTGCCATATTGGAAGCTGCTCGTTTTTCCATTCCTATAACATCTACAAATCTACCGAAAATTCTGAAACCATGGTGGAATCACGACTGTAAAAATGCACATAAAAAGCGGAGGAAGGCTTGGGGCAATTTTCGCCGATGTCCCACTGAAGCCAACCTCATCGCCTTAAAATGTGCCCCAGCTGAAGCTCGTAGGATCCGCCGGCGTAGCCAGAAGGACTCTTGGATGCGTTATGTCAGCACTATAACATCGGATACCTCTTCTAAAAGGGTCTGGAACAAAGTAAATAAAATCAAGGGCCAATACCCAAGACACTCTATTTCTGTATTGGAAACAGATCTGGGTATTGTTTCAGACCCTAAAGGTATTGCTGATACTCTGGCTGACTCGTTCGCAAAAGTATCCAGCAACTCGAATTACAAAGAGCCTTTCGCCTCTATCAAACCCAAATCTGAGAAAACTAAACTAAATTTTTCATCTACCGAGTTGGAAGACTATAATGCTGATTTCACCATGGCTGAGTTAATGCGAGCTCTGTCAAATACTCGCGGCTCAGCTGTTGGTCATGATGAAATCCATTATAGTATGCTGAAACATCTCCAGCCTCTCCAACTCAAGTTCCTTCTCAAGCTATATAATAGAATCTGGCGGGAAAACAAATTTCCGTCAGCATGGCAACGCGCTCTTGTAATTCCGATTGTCAAGCCAGATAAAGACGCTAAGAGTCCTTCCAGCTACAGACCAATAGCATTAACTAGTTGCTTATGCAAACTATTAGAAAAATTAGTCAATGCTCGTCTGCTTTTTTATTTGGAACACAACAATTGTCTCTCTCGGTTTCAAAGTGGTTTCCGTCGTGGGCGAAGTACACTTGACAACCTGCTCCTCCTTGAAACATCCATTCGGGAGGCATTTGTCAAGCGGAACCATTTGGTGTCTGTATTTTTCGACATGGAGAAAGCCTATGACCGTACTTGGAGATATGGTATCCTCAGAGACCTTCATAATTTAGGTCTCAGAGGAAATTTACCACTCTTTATTGAGAATTTCCTTTCTCGGAGAGTCTTCCAAGTACGTGTCAACTCTGTCTTATCAGATGAGTTTGTTCAGGAGCAAGGCGTTCCCCAGGGAATTGTATTGAGCTGCGCACTGTTTATCATCAAAGTTAACGACATTATGACCTGCCTACCACCTGCAGTGTCTGTTTCGCTTTTCGTCGACGACTTTCAAATATCGTGCGCCTCAATAAACATGTCTCTTATTGAAAGACAGATTCAAATTGCCATCAGAAGGATTTCGGACTGGGCTAATCAAAATGGCTTTGCATTCAATGCACAAAAAACCGTGGCCATGCACTTCTGCAGGAAACGTGAGCTTCATAACGACCCTGAGCTTTTTATAAATGGGGCTCAGATACCTATTGTATCAGAAACGAAGTTTCTTGGGGTCATTTTCGATCCGAAGCTCACGTTCCTGCCTCATATAAAACATCTGAGAGTAAAGTGCACTAAAGCTCTGAACCTTCTGAAAGTGCTATCTAACACTTCCTGGGGTGCTGATACCACCTCCATGTTGAGAATATACAGATGCCTTATTCGTTCCAAACTTGATTATGGTTCTGTGGTGTACGGATCCGCCAGAAAATCGGTGTTGATGCTCCTTGACCCTGTCCACCACCAAGGTGTCAGAATCGCGTCGGGAGCCTTCCGTACATCACCAATTCCAAGTGTACTTAATATATGTTTGGAGCAACCTTTGAAACTGAGACGAGACAAGCTGTCTTTAAAATTTTATTTTAAAATTAAAAGTCACCCACATCATCCTCTCTCTCATAATATTTATAGTCCATCTCATACGAGACTTTTTAACTCACGCCCATCTTGCATTCCATCATTTTCATTGCGAATTCATTCAATTCTTACATCTCATAATATTGATAATTTCAGGATTCGTCCTCTCACATTCACACAACCACCTTGGCATCCTCATAACATCAAAGTTTTAAATGTATTTGGTAATTTTAAAAAATGTGAAACACCAGATGTAATATTTACTCAGCTGTTTTATTACCATAGGCATAACTTTTCAAATTTTAAAGCAATGTATACGGATGGGTCGAAAAGCCAGGGACATGTCGGAGCAGCTGCAGTTTACGACGATAACATCTGCTCACGTGAGCTGCATCAAAGCTGCTCCATCTTTACAGCTGAGTCCCTGGCTATCTTCTTGGCCTTGCAATATATTTTACAGCAAGGCCATAGCCAGTGGATTATTTATACAGATTCGAAGAGCTGTTTAGATGCGTTAAGTAATCCACTCAGCCAGACCCATTCTTTTATTTTAGATATTTTAAAGATTCATTCAACACTTTTAGATAGAGGTTTTAATGTTCTTTTTTGTTGGATCCCAGGTCATGTGGGGATCATGGGTAACGAGCGCGCAGACATAATAGCTCGAACTGCAAGTGGACCTAGGAGCACTTGGCTCTGCCCTGACGACGCATATAAAGCTTGTGACACTGCTCTGTCTCTCACTTGGCAGGCCATGTGGGATGCACAGACAGCTAACAAGCTGCGTTCGTTTCAGCCCTCAATTTCCGGATTCGCGCCCATTCAGCTATCTCGGAAAAGGGAAGTGCTCCTGACCCGTCTTAGAATAGGCCACACTCGTTTTACCCATGTGCATCTTCTGCTGGCAGAAGATGCCCCCACATGCAACACCTGTGGAGTTATGTTTTCTGTGTTTCATATTTTAAATGAATGTCCAGCTTTTAACGCCATCAGATTGAGATTTTTTAAATTTAATCATCCTCCATTATCATCTCTTTTAAGTTCACCCCCACATGAAAATCTTTTTAGATTCTTACTTGAGATTGGATTTTATTACTTGATTTAGAATTTTATATAAAATCTTTTACCCTTTGTTGATCTCAATATATTTTTAATCGTTTATTTTTAACATGGTAGATTTAGATAAATTTTTTCGGCACAGTATGGCCCACGTGAAGCCCTTGTGCCAGAAAAATCGAACCAACCAACCACAGGGGGAGCCCGAATATAAATTTGTAGGGCGCTAGCATAATTAGGGCCCGAGAAAATGGGGGGGGGGGGGCAAAAGAACAGGTGTGGTCAGGTGAACCATCTAAAACACAAGATAGAAACACCAAACCACTTGCATTCGAAAGAGGGCCAATAACAACTTCTAAATATAAAATTACAAACAAATCGGCCTAGAAGCAGGCGCTTAAATAAGGGGCGGAACTACAAAGGTAAGCAGTTAAAACATCAAAGAAAAAGTGCCGCCACGCCCGAAAAACACTATTAAAAATCAAAATAAACACTAAAGCCACCCAAAAATGTGAGCAGGATGAAGTAATCTACCTTTTAGGCCAAACCCCAACTTAAAATCATAATATGGACCGGAGTTATTAATGATTAAACATTCAGGTGTACAGGTAACCGGAATCCATCAACATTAAAATATGGGGGTAGGTGAAAACAAATTTGATTTTCGTAATGGGTACCCCCCTCAGGGGGTTTACTTTCTCAAAGTAAATACGGGCTTCACAACCCCGGGGTGCCCCAGTGATCTATCCCTCCCTCTGTTTTACCTTCTTTTTTGGGTTATGTATTTATTGTTTGGCTTCTCTTCCTTCCCTCGTTGTGGTTACCTCTTCAGAGGTGAGGGCTCCCTTTGAGAAGCTTTATGCCGCTCTGTTGCTATCAGCTTCTCTCGGGGATTATATCACCCACGTGTTTGCCGTGCGTGGAGACCCGTGTCCCTGGAAAGGGGGATCCTGGTAGTTGAGGGACGACATACTGTCCCAATACACTACTTTGGCCCTTGCTTCAGATAAACGGGAGATGTACATTGGTCCCATGTGCATCAATCGGCTGGTCGTCCGACTTCGTCGGCGGCTTGGGATCAAGCGACCGGCTCGTCTACTGGGAATCTCGTTAAGGGTGGAGACTTCTACAGGGACGAGTCGGTCGCGTATAGGCACTGGATAACCCGTTAGTGACTTACCGTGCGTAACTTTTTAGTTGTGATTTTTTTTTCTTTTCATTATTTTAGTTGCTTGCCTGTATTCACTAACCCCGAGGTCGCGGACTCCATGGTGGGTGGGACTCTAGTGCCCGAATAAAATAAAAAATAACTTATGGAAACTAAATCTCCTTCTTTAAGCCCGGCGGGAGGCCCAAATCCCCAAAATCTAACTAAATCTGCTAAACGTACAATAGAGGTTGACAGTGATGCAATACCAAAAAAACAAGCTTCTCAACTGAATGAACCCACTTTCTTAGTTGTTCAATCCGAATCCGGTGAATTGGGAAAAATGTCGCCATTTTTCATCCAAAAGGGCATAAAGGGTATCTGTGGCAACGAGCCGAAAAACATAAAAAAGCTAAAATCGGGTGACTTTCTTATTCAAACAAAAGATTCAAGACAATCGCAATACTTACTTGCAGCATCGACAATGGGAAACATCAAAATCAACGTAACACCACATAAAGGTCTGAACTCATCCCAAGGCGTCATTTCAGAATCGGATCTTCAACACGTTGAAGATACCGAAATTCTGAAAGAACTTTCTCAGCAAGGGGTAACAAATGTACGCCGAATCACTATCAAAAGGGATGGCAACATAATAAAGACCAAGCATATCATTTTGACCTTCAACTCCCCAACCTTACCAAGCAAAATTACAGCAGGATATCTATGTTGCCCAGTTCGACCATATATTCCGAACCCATTGCGATGCTTTAAATGCCAAAAGTTCGGGCATTCCAGGAACACATGTAGGAGTGACCAAGAAGTTTGCGCAGTGTGCGGCAGCACTGAACACCAAAGCAAAGGCTGCCAAGCTGAGCCCACCTGCGTAAACTGCTCTGGAAACCATCCATCTTTTTCCAGAAAGTGCCCTACATATGATAAAGAAAAGAAAATTCAAGAAATTAAAACCCACAGTAACATCTCGTATCCGGAAGCCCGAACTATTTATGAAAACACAATTGAAAACTCTATGGCCAAAACAATAGCCAAAGCAATTGCCCCCAAATCAACACAAGTAAAATCAATAGCCACACAAACAGATATTCATGTACCTAATTCTCAAATGTCACCCGAACAACTGCTTAAATGTTTTTCTCCGCTCATCAAACACAGTACCTCTTCATCTCAGACAACCCCAATTCCCGGAAATTTGAATTCTAATAAAAATCCCCCCAAAACTAATGTAAAACCTCTAAAAAACAAAAAGCAATCTGAAACTAAACAAACCAGTAAACCCGGAGAAGCTCTAAAAACTAAAATCCAATCAAAAATCCTGTCAAATAAACAACAAAAAGTCAAACCAAGGAAAGAGAAGTCTGAATCATCGCCATCATCCACCGATGATGAAGCAGATGTCATCTCGGGTCTCGACCCAGGTGACATGGAGGTCGACCCAGGCCTCGAAACCCCTGCTCTTCTTCATCCGAGGAGCAAGTCTCTAGACCGGCGGATCGGCAATTCTTCCAAGTAACATTCAATATGTTATCTTGGAACTGTCGCGGTTTCCATCACAATTCGGTAGATATAAAACACCTCGTAGATTTACACAAACCTGTCTGTTTCTGTTTGCAAGAGACGCTCTTGAAGCCTTTTCAGAGCTCTCTTGTTAGGGGGTATAATCCTCTACGTAAGGACTACCTCAACGGCGACAGAGCTAGCGGTGGTGTTGCTATATTCACATCTAATAGCAGTCCATCCACCCCGTTATCGCTCACGACCACCTTACAAGCTGTTGCCGTTAGAGTATCTGTGAAAAATCAATTAGTAACAGTTTGCTCAATCTATCTCCCCCCTAATCATAACATACGACAATCAGAATTAGACAGGCTTTGTGACCAGCTTCCACCCCCTATTATTTTAATGGGGGATTTCAATGGTCATAGTCCTCTTTGGGGTAGCCCAGACATAAATCAACGTGGAAGACAAGTTGAAAAGTTATTAGACGACTATAATCTTTGCGTACTTAATAACGGGCAACCCACATATTTCCACACTCCATCGAGGACATTTCACGCCATCGATCTAACCTTGTGTTCACCATCTCTCCTACATCTATGGTCTTTTCATGTCGGACGGGATCCTTACCATAGTGATCATTTCCCTATCCGACTGGAGATGTTAGGAGTCGATGCTGTTCCCTCTGTTCGTATACCTCGTTTTAAAATAGAATCAGCAGATTGGGAACAGTTTTCTTCCGTCGTCCATTTTTCAGACGAGATGGTGAACCAAGGTGACATCGATGATGCAGTAAATTCTGTCACCCAGGCCATCTTGGAAGCTGCTCGCTTTTCCATACCATTGACATCTGCCAATCTACCAAAAATACCAAAACCGTGGTGGAACCACGAATGTATAATTGCTCACAAAAAGCAGAGGAAGGCCTGGGGTATCTTTCGCCGATACCCCACTGAAGCCAACCTCATAGCTTTTAAATGCGCTCGAGCTGAAGCTCGTAGAATCCGCCGGCGTAGCCAGAAGGACTCTTGGATGCGTTATGTTAGCACTATAACATCGAATACCTCTTCTAAAAGGGTCTGGAATAAAGTTAATAAAATCAAGGGCCAATATCCTAGACACTCTACTTCTATCTTAGAGACTAATCTAGGAATTATTTCAGATCCTAAAGGTATTGCTGACACTCTGGCTGATTCCTTTGCTAAAATATCTAGCAATTCGAATTACCAAGAGCCGTTTGCCTCTATTAAACACAAAGCTGAGAAGACTAAATTGAATTTTACATCTACCGCGTTGGAAAACTATAATGCTGATTTTACTATGGCCGAGCTGATGCGAGCTCTTTCAAACACTCGCGGCTCGGCTGTTGGTCACGACGAAATCCATTATAGTATGCTGAAACATCTCCAGCCTTTCCAACTGAAATTTATTCTCAAGCTGTACAATAGGATCTGGCGGGAAAATAAATTTCCGTCAGCATGGAAACGTGCTCTTGTGATTCCAATAGTCAAGCCAGGTAAAGACCCTAAGAGTCCTTCCAGCTACAGGCCTATAGCATTAACTAGTTGCATGTGCAAGTTACTTGAAAAATTAGTCAACGCTCGCCTCCTTTTTTATTTGGAAGATAACAATTGTCTCTCTCGGTTTCAAAGTGGTTTCCGTCGTGGACGCAGTACACTTGACAACCTGCTCCTCCTTGAAACATCCATTCGGGAGGCATTTGTCAAGCGGAACCATTTGGTGTCTGTATTTTTCGACATGGAGAAAGCCTATGACCGTACTTGGAGATATGGTATCCTCAGAGACCTACATAATATGGGTCTCAGAGGAAATTTACCACTCTTTATTGAGAATTTCCTTTCTCGGAGAGTCTTCCAAGTACGCGTCAACTCTATCTTATCAGATGAGTTTATTCAGGAGCAAGGCGTTCCCCAGGGAAGTGTATTGAGCTGCGCACTGTTTATCGTCAAAGTCAACGACATTATGACCTGCCTACCACCTGCAGTGTCTGGTTCGCTTTTCGTCGACGACTTTCAAATATCGTGCGCCTCAATTAACATGTCTCTTATTGAGAGACAGATCCAAATTGCCATCAGAAGGATTTCAGACTGGGCCAATCAGAATGGCTTTGCATTCAATGCACAAAAGACCGTGGCCATGCACTTTTGCAGGAAACGTGAGCTTCATAACGACCCTGAGCTTTTTCTAAACGGGGCTCAGATACCCATTGTATCAGAAACGAAGTTTCTTGGGGTCTTTTTCGATCCGAAGCTCACGTTCCTGCCTCATATAAAACATCTCAGAATAAAGTGCATTAAAGCTCTGAACCTTCTAAAGGTGCTTTCCAACACTTCCTGGGGTGCTGATACTACCTCCATGCTACGGATATACAGATGCCTTGTTCGTTCCAAACTTGATTATGGGTCTGTGGTGTACGGATCCGCCAGAAAATCGGCGTTGATGCTCCTTGACACTGTTCACCACCAAGGTGTCAGAATTGCGTCAGGAGCCTTCCGTACATCACCAATTCCAAGTGTACTTAACATATGTCTGGAACGACCTTTGAAACTGAGACGAGACAAGCTGTCTTTAAAATTTTATTATAAAATCAAAAGTCATTCACGCCATCCTCTCTCTCATAATATTTATAATCCATCTCATACAAGACTTTTTAATGCTCGTCCATCCTGCATCCCATCATTTTCATTGCGAATACATCAAATCCTTTCATCTCATAGTTTGGACAACTTCAAAGTTCGTCCTGTCATTTTTAATGTACCACCTTGGCATCATCATAATATCATAGTTTTAAACATTTTTAATAATTTTAAAAAATGCGATACCCCTGACATTGTTTTTACTACTCTCTTCCATTACCATAGGACAAATTTTTCTCATTTTAAACCAATTTATACCGATGGGTCGAAAAGCCAGGGACATGTTGGAGCTGCTACAGTTCATGACAATAACATCATGTCTCGCGAACTACACAGTAGCAGTTCTGTCTTTTCAGCTGAGTCCCTGGCTATACTCTTGGCCGTACAATATATCCTAGAGCAAGAGCACGGCCAGTGGATTGTTTATACAGACTCGAAGAGCTGTTTGGATGCCTTAAATAATCCACTGAGCCAGACCCATCCTTTCATCTTAGACATTTTAAAAATACACATTTTACTTTTAGAGAGAAATTTTAAAGTTCTTTTTTGTTGGATCCCAGGTCATGTGGGGATCATGGGTAACGAGCGAGCAGACACAATTGCTCGATATGCAGGTGGACCTAGGAGCACTTGGCTCTGCCCTGACGACGCAATAAAAGCTTGTGACACTGCTCTGTCTCTCACTTGGCAGGCCATGTGGGATGCACAGACGGCTAACAAGCTGCGTTCGTTTCAGCCCCTGATATCCGGATTTGCCCCCATACAGCATTCCCGGAAAAGGGAAGTGCTCCTGACCCGTCTTAGAATAGGCCACACTCGTTTTACCCATGTGCATCTTCTGCTGGCAGATGATGTCCCCACATGTAATTCCTGTGGAGTTGTCTTTTCTGTTTTACATATTTTATCAGAGTGTCCTTCTTTTAATCTGACAAGGCAACGCCTTTTTAATTCATATCATCCTTCATTATCCTCGCTTTTAAGTTCACCCCCTCATGTAAATATTTTTAAGTTCTTACAAGAAATTGGATTTTACTACCTCATTTAATGTATTAATTGAAATGTTTTCATAATCATTTTTTTTAAATAACGTTTATTATTAATGCTTTTATGGTTTCGGCGCAGTATAGCCTAGAAGTTGCTCTTGCGCCAGTAAACCCAAAACCAAAACCAAACCAAACCAAACCGTAATGGGTACCCCATGGGGACTCCGAATCTAAATTTTCAAGGAGCTAGCATAATTAGAACACGAGAAATGAGGGGGGGGGGCGATGAAACAGGTGTGCATTGCATAACACTAAAATTACAAGTAACCCAGCATTGGGATCGGTCCAAGGAGGGTGGGAACAGGTAAGTTGGACTAAGATAGCCTAAAAAGATATATAATAAGCCCTAATCGGAATGATAGATCAAAAATTAGAGGGGGCTTATACCTGTAAAAAACTAAAAATGACATGCCATTTAAATTGAGATAGGCAATTCAAATTTTGGGAACAGGTGAGTATCACCTATTCCGGATGACAGCCTTGGACCGAGCACAATCAATCAATAATTAAGGGTGTTAAAATTAAAAAACCCCTATTAGTGGGGAAGCAGTGGGAATAAAAGGTAAACAACAGGTGTGTATTATGTTACACTAAAATTGTAAGAAAACCAGTTATGGGATCGGTCCAAGGGGGGTGGGAACAGGTAAGTAAGAACAAAACACCCCAAAAAGATATATTATATGCCCTAATCGGGATGATAGTTCAAAAATTAGGGGGGGAGGGGGCTTATACCTGCTTAAAACTAAAAATGTCATGCCATTTAAATTACATTAGACATTTGAAAGTATGGGAACAGGTTAGTATCCCCTATTCCGGGTGACAGCCTTGGACCGAGCACAAACAAACTTAAATTACAGGTGTTATGATTAAAAAAACACTATTAGTGGGGAAACAGTGGGGATAAAATGTAAACAAAGGACCATATCGCGGATTGTCAATTAACATGCTAAAAATAAACAATTTAAATGCACAGGTGTATCAAGATAATGCACAAATACAACCTAACCCTGGCATAATGGTGGACAATTGAGAATACTAAGAAATAAACCTATATACACTATATACATTTATATACAAAAGCCGTGAGCAGAGAAAATTTAATTAAAAGACTCACCAAACCATGGCAACGCTGGGACCTCACCCTCAATTAACTTAGCCAAGCATGGCAAGATACACTATTGGACGATGCTTGGATTCAGGCAACGCTGGGCACACACACACGCGCACAACACAACACAGAGGAAGGCACAACACTACTGAAGACGAAAGCACAACACTGATCTTGAGCCTTGGATGATGTCACAAGTAGGAAGAGGTACTCCGATGACGAATGGCCAACCCATGACGTCACAGTGGATGATCACGGCACAAGGGGGACACCAGGCCTGGTCTAGCATGGGGGGGGGCGCAAGGACAAGCGCCCACACCAACCTTGGCTGACGTCACAGGTAGGCCCAGGGTATTCTTCTTACATCATCAGGGGCTTGGGGCACTTCAGTAGAGAAAGGAAATTGACGCGTTTTCCATAATTCCCGCAATACGGGCAAATTCCTCCAACGCGACAAAAATGCACAAATTAGTGCTCGGGAGAAGCTATAAAAGACAGCAGTCCAACATTAATAAGAGCCAAAGGCCAATTAAGAAGTAAAAGAAAAGAAAAAAGTTTGACGTTAAAAAAAAGAAGTCAGAAAAAAAGGTCGGGAGAAGAAAAGAAAAAAAAAATCCCGACAGCAACACGGTTGTTGCAAAACTGAACTCTACACCCATGGTACGTGAACAAAAACACCCAACACGGGCATGTAGAGACAATTTAATCAGAACCTGAAAAGAGGTCGCACATAACAGGTAAGCGCACAGCATGGTCGGACAACACCTGGAAGGGTTAAAAATCAACAGCGTTGAAGCAGGCCGCCTGAGGGAACGCTGTGCCACACATCTCAAAGCGTGACAAAACCAGGCAAAGTCCCTCCACCCCAAAAAAAAAACAGTTGTGGTGCAACAACCCGAAACAGAGTAGGGTACAAGTCAAGCAATAGGAATGACATATCATTGCCCACCAAGAGTCAGTATTACAAGAAAGAGTCAGTCTTACAATAAGAAGCCAGTCAAAAATCGGTATTACAAGTAACAAGAGGGAATGCAGAGTGTTTGGTGGGCAGTGTAGTTGGAAACAGCCCAAAAGCACTTGCCAACCAGTTCGCCAACCCCCAATTAAGCAAATGCATTATCTTTTGTTTCGACATGAGGAAGAGTATACTTTTTGCAGGAAAAACTGGTTCAGATCATATGTGGATCCTCGAAACAAGGACCAAGAGAAATTTTACACTTTCCATTCTTTTATAATAATGAGCAAAATCCAAAATGTTGTATAACAATGGTAATAGGTCAATAAAATCAAAGCAATGGTTAAAACTACAACAATGGCCAACAAAGCAATTGCTTGCAAAAAAATAAAAAATTTAGAAAAATGACATTTCAAAAAACCTAACGTGGAATTGTTCAAAGCCTTGGATCGAGCCTCTTGACGGCATAACAAAATGTGTAATTAACAAAACATAAGAAATAGTGGGACAGCGGTTGATAATTGAAAAAGGCACCAAAACAACAGACTATGCCACTTAATTAAATAAATACACAGCCAATGATACAAAGCACTCAATGAGTTGTACATCAAATTACAGTAAACAAACATTAAAAGGCAGACCAACAGAGGAATGTCTCTGTACCTCATTCACCAAAGGGGCAAAAGACTGAATTCTGTCATTAATGAAAATAAAATGTCTTTGAAAACAAGTGCGAAATGTTTCATCAAAAGAGATTAAAAACATCATTCACGACCGAACGACCCAATAGAGAAATAAATATGAAAGATTGAATAACCCAACACAACATTTCAAATAGCAGACTAAATACTTATGGGTTATAGCAGATTCATTAGACCGACACTAACAAAAAGGAGGTGTTTGAAATATCCACTGTCAACCGGGCTGCTAACATTTATTATGAATATGTGATGTGTGGGACAATATTTAACACACGGACAGTACCGAAAAGTTTCTTCTGAAAGAGGTCAGGGAAGGAATGCACAAAAATTTAATAAAAGAAGCATGCAACAGGGTTCGTACAGATTTTTTGAAAACAAATTCAAGGACTTTTCAAGAACCTTCCAAACAAAAAATAAGGACCTTAAAATTAAATTTAAAAAAATCTTTAAATGATCGACGACGGAAATATAGCATATAATTTGTGAAAAATATTGCATTTTAATTCTTACTTAACATACTTGACAAAAAGTTTATTATAACTTTAAATTTTTAAGAAAATAGAAAAAATTTGATTGGAGCATTCAGTATCATTTAGATTCGAAAATGTCATTTTCATTAAAATTTAATCATTTTGTCAGTTACATCAAATACAACAACTTTAGTTACTGTACATTATACAACGACAATTTTATTGAATTGTGTTTCACAGAACGATTTCAGTTTCTGAACTTTTTTAATTACGCAAAACGGGTTAAATCTTAGATGCGTAAATCGCATCTAAATAATTTGCTAATCACTGATTAACTGAAATGCATCCAGTAACCACGGAGCTGATCGGGTTAAAAGTGTAAATTTGGTCACAATAGTCTTTATAACGATAATTATTATTAGTTTCTAACCTTGCTTGACAATAAGGGTTCGAGAGTGGAACTTATGTTCAATGGTGTGTTTGAAAATCAATAATCCAATATATATTACCTTTCTAACATTCTCAATGCTAAGTTATTTTCCCCTCAGGGGGTTTACTTTCTATAAGTAAATACGGGCTTCACAACCCCGGGGTGCCCCAGTGATCTATCCCTCCTTCTGTTTTACCTTCTTTCTTGGGTTCTGTATTTATTGTTTGGCTTCTCTTCCTTCCCTCGTTGTGGTTACCTCTTCAGAGGTGAGGGCTTCCCTTGAGAAGCTTTGTGCCGCTCTGTTGCCATCAGCTTCTCTTGGGAATTAAATCACCCACGTGTTTGCCGTGCGTGGAGACCCGTGTCCCTGGAAAGGGGGATCCTGGTAGTTGAGGGGCGACATACTGTCCCAATACACTACTTTGGCCCTTGCTTCAGATAAACGGGAGGTGCACATTGGTCCCGTGTGCATCAATCGGCTGGTCGTCCGACTTCGTCGGCGGCTAGGGATCAAGTGATCAGTCCATTTGCTGGGAATCTCGTAAAGGGTGGAGACTTCTTCAGAGATGGACTGCTTGCGTATAGGCACTGGTTAACCCGGTAGAGTCATGCTGTGCGTAACAGTTTTGTTGATATTTTGTTTTATTTTATGATTTTTGTTGCTTGCCGGCAGGCTCTATCCCCGATAATGAGGACTCCATGGTGGGTGGGACTCTAGTGCCCGAATTATTATTTATTAATTATTATGGCAAAAAAATCTTCTTTCTCTTCTCCCCCTCGAGGGGAGCAACATGGACCTGTTATTTCAAATCACCTTAGTGCTAAATTCTTCATTATTCATAGAGAGGAGGGTTCCTTTGAAAAGGTGTCTCCTTTCTTAATAGAAAAAATACTTAAGTCCTACATTGGAGACGTAGCTTCAGTAAAAAAACTAAGGTCTGGTGACCTTTTAGTTGAAGCAAAAAACCACACTCAGGCTGAAAACATTTTAAAAATAGTGGCTTTTGGAACCTTTCCCGTTACTGTAAGTAAACACGGCTCTCTCAATAAATCTCGTGGTGTAATTTCTGAGAGTGATCTCTTCCATACAACTGAGGAGGAGATCTTAGACCATCTTCGTGACCAACAAGTCTCAGCAGTGCATCGCATAACTATACGCAAAGATGGGAATATCTTGCCTACAAAACATCTGATCTTGACCTTTGATCTTCCCACTTTGCCAACACACGTTAAGGCCGGCTATCTAAACTGTAAAACCCGACCGTACATACCGAACCCACTTCGCTGCTTTAAGTGCCAAAGATTTGGACATTCCCAAACGGCTTGCCGCGGGGAAATTGAAATCTGTGCACGCTGTGCAGGAAGTGGCCATGGTAGTAGTACATGCACCCTACCTGAAAAGTGCGTCAATTGTAAAGGAGCTCATCCATCTTTCTCCCGAAAATGTCCCAAGTGGATTGAGGAGAAAGAGATACAAACTGTTCGTGCCAACCAAAACTTGACGTACTTTGAGGCAAGGAAACAGGTAGAAGCCCGGACTCCTCGTGTTGGCGTTGCATATGCTGACGCTTGTAAAAAGTCAGTTTCTCAGAAAAGCACACAGACGGAGAGCCTTTCATTGCCACTTACTAGATTACCCCAAAGGGCATCTTCTTCAGAAATGGTAAAAAAACCAATAATAGTAAAAAAATCTCTTGCAAAGTCCAAAGCTTTGCAAGCAATAAAGCTAAAATCATCAAAGGGTGTTGCTCTAAGAGAAAAACCTACCAACCCTTTTAACATCCTTGGCTCTCTTAGAGATACAGATGAGGTGAAATTATACCCATCTGATGACGATGAGATCCTTGAAGAAGATCCCGACCCCCCTTTAAAATTTTCTTTTAATAATTAATGGCTTCTTTTGTTTCTTGGAACTGTCGCGGTTTTAGGTCTAGGAAGGATGATGTGAAAAACATAATTTCTAATTACAATCCAGCATGTTTGGCACTTCAAGAAACTTTCTTGAAGGATCCATATACATCAAAGATCCGTGGGTATAGTTGCATTAGAAAAGATGTTACCCGTAGTAATACAGTGTCTGGAGGAGTATGTCTTTTTATTGCTCATAATTATCCCAGCACTGTAATCACACTACGCACATCTCTACAGGCTGTGGCTGCGAGACTTCATTTACAGTCCCTTCTCACAGTCTGTTGCCTATACCTACCGCCACATGCTATCATCCGCCAAGAGGAGCTGAATGATTTGATAGACCAGCTTCCAACTCCATTTTATTGCTTGGTGACTTAAATGGACATAGTACTATGTGGGGTAATGATAATACGAACCCTCGTGGAAGACAGATTGAAAATATGTTATCTGATCACTGTCTCTGTCTCCTGAATAATGAGAAAAAAACCTATTTTCATGAACCCACTAGAACATTCCATTCACTTGACTTAGCCATTTGATCCCCTATACTTTTGCCATACTTGAATTTTGCTGTTGGGAGTGATCTACATAATAGTGATCACTTCCCTATTCTCATTTCGCACACAGGTAGTGGTAGCGTGAACATCCGTCTACCTACATACCAATACCACAAGGCGAATTGGGGCAGATTTACTGAGTTGGCTGTTGTAACAGGAACAATGGTAGACAGTGAGGATGTTGATACTGCTGTCCAAAATGTCACTGAAGCAATTTTAAATGCTGCTGACTCCTCCATTCCTAAGACATCACCTAGAACACTGCGGCACTGTAAATCATACTGGAATGCAGACTGTCAGTCTGCATACAAGAAACAAAAGAAGCTATGGAGTATCTTCCGCAGATACCCAACTACAGGAAACCTTATCGCCTTTAAAAAGGCTAAGGCATTTGCTCGTAGAGTTAGACGTCAAAGTCAGAAGGATTCTTGGTAAAGTTATGTATCTTCAATTACTTCTAAAACATCAAGCAAGCAGTTGTGGAAGAAGGTTAGAGCAGCTAACGGTTTGTATCCAGAATATTCTTGTCCGATACTTCAAACCGGAGCTGCTGTGTTCTCTTCCCCTGAAGATATTGCTAACCTTATAGGTGAAACTTTTGAAAGTGTATCCAGTTCCGATTCTTATAGTCCTACATTTTTAGTGACTAAGAATCGTGCTGAACGGGCTGGAATTAATTTCAAGAGCAATATTGATTACTCCTACAACTGTGACCTTAAGATGTACGAATTGAAGAGTGCTTTATCTAAAGCCCATAACACCAGTCCAGGTCCAGATGGGATCAGTTACCAAATGCTTCGCCATTTAAGTCCAGATTCTCTTTTTAACATCCTTTTTCTCTTTAATAGAATCTGGAAGGAGAACATCTTTCCTACCTTGTGGCGGGAAGCTACTGTAATCCCCATTCTGAAACCTGGAAAGGATCCCAAGGATCCTCTGAACTATCGACCGGTAGCCTTAACTAACTGCCTCTGTAAGACCTTTGAACGTATTGTAAACGCCCGACTCTCTTACATGTTGGAAAAAGATGGATGTATTTCACCTTTTCAGAGTGGATTCCGACGAGGACGGTCCACTCTTGATAACATCGTGAAACTAGAAACAGATGTTCGTAATGCCTTTGTGCAGAGGAATCATCTAGTTTCAATCTTTTTCGACATTGAGAAGGCGTATGATCATACGTGGCGATATGGTATCCTGCAAACCTTATTTAATTTTGGTTTCAGGGGTAATCTACCTCTTTTTATTCAAAACTTTTTATCATCCCGGGTTTTTAGAGTTCGCATTGGAGCTTCATTTTCTAATTATTTTAACCAATCTGAGGGTGTTCCTCAAGGTTGTGTTTTAAGTGTCACCCTTTTTAACCTTCACATTAGCAACATCCTTCATGTCCTTTCACCCTTTGTTCATGGAACTTTGTATATTGATGATTTGCAAATGTCATGCCAATGATCAAACATGCGCTTAATTGAACGTCAATTACAAACTGCTGTTAACAGACTTGTAGAATGGTGTGAACAAAACGGCCATACATTGTCACCATCTAAAAGCAGTTGCATCCACTTCTGTAGGAGGAGGAGGGGTCTTCACCCTGACCCTGAAATCCACATACGCAATTCTCCCATACCAGTTGTGAATCAGATAAGATACTTGGGAGTCATCTTCGGCAACAAGTTAAATTTTCTCCGACATATTGTATACTTGCGCAAGAAGTGCGATAAATCGCTTAATATCCTCAAAGTACTCTCAAATACATCTTGGGGTGCTGATCGCACTTCTTTGCTGCGTATTTACAATTCGGTTATCTTATCCCGTATTGACTACGGATGCGTTGCGTATGGGTCTGTAGGAGTATCCCTTCTACGAAGATTGGATACTGTCCATCACACTGCTGCCCGTATTTGTTCAGGTGCATTTCGCACTTCACCCATTGAAAGTCTATTGACAGAGTGTAGTCTACTTTCACTTGACTTGAGACGTAAAAAATTAAGCGCCAACTACTACTGTAGAATTATGTCTGATCCTTTTCACCCTTTACGTAAGTTGAGCCTTGATTCCTTCCTTGGTAGGTTATATGATGCTCGTCCATCTAACATCCGACCATTTTCTGAAAGAGCGAAATCCATCTTGTCTGATGCAGCTCTAAGTGACGTAGTTACCTAAACATTTATAACTCAATCCTTTCCACCGTGGGATATTCCATCTTTCCACTTTCTCAATCCATTTGCGATGTATTGCAAGGCAGACACTGCCCCAGAAATTATGCAACAAATCTTTTGTGATCACCGCTCTCAGTATGCTGACTATGAAGCAGTATTTACTGATGGATCCAAAGCAGGTGAACGTGTTGGCTGTGGTACTGTGTCCGACACATCCACAGTCGCTTTTTCACTTCATAAATCCTGCTCGGTTTTCACTTCTGAGATGACAGCAATTTCTTGTGCACTGCTGCATATCTCACTCTGCAACAATCGCAAATTTTGTGTGTATACTGACAGTTTAAGCTCCCTGTCAAGTCTGAAGCACTTTAAGACCAATAGTCATCCAATTGCTTTTGACATTTTGTCAAAATTACACACACTTGAGAGGAAAGGATTTACTATATTGTTCTGCTGGGTACCTAGTCACATGTGAATTTCAGGAAATGAATTGGCTGATTCTGCTGCTAAAGCAGCTTCAATCCCGCTGCAGCAGCCAGTTCCCTACCAAGATGTTAAGACTTCAATTCAGAAGTTCATATTATCCTTACGTCAAGAAGCATGGGATTTGCAAACTAACAACAAACTCCATACCATCAAAAATCATCTTCTTAAATGGCCAGTTAATCCAATGCGTCGGACAGATGTCAAACTGACTCGTCTACGCATTGGTCATACCCGATTGACTCACCGACATCTATTGCTGGGAGAAGATCCACCTTTTTGCGATATTTGTCGTTGCGATCTTACTGTGTCTCCCCCTCAGGGGGTTTACTTTCTTTAAGTAAACACGGGCTTCACAACCCCGAGGTGCCCCAGTGATCTAACCCTTCGTCTGTTGTACCTTCCTTTTTAGGTTTTGTATTTATTGTTTGGCTTCTCTTCCATCCCTCATTGTGGTTACCTCTTCAGAGGTGAGGGATCCCCTTGAGAAGCTTTTTGCCGCTCTGTTGCTATCAGCTTCTCTCGGGCATTTAGTCACCCACGTGTTTGCCGTGCGTGGAGACCCGTGTCCCTGGAAAGGGGGATCCTGGTAGTTGAGGGGCGACATACTGTCCCAATACACTACTTTGGCCCTTGCTTCAGATAAACGGGAGGTGCACATTGGTCCCGTGTGTATCAATCGACTGGTCGTACGACTTCGTCGGCGGCTAGGGATCAAGCGTTCGGCTCGTCTGCTGGGAATCTCGTTAAGGGTGGAGACTTCTACAGGGACGAGTCGTTCGCGTATAGGTACTGGACAGCACGGTAGTGTTATGCCGTGCGCAATAGTTTAGTTAATGTTTTCTTTCTTTTCATTATTTTTGTTGCTTGCAGGTATACACTATCCCCTTTTTTTTCCGTGGACTCCATGGTGGGTGGGACTCTAGTGCCCGAATCTTGTACATCTACTTTCATGGAAAGTAAAACTTCTTTTTCTTCTCCCTCTCGTGGGGAGCACATTGACCATGCCACTCCAAACTGCCTTACGGCGAAATTTTACATTGTAAAGAGAAAGGAGGGGTCCTTTGAAAAGGTTTCTCCTTTTTTAATTGAAAAAGCCTTGAAATCCTACGTTGGTGATAATGTTTCTGCTAAAAAACTAAGATCTGGAGACCTTCTAGTTGAAGTTAAAAATAGTACTCAGGGCCAAAACATCTTAAAAATGGAATTGTTCGGAACATATCCTGTGAGTGTAGTCCCCCATGGCTCACTCAACAAATCTCGTGGCGTTATTTCCGAATCCGACCTCTACCATACTCCTGAGGACGAGATTCTTGAACATCTGCTAGACCAACAAGTTTCTGCTGTACACCGGATAACGATACGGAAAGATGGAAATATTCTCCCAACTAAACATCTGATACTGACTTTTGATTTGCCAACTCTGCCAACACACGTGAAAGCCGGATATCTTAACTGTCGTATCCGACCATACGTACCAAATCCACTTCGCTGCTTTAAGTGCCAGAGATATGGACATTCCCAAACGGCTTGCCGCGGGAAAATTGAAATCTGTGCACGCTGTGCAGGAAGTGGTCAATGGTAGTTCTGTTTGCACTGCCCCCTCAGGGGGTTTACTTTCTCAAAGTAAACACGGGCTTCACAACCCCGGGATGCCCCAGTGATCTATCCCTTCTTCTGTTTTACCTTCTCGTTTTGGTTTTGTATTTATCGTTTACTTCTTTCTTCCCTCGTTGTGGTTACCTCTTCAGAGGTGAGGGCTCCCCTTGAGAAGCTTTTTGCCGCTCTGTTGCTATCAGCTTCTCTCGGGCATTTAGTCACCCACGTGTTTGCCGTGCGTGGAGACCCGTGTCCCTGGAAAGGGGGATCCTGGTAGTTGAGGGGCGACATACTGTCCCAATACACTACTTTGGCCCTTGCTTCAGATAAACGGGAGGTGCACATTGGTCCCGTGTGTATCAATCGACTGGTCGTACGACTTCGTCGGCGGCTAGGGATCAAGCGTTCGGCTCGTCTGCTGGGAATCTCGTTAAGGGTGGAGACTTCTACAGGGACGAGTCGTTCGCGTATAGGTACTGGACAGCACGGTAGTGTTATGCCGTGCGCAATAGTTTAGTTAATGTTTTCTTTCTTTTCATTATTTTTGTTGCTTGCAGGTATACACTATCCCCTTTTTTTTCCGTGGACTCCATGGTGGGTGGGACTCTAGTGCCCGAATCTTGTACATCTACTTTCATGGAAAGTAAAACTTCTTTTTCTTCTCCCTCTCGTGGGGAGCACATTGACCATGCCACTCCAAACTGCCTTACGGCGAAATTTTACATTGTAAAGAGAAAGGAGGGGTCCTTTGAAAAGGTTTCTCCTTTTTTAATTGAAAAAGCCTTGAAATCCTACGTTGGTGATAATGTTTCTAATAAAAAACTAAGATCTGGAGACCTTCTAGTTGAAGTTAAAAATAGTACTCAGGGCCAAAACATCTTAAAAATGGAATTGTTCGGAACATATCCTGTGAGTGTAGTCCCCCATGGCTCACTCAACAAATCTCGTGGCGTTATTTCCGAATCCGACCTCTACCATACTCCTGAGGACGAGATTCTTGAACATCTGCTAGACCAACAAGTTTCTGCTGTACACCGGATAACGATACGGAAAGATGGAAATATTCTCCCAACTAAACATCTGATACTGACTTTTGATTTGCCAACTCTGCCAACACACGTGAAAGCCGGATATCTTAACTGTCGTATCCGACCATACGTACCAAATCCACTTCGCTGCTTTAAGTGCAAGAGATATGGACATTCCCAAACGGCTTGCCGCGGGAAAATTGAAATCTGTACACGCTGTGCAGGAAGTGGTCAATGGTAGTTCTGTTTGCACTGCCCCCTCAGGGGGTTTACTTTCTCAAAGTAAACACGGGCTTCACAACCCCGGGATGCCCCAGTGATCTATCCCTTCTTCTGTTTTACCTTCTTTTTTGGTTTCTGTATTTATTGTTTGGCTTCTCTTCCTTCCCTCGTTGTGGTTACCTCTTCAGAGGTGAGGGCTCCCCTTGAGAAGCTTTCTGCCGCTCTGTTGCTATCAGCTTCTCTCGGGGATTAAATCACCCACGTGTTTGTCGTGCGTGGAGACCCGTGTCCCTGGAAAGGGGGATCCTGGTAGTTGAGGGACGACATACTGTCCCAATACACTACTTTGGCCCTTGCTTCAGATAAACGGGAGGTGCACATAGGTCCCGTGTGCATTAATCGGCTGGTCGTCCGACTTCGTCGGCGGCTAGGGATCAAGCGTTCGGCTCGTCTGCTGGGAATCTCGTTAAGGGTGGAGACTTCTACAGGGACGAGTCGTTCGCGTATAGGTACTGGACAGCCTGGTAGTGTTATGCCGTGCGCAATAGTTTAGTTGTTGTTTTCTTTCCTTTTACCATTTTTGTTGCTTGCCGGTGTACAATATCCCCGATATCGTGGACTCCATGGCGGGTGGGACTCTAGTGCCCGAATCCATTTAACTTACTTTCATGGAAAGTAATTCTTGTATATCTTCTCCCCCTAGTGGGGAGCAACACGGACAAAACTCGGTGAATCAATTGAAATATAAATACTTTGTTCTGCATCGATTAGAGGGATCTTTTGAAAAGGTTTCTCCTTTTCTAATTGAGAAAACTTTAAAATCGTTCGTTGGAGATACAACTTCAGTAAAAAAACTGAAGTCTGGAGATCTGTTAGTGGAAGTCCGCAATGTTCAACAAGCTAATAGCATACTGAAAATAGAAAATTTTGGAACTTTCCCGGTAACTGTTACTGCACATGGATCGCTTAACAAATCTCGTGGTGTTGTGTCCGAGTCGGACCTATACCATACAGCGGAGGACGAGATTCTTGATCACCTACGTGATCAACACGTTTCGGCCGTCCACCGCATAACAATACGACGAGATGGGAATACCATCCCCACTAAGCATTTGATCCTAACTTTTGATTTACCCACTTTACCATCGCACGTAAAAGCCGGCTATTTGAATTGCAATGTTCGTCCGTACATTCCGAACCCACTACGCTGTTTCAAGTGCCAGAAATTTGGTCACTCGCAAACAGCTTGCCATGGGAAAACGGAAATATGCGCACGTTGTGCAGGTATTGGACATGGTAGTGCTAACTGCAAAGCACCCGAGAAGTGTGTCAATTGTGATGGCACACATCCGTCATACTCTCGATCATGTCCACAGTGGGTAAAAGAAAAAGAAATACAGACAATACGAATAAACCAAAATAAGTCGTATTTCGATGCTAAAAAAATTGTTGAATTGAGGACTCCACGCGTTGGTGTTGCTTATGTTGATGTTTTGAAAAAAACATTCAGCAGCAAAAGCACACAAACAGATTCTCCAGTATCTTCTCTTGTTCAAATACCTCAACGATCATCTACTGAGGTTGTAAAACGACCAACGATTCTAAAGAAATCTCTGGCCAAATCAAAGGCTTTACAGACTTTGAAACTTAAATCGGCTAAAGGGGGACCTTCTCGAGAGAAACCCTCTAATCCTTTTACCATCCTTCGATCTTTTAAGGATGCGGATGTGGTGAGGCTTCACCCATCTGATGAGGATGTAGATATCAGTGAAGATCCCGACCCCCCTTTAAAATTTTCTTTTAATAATTAATGGCTTCTTTTGTTTCTTGGAACTGTCGCGGTTTTAGGTCTAGGAAGGATGATGTGAAGAACATCATTTCACTTTATCATCCAGCATGTTTGGCACTTCAAGAAACCCTCTTGAAGGATTCTTGTATATCTAAGATCCGTGGGTATAGTTGCATTAGAAAAGATGTTACCCGTAGTAATACAGTGTCTGGAGGAGTATGTCTTTTTATTGATCATAATTACCCCAGCACTGTACTCACACTGCGCACATCTCTACAGGCTGTGGCTGCGAGACTTCATTTACAGTCCCTTCTCACAGTCTGTTGCCTATACCTACCGCCACATGCTATCATCCGCCAAGAGGAGTTGAATGACCTTATTGATCAGCTTCCAGTACCATTTTTACTGCTCGGTGACTTTAATGGACACAGTACTATGTGGGGTAATGCTAATACGAACCCTCGTGGGAGATAGGTGGAAAAGTTGCTTTCTGATCACTGTCTCTGTCTCCTGAATAATGAGGAGAAAACCTATTTTCATGAACCCACTCGAACATTCCATTCACTAGACTTAGCCATTTGTTCCCCTATACTTTTTCCATATTTGAATTTTGCTGTTGGAAGTGATCTACACAACAGTGATCACTTCCCTGTCCTCATTTCGCACACAGGTAGTGGTAGCGTGAACATCCGTCTACCTACATACAAATACCACAGGGCGAATTGGGACAAATTTACTGAGTTGGCTGTTGTAACAGGAACAATGGTGAATAGTGAGGATGTTGATACTGCTGTCCAAAATGTCACTGAAGCAATTTTAAATGCTGCTGACTCCTCCATTCCTAAGACATCACCTAGAACACTGCGGCACTGTAAACCATACTGGAATGCAGACTGTCAGTCTGCGTACAAGAAACAAAAGAAGCTATGGGGTATCTTCCGCAGATACCCAACTACAGGAAACCTTATCGCCTTTAAAAAGGCTAAGGCATTTGCTCGTAGAATTAGACGTCAGAGTCAGAAGGATTCTTGGATAAGTTATGTATCTTCAATTACGTCTAAAACATCAAGTAAACAGTTGTGGAAGAAGGTTAGAGCGGCCAACGGTTTGTATCCGGAATATTCTTGCCCGATACTTCAAACCGGAGCTGCTGTGTTCTCTTCCCCTGAAGATATTGCTAACCTTATCGGTGAAACTTTTGAAAGTGTATCCAGTTCCGATTCTTATAGTCCTACATTTTTAGTGATTAAGAATGGTGCTGAACGGGCTGGAATTAATTTCAAAAGCAATATTGAATATTCCTACAACTGTGAACTTAAGATGTACGAATTGAAGAGTGCTTTATCTAAAGCACATAACACCAGTCCAGGTCCAGATGGGATCAGTTACCAAATGCTTCGCCATTTAAGTCCAGATTCTCTTTTGAACATCCTTTTTCTCTTTAATAGAATCTGGAAGGAGAACATCTTTCCTACCTTGTGGCGGGAAGGTACTGTAATCCCCATTCTCAAACCTGGAAAGGATCCCAAGGATCCTCTGAACTATCGACCGATAGCCTTAACGAGCTGCCTCTGTAAGACCTTTGCACGTATTGTAAACACCCGACTCTCTTACATGTTGGAAAAAGATGGATGTATTTCACCTTTTCAGAGTGGATTCCGACGAGGACGGTCCACTCTTGATAACATCGTGAAACTAGAAACAGATGTTCGCAATGCCTTTGTGCAGAGGAATCATCTAGTTTCAATCTTTTTCGACATTGAGAAGGCGTATGATCATACGTGGCGATATGGTATCCTGCAAACCTTGTTTAATTTTGGTTTTAAGGGTAAGCTGCCTCTTTTTATTCAAAATTTTTTATCTTCTCGTGTTTTTAGAGTTCGCATTGGAACTACATTTTCAAATTATTTTAACCAATCTGAGGGAGTTCCTCAAGGTTGTGTTTTAAGTGTCACCCTTTTTAACCTTCACATCAGCAACATCCTTCATGTCCTTTCACCATTTGTTCATGGAACTTTGTATGTTGATGATTTGCAAATCTTATGCCAAGGATCAAACATGCGCTTAATTGAACGTCAATTACAAACTGCTGTTAACAGACTTGTAGAATGGTGTGAACAAAACGGCCATACATTGTCACCATCTAAAAGCAGTTGCATCCACTTCTGTAGGAGGAGGGGTCTTCACCCTGACCCTGAAATTCACATACGCAATTCTCCCATCCCAGTCGTGAATCAGATAAGATACCTGGGAGTCATTTTCGACAGCAAGTTGAATTTTCCCCCACATATTTTATACTTGCGCAAGAAGTGCGATAGGTCGCTTAATATCCTCAAAGTACTCTCAAATACTTCTTGGGGTGCTGATCGCACTTCTTTGCTGCGTATTTACCAATCTTTAATCTTATCTCGCATTGATTACGGATATGTTGCGTATGGGTCTGCAGGAGCATCCCTTCTACGAAGATTGGATACCGTCCACCATACTGCTGCCCGTATTTGTTTAGGTGCATTTCGCACTTCACCCATTGAAAGTCTGTTGACAGAGTGTAGTCTACTTCCACTTGACTTGAGACGTAAAAAATTAAGCGCCAACAACTACTGTAGAATTATGTCTGATCCTTTTCACCCTTTACGTAAGGTGAGACTTGATGCCTATCTTGGTAGGTTATACGATGCTCGCCCATCGAACATCCAACCGTTTTCTGAAAGAGCGAAATCCATCTTGTTGGATGCAGCTCTAAGTGACGTTGTTACCCAAACATTTACCACTCAATCCTTTCCACCGTGGAATATTCCATCTTTCCACTTTCTCAATCCATTTGCGATGTATTGCAAGGCAGACACTGCCCCAGAAATTGTTCAACAAATCTTTTGTGATCACCGCTCTCAGTATGCTGACTATGAAGCAGTATTTACTGATGGATCCAAAGCAGGTGAACGTGTTGGCTGTGGTACTGTGTCCGACACATCCACAGTCGCTTTTTCACTTCATAAATCCTGCTCGGTTTTCACTTCTGAGATGACAGCAATTTCTTGTGCACTGCTGCATATCTCACTCTGCAACAATCGCAAATTTTGTGTGTATACTGACAGTTTAAGCTCCCTTTCAAGTCTGAAGCACTTTAAGACCAATAGCCATCCACTTGCTTTTGACATTTTGTCAAAGTTACACACACTTGAGAGGAAAGGGTTTACTATTTTGTTCTGCTGGGTACCTAGTCACATGGGAATTTCAGGAAATGAATTGGCTGATTCTGCTGCTAAAGCGTCTTCAATCCCGCTGCAGCAGCCAGTTCCCTACCAAGATGTTAAGACTTCAATTCAGAAGTTTATATTATCCTTACGTCAAGAAGCATGGGATTTGCAGGTTAATAACAAACTTCATTTTATCAAAAATCATCTTCTTAAATGGCCAGTTAATCCAATGCGTCGGACTGACTCGTCTGCGCATTGGTCACACCCGATTGACGCATCGACATCTATTGCTGGGAGAAGATCCACCTGTTTGCGATATTTGTCGTTGCGATCTTACTGTGGTTCATATTTTAATTTCTTGTCCTAAGTTTCAGACGCATCGTCTTAGGTTTTTTAAGAGTACCACTTTAAGTCTTCAGGATTTGATAGGGGAAACTCCCCATCCAAATCTTTTTGCTTTTTTAAGGTCAATCGGGTTTTTAAATCACATCTAGTTTTTTAAACATATCCATTTTTAAAACTTTATTAATATCTTCATCATTTTAGAAATGTGTTTTTAACATTCTTAAATTATATTATATCACCTCTCATCATATTTATAATTCATCTTCCATCCTAGTTCTTTTTATCTTTTGTTTTGGCGCAGCATGGCCCTTGTGTTGCCTTTGCGCCATAAAAAGCTCAAACAAACTGTTTGCACTGCTCTTGAAAAGTGTGTCAATTGTGATGGAGCCCATCCATCTTTCTCCCGAAAATGTCCCAAGTGGATAGAGGAGAAAGAAATACAAACCATCCGTGCTTACCCATTCGCACTTCACCCATTGAAAGTCTGTTGACAGAGTGTAGTCTACTTCCACTTGACTTGAGACGTAAAAAATTAAGCGCTAACTACTACTGTAGAATAAAATCTGATCCTTCTCATCCTTTACGGAATTTGAGTCTTGACACATATCTTGGTAGGCTATATAATGCACGTCCAACTAGCATTCGCCCATTTTCTGAAAGAGCTCAATCTGTTCTGTCGGATGCAGCTCTAAGTGACCTAGATATCCAGCTGGCTATTTCTCAGATCTTTCCTCCATGGGATATTCCATCATTTCAGTTTTTAAATCCATTTGCGATGCATTACAAGGCAGACACTGCCCCAGAAATTTTACAGAAGATCTTTTGTTTACACCGATCTCAGTATAGAGACTATCATGCAGTCTATACTGATGCATCCAAAGCAGGTAAACGTGTTGGCTGTGGTGTTGTGACTGACACATCCACAGTCAGTTTCACGCTTCATAAATCCTGCTCGGTTTTTACTTCTGAGATGGTTGCAATTTTTTGTGCTCTGCTACACATTTCTTTGTGCTCCCATCGCAAATTTTGTGTATACAGCGATAGCTTAAGTGCCTTAACAAGCCTGGAGCACTTTAACAACATATGTCATCCAATAGCTCCTGACATATTATCTCTGTTACACAAACTTGAGAGGAAAGGTTTTGTTATTTTGTTTTGCTGGGTACCTAGTCATGTGGAGATTTCAGGAAATGAATTGGCGGACTCTGCTGCTAAAGCGGCGTCAATCCCGTTTCAGCAACCAGTCCCCTACCAAGACATAAAATCACATATTCATAAGTTTATTTTTTCTTTGCGTCAAGAAGCATGGGATTTGCAAACTAGCAACAAACTTCATACCATTAAAAACCATCTTCATATGTGGCCAGTAAATCCAATGCGTCGGACAGATGTCAAACTGACTCGTCTGCGCATTGGTCACACCCGATTCACGCATCGACATCTGTTACTGGGAGAAGATCCGCCCATTTGTGATGTTTGTCGTTGCGATATTACTGTGCACCATATTTTAATTTCATGTCCAAAATTTTATTCTCATCGTCTTCAATTTTTTAAAAGCACAGTTTTAAACCTACAGGATTTGGTTGGGGAAAACCCCCATCCAAATCTTTTTGCATTTCTAAGAGTAATCGGGTTTTTAAATCACATTTAGTGTTTATAATAATGACTAGTTTTAAGCGTTTTTAAAAATGAGTTTTTAACATTTTATTTCTTTTATTAAATCATACCTTACATTCATCTATTTATAACTCATCATCCATTCTAGTTTCTTTTATCGTTTGTTTGGCGCAGCATGGCCCTTGTGTTGCCTTTGCGCCATAAAACCTCAATAAAACAAACAACAAACTTGTAATGCCTGGTTTAAAATTTCATATGTTCTAAAACAATACTTTGACAGGTATTGCATTTGAAAAAATAGCATTAGTGTTGAGAAGCAGGGACAGACTAACGATCAGTTTTAAAATTGTTCAACTTCTGCAATTTTTTGAAAATGTGATGTTTTTTCTCAGTTCTCGTCGCTTTTTCTTGAAGTTCATTTCTTTTGCTTAGAAGCTGTGCCATGTCTGAGTTAATCGTTTAAAGTAATTTAATAGCAAGCTGACCCTACCAGTTTCCTCTGCTCGGTTTTGCCGTGTCGCCATTGGTCCACCTTTCATTCTGCAACTGTACCTATAAAAGGTTGCATTTCCACCTGATTTTACATCAGTTCGACTCTAGACTCTGAAGCGACCAGATCTCTCTCAGAGCTGTCTACCCATAGATCTCGGATTATTGCAGATTCACCTTGAACAAAATTACTGGTAAAAAATGTATTCATATTATACTTGCATTTTTGTTTACATTTCTCTTTAGGGTTTGCTGTTCCCAGACCTCAGTATCTGGATCGTCCAGCTGTGTTTCCCTCCCAATCATAAATTCCACGGATTTCGGTAGTGGTGTTGGGCTCTAAAGCGTGGCTTCGTTCATTGCTTAGGTCAGACCACTTGCCACCCACCTATTTTCTTGTGTTATAGCTTAATTATTTACTCTTCAGTTAAGGCTAATTAAATAATACTATATTCAATTCCTCGATTCCCAAACATTGCGTTGTGAGTCCCTTTTACCTTAAACCTGCCTATCGTATAGTGGTACCTTTTAGATAACCTGAAAACACAGCATGGTACAATATATAGAATGGAGAGAATTAAGACCAGCTAGAGACCTGAGAAATCATTTATTGCAGGGGAAAGATATTAAGTAATGGAATTACAGACCAAATGAAGAATTATTGGTTAAACACTGGACCAATGCAATACCACCTTAAGCGATAGCATGAATTGAGATATCAAAACAATAAAAGATTTATATAAATATAAAGAAACCAAAATTTAAATTACCCAAGAAAGCAGAACACCAGGACTAAGAATAGCATATCGATTGAATAAGGGAATGAAATATTACCCTTTTACCTTAACCACAAGGGGGAAAAGAACTTTTAAAAAGATCCCGAAAACCCTTCCAAAAATACCTGGGACCCACATGGGGTATACTAGAGGACAGCGGGCAGCATAAGGGACGTCTGGATGTATCCGATTGACCTGGCGAGGGGTAGAGGATTGCAGTAAATCAGTCTCGTATGTTGAACAACAAAGTCCTTGTGAATGGGACGAAGATAGTTCTTATGTAGATGTTGGACAGAGGAGGACTGACTCCTAGAGGTGGTAAGATGAGGACTAAACTGATCTTTCACTTGAGAAGATATTATGTAGGTAGGCCACCGGCCATCTTACTGGGCAGCGACGAGAAGATATTATGTAGTTATTCCACCGGCCATCTTACTGGGCAGCGACGAGAAGATATTATGTAGGTAGGGTTCTAGAACTGTTGCAGAACTGGCAACTAATCACCCCGAACACACTGGACTCGTCAGGGACGCAGAAAACAGACTCTTGAAACCGCCGCAGAAATGTCCAGGAATCACGTCGACCGAGGGAAGGAATACTGTAGGCCACCGGCCTTCTTTGCTGAGCAGCATCTAGGAACGAGATGTCATAGTTTTCGGGAGGCCACCGGCCATCCTTCTAGTCTCCGCCCGAGAGATCACCCAAGGTGCGCCATTTCTTCCACGGGGACGCTACATCCGAGCAACCATAAAAAAAACACAACTTCTCCGCACTAGGTTTCACCTCTCAATGAACCCGGAAAGCAGCCCCGTACTCCTGTTCTAAACTTGCCTCCACCAATCACAGGCTCTCTACCATGACGCGTTTCTCCGGCGAACAGAAAGGAGGGATCCCATTGGACAAAAGTTAAGCGTCCCTTTTCGAATTCTGAAACGACGCCGGGGAGAAATTTCTAATCCCGCAGCCGAAAACAGGGGGTATATACGAAAATCCACATGCTATTCCGCGTCCCGATCTCCGGCTTTTTTAATAAAAAGGATTTATAAAATAAAAAGGTGAATTAAATATCACCCACCTTTAATAGGGCATTAATTACCAAAAATGATTGACTAATTTTACACAGATAATTCCGGAAGAACATGACAAGGGAGAGAATGATTCCATTATACCATAACAAACCCGTTGGGGAAGCTAAACATTTTTCAATCATAACACTTGGTAACAGAATTAGGTGGGTTCATTCTCTATCCTGGTCCCTCAACTTGTATTTTAGGTACCCCATTTTAAATTACTGACGTGCATCTTAGTAAAATAAACAGCAAGTATATTTTTTGTTTGGCTTTTTCCTGTATTTGACCCATAATGCTTGTATCCGGTGATCGAAAGATAGCCGGTATGACCGTGTCAACGCTTCCGCATACTTTCTGTCGCAATATCTTCATAAATTTTGTTGTAAGACGCATGAATTTCAAGTATACAGAAGTATTGGTAACACATAAACAAATATTAAAGGGAAAGTCATATGATTTTTTTTTTTTTTACAGTTTAAAAAATTTTACTGAACTAAATATTAATCTTTAACCTCTAGTAATCTTAAAAGATACTTTTATTTTCAACTTCAAATTTTTGACAAAGGGCTGATATTGCTGTTGCTATTCCTAAAGAAAATACGTTTGGTTTTGAAACAATATTCCGACAGATATAGAATTTGACAAAAAAATAAAGGCACTTTTCTCTTAAGATTGAAACGTAACAATCTTAAGTTTAATCATTTGATTACAAAAGTAAAATGGAATATTCAAACTGTTGAAAATGCTTTAATTTTTTTTTTTTTTTTTACAGGTATCATGCCTGAAAACACTTCTGTTCACAGTGTATTGTACGAAGAAGAATGGGATTTGAGTGAGATCCAACTGATCCTGCAACGTGACCCTTCTTCGGCCAACGAAGTAGAAGGCAGTCAATCCCCCCTGCTTCGGGTTCTGACGGACCGAAGATGCTCGATCGCCATCGTCAAGCTTCTCCTCTATTATGGCGCAGATCCTAATTTCCAGTTCTGTCATGGCGGCCCAACGCCTCTCATCAATGCCCTACATTGCAGGAACAGACTTGAAACGATCAAAACATTGGTAGAAGGAGGTATGTAAAAACATAAATTAATATGTAAACGCTTTTCTACAACAATTTTTAAGGGAGCCTTTTATTAGACCGAAATATTTCCATGTACGCTGAATTGTCAATTTTTTGTTGCTTCCTCATATCCCATTCCTACATCTTACATTACATCTTAAAAGGTAATTTAACTGTTTCAAAAATCTTTTTGTCAAAATAATTATGAACTGATTTCAGAGATTAAGTTTGTCCCATCTGCATTTACAGAAGAAAATGACAAAATTATTCATTACTTTTAAATTAGATAAAAGGATTCTGAATTGCATATCCAAAACTTCATTTCGTGTACATTTGGATAGATTAGAAATTTAAGTTAATTCTTTAACGTGGTAGTATTGTAAGATAACCTTCTGTTAAGATTTAAAATAGCAGTATTTCCATTTAAATATTCATAAAAGGTTTGCCAATATTGGTAACTAGTAAATATATTTAACTCTGTTATTTGAATTATTTTAGATTTAAGACTTTCCTTAATAAAAGTTGTAATTTTAATTTTACCTAGGAGCCAGAGCCGATCTTCCGGACGATTCGAGTCTGTCTATAGCACTTGCTCTGAATGCGGAACTGGAAGTTATCAGATTGTTGCTTATTGCCGGCGGAGATTTGCACAGTGCTAACATTTCAGGTCAAAGCCCACTCTTCCACGCTTTGGGACACTTCAACTTTAGTATCTTTACATTTCTCCTCGATTACCTGGATATGAACGTCAACACTGCCAAAAACGAGTGCGGTGGCTCACTTCTGCACAGTGCCCTGTGCATTAACGGATGTACGGCAGTTTTCGTCAAATTCTTGATTAGCAGTGGCATAGATGTTGATTCAGTAGATGAATTTGGTGACACGCCACTGCATAAAGCGGTGCAAAATCAGACAGGTCATCCGAGCGTAGTTGAAATTTTGCTGAGAAGAGGTTCCCACGTTAATGTCAAAAACCGAAATGGTCTCAGTCCTTTGGACCTAGCAATAGAAAACGGATGCAGCCTTGCTATCGTTCAATTGCTGTTGAAGTATTGCTTACTTGAGAAGCCGGACTTCAACATCGAGGACTGGACTCGTGAACACGAACTCCAAGGAATGTTGTCAGAATACGCAATTAAATGTGAGCAGGAATTGCATAGAATGAAGTCAGATAATCTTGGCAATGGTCGGACATTGTTTGAATTTATGCAAATGTATTCCGGCTATAAAATGTACAGCAATGCAGAAGAAGGATTTAACGTGGATCAATTATTGCTAATAATTGCAAATAAACGATATCCTTTGTATTCGCAATTGATATCCTCTAAATTAGAACGTTCATTGTTAAAAGACAAACTAGAGGAATGTAATGTATATACTGCTGTAAAAGGCATTTCTGATGTGAATTGCAGCATGCCAAGAAAAGTTTTGCTGAATTACGATTGTGCCTGTGTTTTGGCAAATTACTTGGATCAAAATGATTTGTTAAGTGTAATTATAGCTTTTTGTAATTAGTGCCCTACACTTCTGTTTTGAATATATTGTTGATTATGTAAATGTACATATAATTTTACCTATGTTTCAAAGATTAAAACTTGTATGCTTTTTTTCCAAATGTTTTTTTATTTTGCTCAAAAATTTATATCATATACATGTAATAAAACATATCAGGATTTAATAAATGAATTATTTGAATTTTCATGTTTAGATTTTTTTTTTCAATAACATACCAGATATCTAAAAATTGCTTTTACCTAGCATTCCAGTTCCAATAAAGGAGGAAAATTTCGCCTAATATATCGCTAAAAAACAAGTCTCCATTCTTTAAATAGAGTGCTGTATTTTAAGATGAAATTGCAAAAGCACATTATACATTTGATTTTCACATAGATCTGGTCACTCACAATTAGCTTAATGTAATGTAGTTAACTCGTGGATTGAACGTGCCAAATCTATCTTGAAGAAAACTATTGATATTTTGTTAGATATAAGCAAGTAGATTTCATGTTTGACTTTGAGTGATGTATTAAAGTGGTAATAAAAATAACCCAATAAATTGTAATGTAGGGAGCTCGTGAAGTGAACATGCCTAAACTATCGATATTTTGTTAGATATAAACAATTAGATTTTATGTTTGCCTTATTCCTGGCTTTAAGTGAAGTAATATATTGGAAATAAAAAATAAAAAAACAATGAAATGTCAACTGTACTAATCGTTCCCAACCGGTCACCTTCTCAAGTACTGACCGCAGCAGATATTGCTTGACTTCGGTGACCAAATAGAAGCATGTACGCTCCGCGTGGTATAAACGTGACCACGGAAAATTATTAGGTAATAGCAATTTATCCTTGGGAGGCAGATACAAAATCTCTAGTCGTTATATAGAAACAAATAGTTCCAAATGTAACACCGTACATGGCATTTCAACAACATACCACAAAATGCATGATCCATCTGTTTCAGAGATGTCCTTAGTTTTCGTATTCCTTAAAGTTTGCACATAAACAGGCAGACGTTTCACATAATTAAATACGTCCATGTTTACTATAATGATCAAGCACAAATCGAGATGACAGAGAAGGTCACTTTTGTATTCAATTCCTCAAACGAGAGTTCAAGAATTAGAATTGGGCAGCTACAAATAAAGGACTCCTCTTTCCCTGTAATTGTAACACGGCAATATGAGCTTTAAACGTTTGTTTGAGTACATTTGTATTGTATTGAGTCCAGAAAATGTTATGAAACAGTCAACATGTCAAGCAAAGTGTGTCATATTTGGGCCCTGAAAAGAGCCGTTTGTTAGGATGGGAGCTATAACTTCCAACAACATAAAATACCTACTGAATATAAAATTGCATGTAAAAATGTAGCGATCTGCCTGTATTGTTTACATATTTCATCTTTGCAACCACTTGGTGAATCAGCCCGCATATAGGGTTAGAAACCCAGTCAAAAAGCGCCAAGAAAGAGGCGAGAGTCAGATCTTACTCTCAGAGCTTTAAATCTGAGAATGCGAAGACTTAAGCTTAAATAATTTATTTTTCTGGGTGTTGGCCCGAATGCGCTATACCCATTCATCTTATGTGGTTACAATCGCTGAGGTAACATATATCTCTTAATGACATGGAACAAGACAGTGGAAACTTAACACAAACAAACGTAATAAAAAACTTAACAACTACAAACTTTACAACTAACAACGGGGCCAAAGGCAATCTGTAGAACATGTCTTGTGTTGGTTTAATAGGCAAAGATTAAAATGAAGATCGCAATAACAGAGTCATGATGATAACAAAAACTTAACAGCAAACTTATCAATTAACAGACGGGGCCAGTGGCATTGTCTTGATTACAGGTCGGGTAACTAAATGAACATATGGTGAGATTACAGTCAAGTTAAAATGAAAAAACATGAAGCACGGTGAAAATAAAGGTTGGGGGCACATATGAGTAACATCAAATTACACGGTGAATTAGAAGTAGAATGAAAATACAATTGGTAATAAGCACAATCACTTGGTTACATCAGAGTATGAAGAGATGACAAACATTTGTCAGTTGAGGATATGAAGCACTTGGTTAAAACATGAGTGAGACTATGTGAGTGAAACAGTTGAGCACGTGAAAAACAGGTAGGTAGAAATATACAGGTTATAATTATTTACAGGTGAGTCTTGTTGAAGGCCCTGGAAAGGGGGGCATCTGACATCATGAAGGCAGCAAAGGGGCGGAACCTTTCGTCTCCTGGAATGATCTCGTAGAGTAGAGAGTCATAAATGATGGAGTTGGGATGATTTGCTCCTCTGAAGAAGGTGATGTTAAGCTTGTATAGATGATGTTGGATGAGGTCGATTTTCAGGTCACTGTGAATGCGGGAGTTCCTGACATAGGTTGAGGCATTTACCATATGTCTCAGGGTCTTGTTCTGGAAAGTCTGTAATCTCTTAATATCTGTGCTGGAGGCTGTAATCCAAGCTGGGGAGGCATAAGTGAGTACTGGTGCACTGTGCTTTCATACAATCTCTTTTTAAGGTGCAGAGGAAGTGTTGAGTGTTTGCCAAGGAGAGGCCAGAGCCTAGCCTTGACAGAATTAGCTTTAGGGATGGATTCCTTGGTATTGTCTGTCCAAGTCAGTTTTTGATTAAGAGTGACGCCCAGGTACTTAGCCTTCTTGACGATGGGGATAGTTTGGTTGAAGAGGACTACAGAACTTTCCAGAGTCTTTCTGAGATGTTTGGCCCTAACTGGGAGGATTTGGGATTTCCCAGCGTTGATCTGGACCTTCCACTTTTCACACCAGTTCTCAATGTCAGGAATTTTGTCCTTGAGTTTGTCCACAGCATTCTGGACACTAAGCGATTTTGTGATGATGGCAGTGTCATCAGCATAGAATGCTGTGAGACTATTTGGGTCTTCCTTGAAGGTAGGGAAGTCTGATGTGAAGAAGAGGTACAGAATGGGACCAAGTATGCTGCCTTGTGGAACTCCCGCCTCGACGTCTCTTGGGTTGGATGTGGCCTTTCCAAATTTGACACGGAAGGACCTCTGGGTAAGATAGGACCAGAGTATCTTGATGAGGTTTCGCGTGATCTTCAGGTTTATTAACTTGTAGATTAGCCCCTGGTGGAAAACTCGGTCAAATGCTTTGGCGACATCAAGCATGAGGATGGCCGAGCTCTCCTTCTTGTGCTTGGCATCTCCAACAAATTCCAGAATCCTGACGAGTTGGTGAGTTGTGGATCTCCCTGTCATGAAACCATGCTGCTCCCTGGGGATGTGATGTAGGTGGTTTTTCATTCGAAAGTAAATGATTCTTTCGAAGATCTTTGCAATTCCAGAGAGTAGGCTAATTGGTCTATAGCTGGAGGTCATGACAGGGTCCTTGCCAGGTTTCTGAATCACGATGATGAGGGCCTCCTTCCAGGCAATTGGGAAGTAACATTCATTAATGCATGAGTTGAAAATGGTAACAAGTGAGATGATAACTGAATTGGGGAGGCTCCTCAGCATGTGGTTGGAAATCTTGTCAATGCCAGGGGCTTTGCGAGGCTTCAGCTTCCTGATAATGCTGTTGATCTCTGCCGGTGTGGTGGGGTTAAGTGTAGTTTGGTCATCACTGGACTTGTTCCAGCGACGCACTGCACGCGTCACATGGTCCTCGAAGTCATCATCTGAAGGGTCGTCGTTTTCTCTGAACTGCAGCTCAAAGGAGTCGGCAAATGCCTCAGCCTTATCTTCCTCAGTATAAACTAGCCCACTTTCGCCATGGATAGGGCGGTCAACAGACTTGTTGGTTTTTAAGGCCTTTGCCAGTTTCCAGATGGAATTGTCTGCCAGGTTCAGTGAGTTAACTTTTTCCTGCCATCGCTTGTCTCTATTTTCCTTGGTGAGTTCTTTGATTTCTCTGCCAAGGGCATTGATTTCAGGCTTTATTCTGGGATCTTGTAGCCGATGCCACCTCTTCCTTAGGTAGTTTCTATATTGAATGAGCTTCCTGATATAGGTAGGAAGTCTCATATATTTTTCTTTGTAAGGTTTATGTGTAGTTGCAATGTTGTGCGCTTCATGGATGTCATTGTTCAAGTGGTTGATTGAGTCTTCAATTGAGTTTGTAGATAGTGAGGAATTAATGGAGATGTGGTGAGTGTGGAGGTGGTTGTGATACAAGTCCCAGTCAGTACGAGCAATTGTGTCTTTGTGCTCATCAATGTGGCAGCCAATAGAGGCGATGACAGGCAGATGATCCGAGTCCAGTTCGTTGAGCACGTCAGAGGCCATGTTGAGGTTTGTGTTGGTAATGAAAATGTCCAGGGTATCAGGGCGGGTGCCTTGGTGATGATAGTATGTAGGTTGATTTGGGGCAATGATCCTCAGATTTTGTGCAGCAAGTTGATTTCCAAGGAGTCTCCCATTTCCATTTGTGATGCGGCAACCCCAAAAGGAGTTCTTGGAGTTGAAATCACCACCAGCAATGGTGGGTCTGTCAGAGGGCAAAAGGTGTTTGATAAGGTCAGCAGTTAGTTTATTTTGTGGGGGGCTGTATACTGCTGAGATTTGGGTGATTTTTCCTCGTATTTCGAGTATGATGTTAGTCTCCTCAATGTTTTGACCATTGTAGGATCTGTACAGGGATGTTGGCAGAGATTTTTGGGCAAAAATAGCCGTGCCACCTCCTCTATGATGCAGTCTATCAGTCCTGTAGGTCTTGTAGTTTGGAATCTTTAAGGAGTGACACGGCTTGGCATGCGTCTCAGTGACAAGACAGATATCAACATCATACTCTACGAGGAAATTTTTGAGCTCTTCAATCTTGTTGATTATACTGTTGGCGTTCCAGTTTACTATTTTGAGAGGGTTAAAAGATTTAGTTGCATTAGTCATTATTTATGTTGTAAGGTGCTGGAGGAGAGTTGTTCAAGTTGTTTTTAAAGGTGATGAGAAGTTCTACTAGGGATGAAGATCTTGCCCAATTGATCAGTTCAGAGAACTCTCTTGCAATAGATTTGGCTTCTTGGAGGGTATTTTGAAGGATGGTGATTTCGTTATTGGTGCTGGAGGTGTTTGGAGTGCTAGCCTGCATGTGGATGTTGTCATCTCCTGTGCTGGGGGAAGTTGTAGGAGGGGTGTTAGCACTCATCTGGTGGTTGACGTTGGCCGCTCTGTTTGTCCAGAAGTTGGTAGGGGGTGGCATAGTAGAGTTTACAAATATCCTGGAGTTTGAGGAATTGGGAAGAGCTGGAAAGTTATCTACTTCACTATGTTGGGGTCGTTGTCTAGGAGGGTTGTTTCGTGGGCTAGGACGCTCACTGCATTTAGAGTAGTTAGATGGGTGGGGGCCTCCACAGTTGATGCAGGTGGCTTCTGTATCCTTGGGCTTTGTACAGAGATAACTGAAGTGAGGGCCTGCACATTTAAGGCATTTCGCCTCTCTGCGGCAGCTTTTCTGGGCGTGTCCAAACTGCTGGCATCTATAATATTGCGAAACTCCTCCTCGACCTTTGTAGGATTCAATGGTGTTTTTAAGATTTAAAAGATCCTTTAAATTGTGAATTTCCCGGTTGTGGTCCGTGCGGCGTAGTTCCACGAGATAAAGTGGCATATTTACAATGTTGCCATCCCTGCGTTTAGTTAGTTGAGTGACTTTGATCGGATTGAAACCCTTCTCAACAATTGCTTGGTAGATATCAACAATGGGTATGTCCATGGGCAATGATCTTATTACAACTTTAAGGGTTTTATCCTCATTAAGCAAAAAGGAGTAATACTCGATTTCGAGTGAGTCAAGAAAGGTGGCAATGTGCCTATGTTGAAGGTCGCTAGCTGCTTGGATTTTGAAAGCAGGTCCATCATTATGGGTGATGGTTTTACCCATGTACCCTGCAAAGTTTTGTTTTTGCAGAATATTGTTGAGAAGGGTCCAGTTATACTTTTTATCAGTAACATATATGGGTGTTCTGCAGGAGGTATTGGTTGGGTTACTGAAGTTATTTAATATAGGGGAGTGTATGTCTTGCTGGTTGATGTCAGAATGCTGCAAAGATGAGGGGGAGTTGGAAAGGGGTTCAGGAGCTGTCGCCAAGTTGACAGGCTCAGCAGCTGATGAGGCATGGACTGTCGCCGAGTTGACAGAGCCTGTGTCTTGGGTGGCAGGGGTTGTCGCCATCTTGACAACTCCTGTTTCTTTACAGGCAGGAGCCGCCGCCCTCTTGACGGTTCCTGTTTCTTTAATTTGGTAAGATTTTGCATTAACATGTCTTTTAGGTAGTGGGACATGCTTATAGGTAAAAGCAGGATAAGTGTTATCGAAATTATTAATGTTAGCAACCAACAAGTCACTCTCTTGGATGTTAAGAGAAGGTTCCCCATTGCTGGTGTCAAAAATCAATTTATCGGTAGATTTACCGGGATGAAAGTTTAAAAGTACCTTTTTTGGGTTTATTGGATCATGTTTTATCGAATCCGCAGGTTTAATTTCAGTAGAAATTGTAAAATCCTGCTGAAACTGGGTCATAATAGTTGGAACTGCAGTAGATGCGAAGTTTCGTTCATGGGGGGGAGGAGCTACCCTGGTCGTGATTCTGATTGGCTGTTGCCAGTGCAGAGGTCTGCTCTTTGCTGAGGCACGGCTAAACTGGATTCTACGCGGCTATGACAGTGCGGTAAAGATCAAAGGATTTCAAATACCACCTTAGTTTGACCGTTTACCACTAGATGGCATTGGTCTAGTAGGATAGTTTTTGAATCATTTTGCCTTGACTAGCCTTCTGTAATGTGGTGTGCTACCGTTTCGTAAGTGATTTTTGTAATTATTTACTCTTTTAATTCCCAAAACAATACAGCATGCCTATCTATTGCTGTGTACCTTTATGTAAGTCAAATAGTAATCTCGATAAAATATCTTTTCACGAATTCCCAGCTGATTCAGAACTGAAACGTGTTTGGCTGAAAGCCATTTCGCGTAAGGATTTTTCGCCTAACGATATTTCTAACTCATCTAAAGTATGTGCATATCACTTTAAGGATTCAGATTTTTTTGCAGTTCCCTACAAGGAGATGTTTAAAAAAAGGATCGATCCCAACCGTGTTTAACGGATATCCTACTTACAAATTGATTCCCCAGAAGAGCGAACGTAGAGTTCTAAAACGTAAACAAAAAGGGAATCTAAGTCTCCGAAGTAAAAAATTGAGAGCATCTTCTCCCTTTTTAGATAATGAAGCTGCAAATGTGTTATTAAGCTGTTGTGTTAGCTAGTTCTTCATATGATGATAATTTTAACTGGTATAATATTTTCTCTTTAAATACTTACTGTGTTAAGTTGCTACTATCTCCATTTATTATGTATTTGGAATTGTTGTAATCTATGAGTCGAGTACTTTTTTTGAAGAGACCGCTGTATGCGTCTGATAAATTGTATTCCAACTTGTGACAGCTCAATCCATTTATCTCTAATTACTGGCCTAGGACTTAAGTTGTGATAAAGAAACATTAGACGGGTTGCATCTGTGTATGTGAAAGATAACGCTCTATAGACGGGTGTATCTGTATGAATGTAGATCTACCCTATAAACGGGTATCTGTATGAATGTAGATCTACCCTATAAACGGGTATCTGTATGAATGTAGATCTACCCTATAAACGGGAATGTATGAATGGAAGATCGCCTCCTTATGTATCTGAGTGGGGTCTCCCATATGCGGGTTGTACCCATTTCTTTGTCCCTCGACAGGCTATTTGTAATTTTAGTACATTAACAAAAATCGACATCATGTTTTTATTGTTTTTAGCAAATTTGCTTGCATACGGGCTACAATGAGTTCCGTGGCTGGAATGATACCCTCACTCTTTTGTGATAATAAGTGGGTCAGAGTAGGCAAATTAAAATTAATGAAAAATGACCCACTGGGGACCCGTAGCTGCATATTAACTTATATTATCAGTATTGCTTAGAAATTTGCTTTAGATATCTTTGCATTATAACACTAATACTATAAATGCTTTTTACATATATAGAGTGATTCTCCAGTAATTGACCACATGCTAGTAGTTGACGAAAATAACACAAAAAGGAAGTAAACAAGGATTGTTGTGATGGTATTCTAATTTTTATTGGTTAAAATATATCCAATAACTAATGAAAGCCACTGCCAAGTTATAGGGGTAGCCAAGCTTCCAATTGGATGATAAAAATTAACAAACACAGAGGTATATCACAGGGTCTCGTAAGAGTGACTGACACCATTAGTAAAGGGTGGTTTAGCTTCTCTGTGATTTTTTAGCATCAACATGAATAATTTCTAAATGATTTAATACAAATAATGTATGTAGATCATTTATGTTTGTTTTATATTAATATACAAGTAATTTTTCTTTAAACCAATAAACAAATTATGAATAACAGATGGTTAATTACTGATCAGGCTAAGTGTTATACTTTTAGTAAATGACCAAAATGGTCAACTACTAAATTGTTTTATTTCCTGAAAAATTCAAAAAATCAGATCAAATGGTCTGTTAAAAGAGAAAAGCATTGGTCTGGTCCAAGTTAAGCCGGAAAATTTCCAGATCACTAACATCCTTGTAAATATCAAAATTACTTTTCACACTGAATTGAATAAAATATATGTTTAGTAAAAATTTTTATTATGAACAAGAAAAAATTAAAGTAGAAAACTAACTTAAATATTAATAAGAAATTGAGTTAAATAAATCATTAGGGAAGATTTTTTTCTAGGTGTAAGCATATACCTAGGCTATAAGAATTCTGAAATCATTAAAATTAAACACTCATGGAAGGGAAGAAATCCTTTTTCAAGTACACCGAAGAGGTTTGTTTTGATTGATGATTACGATTTTCGCCACTACCCCGGATTGGCGCTGTCCAAGTAGAAAATTTATCTCGTAGGTTGGTCGTCGCGAAATCAGCCATTGTCACAGCCTTATTCCCCCTTCAATCGAGTTAAGCCTTGGCTGAGGTTAGGATCACTGTTCTGATAGTTCGTTTCATCTATACGAGATGGCGCCACCAACCCAGTGTTGGAAATGTTATTTTCATTTGTGAAATGTGTGCATTTTGATTTGTGTGATCTTGTTCGAATGTAATCACATTTGCAATTTGTTTGATCATTAGACGATGCAAGATTTGTTAAAGTATTGAATTTGATAGGGCTTTCTAAAGGATGCCTTTCATTATATATAGTTTTAGGCGTAATAACTCTTGTCTCTTCATGTTCAGAGCTGGAGGAGTCCGTGTCATTTATAGATTGTATAGAGCTGTCACTATCAGTATTTGAGTTGTCAGGTGTGGTGCATTGAGTGTCTCTATTAAGGGAGAAATTGTCTTTTAAATTTTGTAATTCACTTAGTCCGGAGTTGATGATTTCATGTGCGTCAGTGTCCTTGATGGTAACAACATTAGAGACATTATGAAGGATGGTGATGGTAGTGGAAAATAATAGTTCTATTTTTTCCTCAAACTTGGACAACAGTTGATTTAGTTTCAGGTCCATGGTTGTAGTCATTGACCTGAAATAAGAAAGAAAAAAGGGGGGGGGGGAGGGGAACCTGAAATAAAGTTGAGGGACCAGGTTAAACAGGAATCTAACTAGTCCTCCTTACATAGGAAATAATCAGATGACAGGGCCTGTCCTAGACAACGAACGAGGCCGCGTCTTTGGGGCCAACACCTTTATCGGATACCGTGGATTTAAAATGAGGGGGGGGGTAATTTCAGCTGGACGATCCAGTTCAGTCCGGGCAGGATCCGGGATCAGCAGAAAGATGATTGTAGTTGTACAGCAGATGAGATGGTGCAAAGTTTAAATTGATGATAAAAAATATAATATTCACCCGAAATTAAAAATAATCAGGTGGGAAGATGTAAAAAGATATTTGCAATCAATGCATAGTAAAAATATTTCATGGAAATAAAAATTTCCGGTAGATTAATGAAGATTATGACGAGCGATCTGGACGTAGGTCCGTTCTGCTCTCATCAATTGAAATTGATTGAATGCGAAGACTGACTGACTGACTGACTGACTGAGTTGGAATTTGGAGCAGTTAGATCCGTAAGGATCTTCAATCTGCAGAATATCGCGTGAGTCAAAGCATATTATCCCTAGAACACGACATGTGAGTTGCATAATAATAAAAGGGAATAAAAATGAGACACAGCGAGTCAGTAAACTGAAGCCATGGGGACGGGGAGGGAGGGGGGAAAGAAAACAACAAAATGCAGGTGATCCGAAGATCCCTCCTGCAAGCTGGTGCAGCCATCTGGTGGCCAAAAGAGGCAACAAGAGGTAAATACATAGGCAGTCGGGTGTTCCGGGATGGATACCTCCCAGCTGCTAGCTATGTGTGGTGATGATGAAAATAGCAGAAGTGAAGGTTAAAAAGGGAATAACAAAATAATAAAACTCTCAAAATAGAAAAAAAAGGGGGGGGGGGAGCGGTGATTACTTATCGAGGATCGTAAGCGTGGCTCTGGGTCTGTGGGCATAGTTTAATTTGGTATGATCATAGGTTGGAATATTTCGAAGTTCAGGATTTTCATGATTGTCTACAGAATTGTAAAAGTTTTTGGCTTGGTCGTAGATAGCCTGTTTTATTGAGGTTATGCCTAAGCTATGTTTTAAATCTTCATTGTGGACAAACCATGGAACATTTGCAATATTGTGTCTGACAAGTTTGTTTTGCATGGTTTCAAGTTTGGTGAGTTGGTTATTGGAAATGCAACCCCAGATTGGGGCTGCGTAAGTTACGGTTGGGCGCATAACGGACTTGTAAAGTAGGATTTTATTTTTAATGGAAAGGGGGGAGGAACGGCTAATGAGGGGGCGAAGGGCTCCATTTACTTTTCGAAACTTTTCAATGACATAATTACAGTGGGGGATCCAGTTTAATTTTGAGTCTAGAACAACATCAAGGTATTTCGTTTCCTTCTCCCATGGGAGCTCTTGGTTATACAAAACAAGGGGGGGGGGATTTGTTTACGTTTTTTTGAGAAAAGGATAGCGGCACTTTTAGTGACATTGATCTGGATCCTCCATCTGTCGAGCCAAGTTTCGAGTTCGTAAATGTGGTCCTGGAGCCTTTTGTGTATACCGTTAACCTTATTAGATGCTGATAGAATGGCGGTGTCATCCGCAAAGAGACTCATCATAGTGTGGTTAGACTGGGGGATATCATTTGTATACACATTAAATAATAAAGGCCCTAGGACTGAGCCCTGGGGGGTACTGGCCATGACTTTTCTTTGGGTGGAATAAAGCTTTTCTACTTGGACAGTGAATTTTCTATTTGTAAGATATGAGTAAATAAGGTGGGAAATATAATCAGGGGAACCAAGAAGAAGGAGTTTGAAAACTAGTCCGTCAATCCAGACCCTATCGAAAGCTTTGGCTACATCAAGGAATAACCCTCCAGTTTGCCTACTGATCGTTAGTTGTTTAGCGATAAATTCAGTCACTCTGAGGAGTTGATGAGTCGTAGATAATTTGCTACGAAAGCCGAATTGCTGAGGGATGAGGATGTCTTTAGAATCTAAATAATTGATTAACCGTTTTTTAATAACTTTCTCAGCAATTTTACTTAAGACTGGTAGTAGTGAGATAGGTCTGTAATTTGTCGGATCAGTAGGGTCCTTTCCAGGTTTTTTGATTGGCACAATAACAGCCGATTTCCATGCAGTAGGGAAGGGGTGTAATATTAGCATAGTGTTTAAGATGAGAACTAGATAATCGATGATATTTGGTGGCGGCTTTTTAATCATTTTATTAGTGATTCCTTCCCTACCAGGAGCTTTTTTAATTTTAAGTACCTTGATATAACCAATAACTTCGTCTGTATTGACGGGGTCAATGGGGTGGGAGGGGGTTTCAGACATACGATTTTTTACATAGAGTTCTACAGTGGCGTTGTGGAGATGATCAAGAGAGGGGTTGTTTTGGAACTGGTTTTCATAGGTATCAGCGAAAAGTTCAGCTTTAGCATTGCTAGTATAGGCTAAATTTGTTTGACCTTTAAGAGCTGGGAATTTAGTGAATTCTCTTTTGCAGTTTTTGGTGGCTTTCCAGAGGGAACCGTCACCGGTAGCTAGGGATGAAATATACTCAGTCCAATTCTTTTGAGAAAGTTCTCTGAAAAGTTTTCTAATCTTCCGCTGATACCTATTTGCGTAGGTTTTTGACCTAGGGTCACCAGTTTCTTGCCAGTCTGCACGGTATTGATTTTTAATTTTAATAAGGTGTCCGATATATGGGGGGGGGGGGGGTATAGTTAACATGCTTAACATCAATGGAGGTAGTGGCATTTGAGTGGGCATTTTTAATTAAATCGGTGAGGTCATTAACAGCAATATTAAGGTCATCAGCACTACTAATAAAAGGAGGAAGGGAGTGGCTTTCATGAAGCAAGTTTTGATACTTATTCCAGTCAGTATTAAAGGAGCGGGATGGGGTGGGTGGGGGAAAGGAGGCATCAAAATCAGCTAGAATGGGGTTGTGGTCTGATGATAGATCCGGCTCAGATTTAATGGAGTAATTATATGGAATGTTCCTGATAAGCATTAAATCAATGGTGGAGGCTGAAGTAGCGCCAAAGCGGGTGGGACAAATCCTGCAACGTGACCCTTCTTCGGCCAACGAAGTAGAAGGCAGTCAATCCCCCCTGCTTCGGGTTCTGACGGACCGAAGATGCTCGATCGCCATCGTCAAGCTTCTCCTCTATTATGGCGCAGATCCTAATTTCCAGTTCTGTCATGGCGGCCCAACGCCTCTCATCAATGCCCTACATTGCAGGAACAGACTTGAAACGATCAGAACATTGGTAGAAGGAGGTATGTAAAAACATAAATTAATATGTAAACGCTTTTCTACAACAATTTTTAAGGGAGCCTTTTATTAGACCGAAATATTTCCATGTACGCTGAATTGTCAATTTTTTGTTGCTTCCTCATATCCCATTCCTACATCTTACATTACATCTTAAAAGGTAATTTAACTGTTTCAAAAATCTTTTTGTCAAAATAATTATGAACTGATTTCAGAGATTAAGTTTGTCCCATCTGCATTTACAGAAGAAAATGACAAAATTATTCATTACTTTTAAATTAGATAAAAGGATTCTGAATTGCATATCCAAAACTTCATTTCGTGTACATTTGGATAGATTAGAAATTTAAGTTCATTCCTTTAACGCGGTAGTATTGTAAGATAACCTTCTGTTAAGATTTAAAATAGCAGTATTTCCATTTAAATATTCATAAAAGATTTGCCAATATTGGTAACTAGTAAATATATTTAACTCTGTTATTTGAATTATTTTAGATTTAAGACTTTCCTTAATTAAAGTTGTAATTTTAATTTTACCTAGGAGCCAGAGCCGATCTTCCGGACGATTCGAGTCTGTCTATAGCACTTGCTCTGAATGCGGAACTGGAAGTTATCAGATTGTTGCTTATTGCCGGCGGAGATTTGCACAGTGCTAACATTTCAGGTCAAAGCCCACTCTTCCACGCTTTGGGACACTTCAACGTTAGTATCTTTACATTTCTCCTCGATTACCTGGATATGAACGTCAACACTGCCAAAAACCAGTGCGGTGGCTCACTTCTGCACAGTGCCCTGTGCATTAACGGATGTACGGCAGTTTTCGTCAAATTCTTGATTAGCAGTGGCATAGATGTTGATTCAGTAGATGAATTTGGTGACACGCCACTGCATAAAGCGGTGCAAAATCAGACAGGTCATCCGAGCGTAGTTGAAATTTTGCTGAGAAGAGGTTCCCACGTTAATGTCAAAAACCGAAATGGTCTCAGTCCTTTGGACCTAGCAATAGAAAACGGATGCAGCCTTGCTATCGTTCAATTGCTGTTGAAGTATTGCTTACTTGAGAAGCCGGACTTCAACATCGAGGACTGGACTCGTGAACACGAACTCCAAGGAATGTTGTCAGAATACGCAATTAAATGTGAGCAGGAATTGCATAGAATGAAGTCAGATAATCTTGGCAATGGTCGGACATTGTTTGAATTTATGCAAATGTATTCCGGCTATAAAATGTACAGCAATGCAGAAGAAGGATTTAACGTGGATCAATTATTGCTAATAATTGCAAATAAACGATATCCTTTGTATTCGCAATTGATATCCTCTAAATTAGAACGTTCATTGTTAAAAGACAAACTAGAGGAATGTAATGTATATACTGCTGTAAAAGGCATTTCTGATGTGAATTGCAGCATGCCAAGAAAAGTTTTGCTGAATTACGATTGTGCCTGTGTTTTGGCAAATTACTTGGATCAAAATGATTTGTTAAGTGTAATTATAGCTTTTTGTAATTAGTGCCCTACACTTCTGTTTTGAATATATTGTTGATTATGTAACTGTACATATAATTTTACCTATGTTTCAAAGATTAAAACTTGTATGCTTTTTTTCCAAATGTTTTTTTATTTTGCTCAAAAATTTATATCATATACATGTAATAAAACATATCAGGATTTAATAAATGAATTATTTGAATTTTCATGTTTAGATTTTTTTTTTCAATAACATACCAGATATCTAAAAATTGCTTTTACCTAGCATTCCAGTTCCAATAAAGGAGGAAAATTTCGCCTAATATATCGCTAAAAAACAAGTCTCCATTCTTTAAATAGAGTGCTGTATTTTAAGATGAAATTGCAAAAGCACATTATACATTTGATTTTCACATAGATCTGGTCACTCACAATTAGCTTAATGTAATGTAGTTAACTCGTGGATTGAACGTGCCAAATCTATCTTGAAGAAAACTATTGATATTTTGTTAGATATAAGCAAGTAGATTTCATGTTTGACTTTGAGTGATGTATTAAAGTGGTAATAAAAATAACCCAATAAATTGTAATGTAGGGAGCTCGTGAAGTGAACATGCCTAAACTATCGATATTTTGTTAGATATAAACAATTAGATTTTATGTTTGCCTTATTCCTGGCTTTAAGTGAAGTAATATATTGGAAGTAAAAAATAAAAAAACAATGAAATGTCAACTGTACTAATCGTTCCCAACCGGTCACCTTCTCAAGTACTGACCGCAGCACATATTGCTTGACTTCGGTGACCGAATAGAAGCATGTACGTTCCGCGTGGTATAAACGTGACCACGGAAAATTATTAGGTAAAAGCAATTTATCCATGGGAGGCAGATACAAAATCTCTAGTCGTTATATAGAAACAAATAGTTCCAAATGTAACACCGTACATGGCATTTCAACAACATACCACCAAATGCATGATCCATCTGTTTCAGAGATGTCCTTAGTTTTCGTATTCCTTAAAGTTTGCACATAAACAGGCAGACGTTTCACATAATTAAATACGTCCATGTTTACTATAATGATCAAGCACAAATCGAGATGACAGAGAAGGTCACTTTTGTATTCAATTCCTCAAACGAGAGTTCAAGAATTAGAATTGGGCAGCTACAAATAAAGGACTCCTCTTTCCCTGTAATTGTAACACGGCAATATTAGCTTTAAACGTTTGTTTGAGTAAATTTTATTGTATTGAGTCCAGAAAATGTTATGAAACAGTCAACATGTCAAGCAAAGTGTGTCATATTTGGGCCCTGAAAAGAGCCGTTTGTTAGGATGGGAGCTATAACTTCCAACAACATAAAAGACCTACTGAATATAAAATTGCATGTAAAAATGTAGCGATCTGCCTGTATTGTTTACATATTTCATCCTTGCAACCACTTCCCCTCAGGGGGTTTACTTTCTATGAGTAAATACGGGCTTCACAACCCCGGGGCTCCCTAGTGATCTATCCCTCCTTCTGTTTTACCTTCTTTTTTGGGTTCTGTATTTATTGTTCGGCTTCTCTTCCTTCCCTCGTTGTGGTTACCTCTTCAGAGGTGAGGGCTCCCCTTGAGAAGCTTTGTGCCGCTCTGTTGCTATCAGCTTCTCTCGGGGATTATATCACCCACGTGTTTGCCGTGCGTGGAGACCCGTGTCTCTGGAAAGGGGGATCCTGGTAGTTGAGGGGCGACATACTGTCCCAATACACTACTTTGGCCCTTGCTTCAGATAAACGGGAGGTACACATTGGTCCCGTGTGTATCAATCGGCTGGTCGTCCGACTTCGTCGGCGGCTAGGGATCAAGCGTCCGGCTCGTCTGCTGGGAACCTCGTTAAGGGTGGAGGCTTCTACAGGGACGAGTCGTTCGCGTATAGGCACTGGTTAACCCGATAGAGTCATGCTGTGCGTAACAGTTCTGTTGATATTTTGTTTTCTTTTATGATTTTTGTTGCTTGCCGGCAGGCTCTATCCCCGATAATGAGGTCTCCATGGTGGGTGGGACTCTAGTGCCCGAATTTTTTATCCCTACTTTCATGGAAAGTAAATCTACTATTTTTTTCTCCCCCTAGTGGGGAGCAACAAAGACAAGTCTCTTCATCACATCCAAGTTCTCTGAAATTCTTTATTGTACATCGAGTGGAGGGTTCTTTCGAAAAGGTTTCTCCTTTTTTAATTGAGAAAGCTTTAAAATCGTTCGTTGGAGATACAGCTTCAGTAAAAAAACTGAAGTCTGGAGATCTGTTAGTGGAGGTCCGCAATGATCAACAAGCCAAGAGCATATTAAAAATCGACAATTTTGGAACATTCCCTGTAACTGTAACAGCTCATGGATCTCTTAATAAATCTCGTGGTGTTGTGTCCGAGTCGGACCTTTACCATACAGCGGAGGACGAGATTCTTGATCACCTACGTGATCAACACGTTTCGGCCGTCCACCGCATAACAATACGACGAGATGGGAATATCATCCCCACTAAGCATTTGATCCTAACTTTTGACTTACCCACTTTACCGTCGCACGTAAAAGCAGGCTATCTGAATTTCCAAGTACTTCCGTATATTCCGAACCCACTACGCTGTTTCAAGTGCCAGAAATTTGGTCACTCGCAAACAGCTTGCCATGGGAAAACGGAAATATGCGCACGTTGTGCAGGTATTGGACATGGTAGTGCTAACTGCAAAGCACCCGAGAAGTGTGTCAATTGTGATGGCACACATCCGTCATACTCTCGATCATGTCCACAGTGGGTAAAAGAAAAAGAAATACAAACAGTACGAGTAAACCAAAATAAGTCGTATTTCGATGCTAAAAAAATTGTTGAATTGAGGACTCCACGCGTTGGTGTTGCTTATGCTGATGTTTTGAAAAAAACATTCAGCAGCAAAAGCACACAAACAGACTCTCCTGTATCATCTCTCATTAAATTACCTCAACGGTCATCTACAGAGGTTGTTAAACGACCAACGACTTTAAAGAAATCTTTAGCAAAATCAAAAGCTTTGCAGACACTGAAGCTGAAATCTGCCAAAGGGGGACCTTCTCGAGAGAAACCCTCTAACCCTTTTACTATCCTTCGTTCCTTTAGGGAGGCAGATGTGGTGAAACTTCACCCATCTGATGATGACGAGGATATTAGTGAAGATCCTGACCCCCCTTTTAAATTTGCATCAAGTAATTAATGGCTTCTTTTGTTTCTTGGAACTGTCGCGGTTTTAGGTCTAGGAAGGATGATGTGAAGAATATTATTTCACTTTACCATCCAGCATGTTTGGCCCTTCAAGAAACTTTCTTGAAGGATACTTATATATCTAAAATCCGTAGGTATAGCTGCATTAGAAAAGATGTTACCCGTAGTAATACAGTGTCTGGAGGAGTATGCCTTTTTATTTCTCATAATTATCCCAGCACTGTAATCACACTACGCACATCTCTACAGGCTGTGGCTGCGAGACTTCATTTACAGTCCCTTCTCACAGTCTGTTGCCTATACTTACCGCCACATGCTATCATCCGCCAAGAGGAGCTGAATGATTTGATTGACCAGCTTCCAGCGCCATTTTTATTGCTTGGTGACCTTAATGAACACAGTACTATGTGGGGTAATGATAATACGAACCCTCGTGGGAGACAGATTGAAAATATGTTATCTGATCACTGTCTCTGTCTCCTGAATAATGAGGAGAAAACCTATTTTCATGAACCCACTAGAACATTCCATTCACTCGACTTAGCCATTTGTTCCCCTATACTTTTGCCATACTTGAATTTTGCTGTTGGGAGTGATTTACATAATAGTGATCACTTCCCTATTCTCATTTCGCACACAGGTAGTGGTAGCGTGAACATCCGTCTACCTACATACAAATACCACAAGGCGAATTGGGACAGATTTACTGAGTTGGCTGTTGTAACAGGAACAATGGTGGACAGTGAGGATGTTGATACTGCTGTCCAAAATGTCACTGAAGCAATTTTAAATGCTGCTGACTCCTCCATTCCTAAGACTTCACCTAGAACACTGCGGCACTGTAAATCATACTGGAATGCAGACTGTCAGTCTGCATACAAGAAACAAAAGAAGCTATGGGGTATCTTCCGCAGATACCCAACTACAGGAAACCTTATCGCCTTTAAAAAGGCTAAGGCATTTGCTCGTAGAGTTAGACGTCAGAGTCAGAAGGACTCTTGGATAAGTTATGTATCTTCAATTACATCCAAAACATCAAGCAATCAGTTGTGGAAGAAGGTTAGAGCAGCCAACGGTTTGTATCCGGAATATTCTTGTCCGATACTTCAAACCGGAGCTGCTGTGTTCTCTTCCCCTGAAGATATTGCTAACCTTATAGGTGAAACTTTTGAAAGTATATCCAGTTCCGATTCTTATAGTCCTGCTTTTCTTGTGACTAAGAATCGAGCTGAACGGACTGGAATTAATTTCAAAAGCAATATTGAATATTCCTACAACTGTGACCTTAAGATGTACGAATTGAAGAGTGCTTTATCTAAAGCACATAACACCAGTCCAGGTCCAGATGGGATCAGTTACCAAATGCTCCGCCATTTAAGTCCAGATTCTCTTTTTAACACCCTTTTTCTCTTTAATAGAATCTGGAAGGAGAACATCTTTCCTACTTTGTGGCGGGAAGCTACTGTAATCCCCATTCTGAAACCTGGAAAGGATCCCAAGGATCCTCTGAACTATCGACCGATAGCATTAACGAGCTGCCTCTGTAAGACCTTTGAACGTATTGTAAACGCCCGACTCTCTTACATGTTGGAAAAAGATGGATGTATTTCACCTTTCCAGAGTGGATTCCGACGAGGGCGGTCCACTCTTGATAACATCGTGAAACTAGAAACAGATGTTCGTAATGCCTTTGTGCAGAGGAATCATCTAGTTTCAATCTTTTTCGACATTGAGAAGGCGTATGATCATACGTGGCGATATGGTATCCTGCAAACTCTATTTAATTTTGGTTTTAGGGGTAATCTGCCCCTTTTTATTCAAAATTTTTTATCATCTCGTGTTTTTAGAGTTCGCATTGGAGCTTCATTTTCAAATTATTTTAACCAATCTGAGGGAGTTCCTCAAGGGTGTGTTTTAAGTGTCACCCTTTTTAATCTTCATATCAGAAACATCCTTCATGTCCTTTCACCCTTTGTTCATGGAACTTTGTATGTTGATGACTTGCAAATCTCGTGCCAAGGATCAAACATGCGCTTAATTGAACGTCAGTTACAAACTGCTGTTAACAGACTTGTAGAATGGTGTGAACAAAACGGCCATAAACTGTCACCATCTAAAAGCAGTTGCATCCACTTCTGTAGGAGGAGGGGTCTTCACCCTGACCCTGAAATCCACATACGCAATTCTCCCATCCCAGTTGTGAATCAGATAAGATACTTGGGAGTCATCTTCGACAACAAGTTAAATTTACTCCCACATATTGTATACTTGCGCAAGAAGTGCGATAAATCGCTTAATATCCTCAAAGTACTCTCAAATACATCTTGGGGTGCTGATCGCACTTCTTTGCTGCGTATTTACAATTCGGTTATCTTATCCCGTATTGACTACGGATGCGTTGCGTATGGGTCTGCAGGAGTATCCCTTCTACGAAGATTGGATACTGTCCATCACACTGCTGCCCGTATTTGTTCAGGTGCATTTCGCACTTCACCCATTGAAAGTCTGTTGACAGAGTGTAGTCTACTTCCACTTGACTTGAGACGGAAAAAATTAAGCGCCAACTACTACTGTAGAATTATGTCTGATCCTTTTCACCCTTTACGTAAGTTGAGACTTGATGCCTTCCTTGGTAGGTTATATGATGCTCGTCCATCTAACATCCGACCATTTTCTGAAAGAGCGAAATCCATCTTGTTGGATGCAGCTCTAAGTGACGTAGTTACCCAAACATTTACCACTCAATCCTTTCCACCGTGGAATATTCCATCTTTCCACTTTCTCAATCCATTTGCGATGTATTGCAAGGCAGACACTGCCCCAGAAATTATGCAACAAATCTTTTATGATCACCGCTCTCAGTATGCTGACTATGAAGCAGTATTTACTGATGGATCCAAAGGAGGTGAACGTGTTGGCTGTGGTACTGTGTCTTACACATGCACAGTCGCTTTTACACTTCATAAATCCTGCTTGGTTTTCACTTCTGAGATAACAGCAATTTCTTGTGCACTGCTGCACATCTCACTCTGCCACAATCGCAAATTTTGTGTGTATACTGACAGTTTAAGCTCCTTGTCAAGTCTTGAGCAATTTAAGAACAATAGCCATCCACTTGCCTTTGACATTTTGTCAAAGTTACACACACTTGAGAGGAAAGGGTTTACTATTTTGTTCTGCTGGGTACCTAGTCACAGGGGAATTTCAGGAAATGAATTGGCCTATTCTGCTGCTAAAGCGGCTTCAATTCCGCTGCAGCAGCCAGTTCCCTACCAAGATATTAAGACTGCAATTCAAAAGTTCATAGTATCCTTACGTCAAGAAACATGGGATTTGCAGGTTAATAACAAACTTCATTTTATCAAAAATCATCTTCTTAAATGGCCAGTTAATCCAATGCGTCGGACAGATGTCAAACTGACTCGTCTGCGCATTGGTCACACCCGATTGACGCATCGACATCTATTGCTGGGAGAAAATCCACCTGTTTGCGATATTTGTCGTTGCGATCTTACTGTAGCTCATATTTTTATTTCTTGTCCTAAGTTTCAGACGCATCGTCTTAGGTTTTTTAAGAGTACTAGTTTAAGTCTTCAGGATTTGATAGGGGAAACTCCCCATCCAAATCTTTTTGCTTTTTTAAGATCAATCGGGTTTTTAAATCACATCTAGTTTTTTAAACATTTCCATTTTTAAAAGTTTTATTAACATCTTCATCATTTTAGAAATGTGTTTTTAACATTCTTAAATTATATTATGTCACCTCTCATCATATTTATAATTCATCTTTCATCATAGTTTTTCTTTTAACTTTTGTTTTGGCGCAGCATGGCCCTTGTGTTGCCTTTGCGCCATAAAACCTCAATAAACAACAAAACAACAACAACCTTGCAACCACTTGGTGAACCAGCCCGCATATAGGGTTAGAAACCCAGTCAAAAAGCGCCAAGAAAGAGGCGAGAGTCAGGTCTTACTCTCAGAGCTCTAAATCTGAGAATGCGAAGACTTTACTTTTTAATATTACAATTAACGGAGTGCTGATCCGAAGATGCTATACTCTCTGATATGAAGGGTGGGATAAATTGAAGGACGAAATATCGGAACTGGCATACAATAAAAGCAAAACATGACACCACACTTGGTACAGGAGCTGGCTTGGATCACCTTCCAATAGAAAGCGAGGAAAAGGCACGTGGGAGGAGCTAAACTAAGCACAGGGCAGTGGAGTCCAAACTGGTGGGAAATCCCTGATAAATTGTATAACTGGTAAAAAGAAGGATGCATTATCCTCGGTCCAGTCGTAACAATCTTGAAGGTCGGAAAACTCATCCATAATGAAACCGTGAGTGAATAAAAATGCAACGTAGCATTTATCATTGAGTTGGCAAGATTCAAGACCAGAGCCTGCTTGAGAATCTTTAGAGGAAGTCTGAATGGGGGTCAGAACAACTGATTCAGTCGCCTTGTTGACTGTGGTTTCAATTGTTTGACAGACAGCATTTGCATAGGTCTTAGTTATACTTTTGATAATCAGGGGACGAGGAACAAATCTGGTACAGTCAGAATTTAGAGGGGGAGGTTTGGTAGCCTTGGTGACCGTCTGAGGGTTGGTAAATAAAGCTCTACGAGTCGGACAGGAGAGAGAAGAGCTTGCATGATTTTGGCCACAGTTGCAGAAAAGCTTTGGGCCATTTTTGACTGGGCATGCACGACTACTGTGATCAAGAGAGCAGTGTCGGCATCTGATGGGAGAGGTACATTCAGCAGCAAGGTGGGCACCCCAATGCTGACACTTGTAGCATTGTTGGGGTCCGCTCGCCTTCCTGCCTATGAGGGGTTCAATTCTGACTTTGGTGTATAACATGGTACGCCAGGATAAAATGTCAGATTGATTTTCAGTGAAAGGGAACTCCAAAATAAAAAGGGGCATCTTATGCCCATTACGGCGTTTCATCTGAATGGGGGAAAACTCTGGTTTCTTCCAGACCAGCCAGTCGGCTATGTCCAAAATAGAGGATTTGATATTTAAACCTCGAACAACAACTTTGAAGGAGCGAGGTGGGCTAAGAGGGAAAGAGATATCAGTAGATTTGGCGCCAGAAATGTTGGCCAGATTTGCCTCATCATACTGGATAGCATTGGGGAGATTAAGAATGAATCTGGGCGATTCAGCTTCACCTGAATCAGCAGCAGTGTTAACTATAACAGGGGAGTTAAGCACTGGAATCTCAGGGATAGAAATGTCATCAAGCCGCTCCTCCAAATTAATGGGTACTTCATTGGTACCCGGCACTGGAACAACAGCTATCCGCTCATCCATATTAATGGGTACTACAGGGGTACTAGCAAAGGAAACATCAATCGGCTCATCCACCTTAGTGGGAACTACAACAGGAACATGGCAAACTGCCTTAGCAGATGCAGGCTTAGGTTTGATAGCTTTGCGCCTCACCATTTCAGAAACGTCAGTAAAAACCAACAAATGGGAATGATGAAGAACGATCGGTAACAGGTCCGACTAGCTCGTGATTCTGATCATGATTTGATTGGGAATGCGAAGACTTTTTCTTTGATGATGATTTTAAGTGGCTACAGCCCGGAGGCACTTTACCACTGGTCTTAATAGCGCCCGAAGGGCGATCGTCATAAAATATAAAATATAAATTGCATGAAAAGTTACAGTGAGGGACGGACGGGACAATACGAAATAATTAAAAAAAAAGAAAAGTTGGTTAAATACGTAACTATATACAAAAGCTCACGCTTTTTATTACAAAAATAATTCGTTAAATATCCTGAGATTTTAACATCGTCAAACTATATACAAAAGCTCACGCTTTTAGGTACAAAAATAAATCGTAAAATTCCTGAGATTTTACTTCGTCAAAGGTAATAATAAGAATAATAAATTGGTTAAATATGGTCTAATTACATGAAACCTGCGTTTCTATATACAAAAGTCTGATTGTAAGAGAATTTGTGTTTACAGTAAGTAAGATCAATAAATTACTTATTAAATCTTGTGGTCATTAGAGCGTCAGATAGCACAAAAGCAGCGTATGGTCTGTTACGTGTGTCGTTCTGAGAAATTTCATAGTCCAGGCATTCATTGATTATAGAATTAGGTTTAGTCGCTTTTTTGTAAAAGGAGATATTTAACTCAGCTAGGTGTTGTTCGATGGTGTTGATTTTCATATCCCTGTGAATAAGGTCATTCCTTACATATCTACTAGCGTCTACCATGTTTCGAAGAATCTTATTTTGGATAACCTGGAGTCTATGTAAATCTCTGGCTGTGCAGGTGGCCCATGCAGGGGAAGCATAAGTGAATATTGGTCTTATTGCACTGAGATAGTCTCCTTTTGTGATTGAGGGGTAGTGTGGAGTTCCTACCAATAAGTGGGGCGAGTTTTCTGGCAACTCCAAATGCGTTTTTGGTCACATTAGTTATGTGGTCTGACCATGTAAGTTTTGTATTTATGGTGACACCCAAATATTTGGCCTTTTTAACAATGGGGATTTTTTCATTAAAAAGTGTGATCTCATTGCCAGTAATTTTGTTTTTTTTATTGTTTTTAGTAACTGTGCATAAAACTTGTGATTTGCCAGCATTAATACTAATCTTCCATTTGGAGCACCAGGCTTCAATGGTGGGAATTTTGTTTTGCAGATTTTTAAGTGCGGTTTGAGAGTTGAGTGATTTGGAGACAATGGCCGTGTCATCTGCATAGAAAGCAGTTAAACAATTGCGGTCGTCCTTAAAGGAAGGGAAGTCGGATGTATAGATGTTATATAAAGTGGGACCCAGGATACTCCCCTGGGGGACCCCGGCCTGCGAAGACTGGAAAAATGCAACCTTTTATAGGTATGGTTGCGGAGAGTGAGGTGGTCCAATTGCAAAGCAGGAGGGAGGAGCTTAGGAAATAACTAGTGTAATTTTGCTCCAAAAAAAAAAAAATCGAAATATTGTCATCGACACATATATCGTTATATTTGTATCATGTAATGTTCCGAAGAAAGTATTGCATTAGGGCATAAAACTGAACTGGAATTAAAATGATAGCGTGTAAACGGACCAGTCGTGTGTTATTTTTGGGTCTTTAAAAGGGCCGTTAGAGAAACTATTAAATCAAGCAATTTTGTGTTGAAGTTGAAAAATACAAGGGTTGGAATAATAGCGCTCATTTACAAAATTTAAAGCAAAATTAATGTGGTGTTTTCTTCAGATTATTAATTTAAAATATTAATGAGGAAGCATAAAATTCTTTTCAAATTGGAATAAAAAAAAACTTTCTTTTATTTTTCCTTCAAATTTCATTAATGAGTTGGTGTTACTCTTGTAATGCCTGGTTTAAAATTTCATATGTTCTAAAACAATACTTTGACAGGTATTGCATTTGAAAAAATGAAGCATTAGTGCTGAGAAGCAGGGACAGACTAACGATCAATTTTAAAATTGTTCAACTTCTGCAATTTTTTGAAAATGTGATGTTTTTTCTCAGTTCTCGTCGCTTTTTCTTGAAGTTCATTTCTTTTGCTTAGAAGCTGTGCCATGTCTGAGTTAATCGTTTAAAGTAATTTAATAGCAAGCTGACCCTACCAGTTTCCTCTGCTCGGTTTTGCCGTGTCGCCATTGGTCCACCTTTCATTCTGCAACTGTACCTATAAAAGGTTGCATTTCCACCTGATTTTACATCGATTTCGATCAGATCGATCATCGAGATTGATTCAGACTTAGAGTTCTGAGCTTAACGGACCTGTTCCTGACCGCTCTTGTTTTCTATGGCCCGAAAAAAGATGCCTCCTAAGCTTGTCAAGACACAGGGACCTGTCCCTGTTGTCGTTGACTTAGCTCCTGATCCTGTTGTAGTTGAAGTACCCTTGTTGAAGGATGAGCGGTTACCTGATGCTCCTGTACCTGCGGAAGATGTTCCCATACTTATGGACGAGCGGCTTAATGCTCAGGGTGTCGATGACTCAATTCCAGTGATTGAATCTAATGTTCCTGATGTAGTGAACGATATCGACATTTCTGTTGCACCTGTTCCTGTTGAATTGCCCCCTCGAACTAGACCGAACAACTCCTTTAAAGTTGTCGTTCGTGGGTTAGCAAATCGAACCTCTATCTTTGATATTGCGGAGTTTCTTGATTGGAAAAAGCCTGATTTCCCTCCCTCAAATATCTCCCAAATGAAGAGAAGGTCAGGGCTGAAAATGCCCCTCTTCATCCTCGAGTTCCCTAACTCCTTCAATATTGATAGCATTCTCACATGGAAGAGTTTGCTTTTTTCTAAAGTTTCTATTGAACGTCTCAGAGGCAGGAAGGCGAGAGGACCCCAACAATGCTACAAGTGTCAGCATTGGGGTGCCCACCTTGCTGCATCTTGCCATCTTCAATCCAGATGTCGCCACTGTGGGCAAAATCATTTGAGTAGGGACTGCCAGATTAAGCATCTGCCGAAACTTTGTTGCAACTGCGGCCAAACTCACCCTAGCTCATCTCATACTTGTCCAGCTAGGAGGCGACTCATTCCTCCACCTTACAGTACCCAGGTCAAAAAGGCGACCATTCCTTCCACTCCCTCTCCTCCTGTTTTGAGGCCTATGGTCCCAAGACCTCTGATCATAAGGAAGCTCCAAAAGACATATGCTGAGGCAGCATGCCAATCCATTTCTGATCACACTGACCAACAGACGAGCACTGACGAGATCATCAACATGGCGATTTTCTCGGAAGTGTGTACCCTCCCTGCCCCTGTATGCATGGATGCCTTCACCCAAACTAATGTTAGTTTACCATCTGCGGAGAGCAAAGCAGACCCCATTGTGATGTCCGACAAAGGGGTGGATGCCTTCCTACCTACTGAAGATAGTAGATGCAAACGGATCTATGACGACAGTTTCAGAGGCATTTTACTTGCAACCAACAACCCCAAGCTCACAGATGAGCAACGCAGAAGTGCCATTAGAAGGATCATTATGAATACTAACAGTCACCTCATTAGAGTTATGTTGACTGACATCTCTAAACCTGAACCCCTGATTCCAACCCTATACCCTTCGAGCTCATTCGCTTCGACTCCTTCATCGTCCAGATGCTCTACTCCAAGTTCCCAGTAAGCTCCACCCATGGATGGATACTGCTCCCCCATTGGGGGATGCCCCAAGCCCATATAGCTGGATGCCGGACTGCCACTGCTCATTTCAGATTATTTCCTTTCCAGAAGCGGATGTAATGACTTGTCATTGCTGTTACTTCCCCACCATCTATATCTGCTGATGCTGCCCCATTTTCGATTTGACTAATTCAACTGCCTTGCGGCCCATTTTAGATGAAGAGGTTTTTCGCCCATCGGGCACTAGGTACCTCGTACAACCCCACATCAAAGTCAAAAAGTGATTTTACATCAGTTCGACTCTAGACTCTGAAGCGACCAGATCTCTCTCAGAGCTGTCTACCCATAGATCTCGGATTATTGCAGATTCACCTTGAACAAAATTACTGGTAAAAAATTTATTCATATTATACTTGCATTTGTGTTTACATTTCTCTTTAGGGTTTGCTGTTCCCAGACCTCAGTATCTGGATCGTCCAGCTGTTTTTCCCTCCCAATCATAAATTCCACGGATTTCGGTAGTGGTGTTGGGCTCTAAAGCGTGGCTTCGTTCATTGCTTAGGTCAGACCACTTGCCACCCACCTATTTTCTTGGTAACAGAATTAGGTGGGTTCATTGTCTATCCTGGTCCCTCAACTTGTATTTTATGTACCCCATTTTAAATTACTGACGTGTATCTTAGTAAAATAAACAGCAAGTATATTTTTTGTTTGGCTTTTTCCTGTATTTGACCCATAATGCTTGTATCCGGTGATCGAAAGATAGCCGGTATGACCGTGTCAACGCTTCCGCATACTTTCTGTCGCAATATCTTCATAAATTTTGTTGTAAGACGCATGAATTTCAAGTATACAGAAGTATTGGTAACACATAAACAAATATTAAAGGGAAAGTCATATGATTTTTTTTTTTACAGTTTAAAAAATTTTAATGAACTAAATATTAATCTTTAACCTTTAGTAATCTTAAAAGATACTTTTATTTTCAACTTCAAATTTTTACCAATGGGCTGATATTGCTGTTGCTATTCCTAAAGAAAATACCTTTGGTTTTGAAACAATATTCCGACCGATATAGAATTTGACAAAAAAATAAAGGCACTTTTCTCTTAAGATTGAAACGTAACCAATCTTAAGTTTAATCGTTTGATTACAAAAGTAAAATTTAATATTCAAACTTTTGAAAATGCTTTAATTTTTTTTTTTTTTTTTACAGATATCATGCCTGAAAACACTTCTGTTCACAGTGTATTGTACGAAGAAGAATGGGATTTGAGTGAGATCCAACTGATCCTGCAACGTGACCCTTCTTCGGCCAACGAAGTAGAAGGCAGTCAATCCCCCCTGCTTCGGGTTCTGACGGACCGAAGATGCTCGATCGCCATCGTCAAGCTTCTCCTCTATTATGGCGCAGATCCTAATTTCCAGTTCTGTCATGGCGGCCCAACACCTCTCATCAATGCCCTACATTGCAGGAACAGACTTGAAACGATCAGAACATTGGTAGAAGGAGGTATGTAAAAACATAAATTAATATGTAAACGCTTTTCTACAACAATTTTTAAGGGAGCCTTTTATTAGACCGAAATATTTCCATGTACGCTGAATTGTCAATTTTTTGTTGCTTCCTCATATCCCATTCCTACATCTTACATTACATCTTAAAAGGTAATTTAACTGTTTCAAAAATCTTTTTGTCAAAATAATTATGAACTGATTTCAGAGATTAAGTTTGTCCCATCTGCATTTACAGAAGAAAATGACAAAATTATTCATTACTTTTAAATTAGATAAAAGGATTCTGAATTGCATATCCAAAACTTCATTTCGTGTACATTTGGATAGATTAGAAATTTAAGTTAATTCCATTAACGCGGTAGTATTGTAAGATAACCTTCTGTTAAGATTTAAAATAGCAGTATTTCCATTTAAATATTCATAAAAGGTTTGCCAATATTGGTAACTAGTAAATATATTTAACTCTGTTATTTGAATTATTTTAGATTTAAGACTTTCCTTAATTAAAGTTGTAATTTTAATTTTACCTAGGAGCCAGAGCCGATCTTCCGGACGATTCGAGTCTGTCTATAGCACTTGCTCTGAATGCGGAACTGGAAGTTATCAGATTGTTGCTTATTGCCGGCGGAGATTTGCACAGTGCTAACATTTCAGGTCAAAGCCCACTCTTCCACGCTTTGGGACACTTCAACGTTAGTATCTTTACATTTCTCCTCGATTACCTGGATATGAACGTCAACACTGCCAAAAACCAGTGCGGTGGCTCACTTCTGCACAGTGCCCTGTGCATTAACGGATGTACGGCAGTTTTCGTCAAATTCTTGATTAGCAGTGGCATAGATGTTGATTCAGTAGATGAATTTGGTGACACGCCACTGCATAAAGCGGTGCAAAATCAGACAGGTCATCCGAGCGTAGTTGAAATTTTGCTGAGAAGAGGTTCCCACGTTAATGTCAAAAACCGAAATGGTCTCAGTCCTTTGGACCTAGCAATAGAAAACGGATGCAGCCTTGCTATCGTTCAATTGCTGTTGAAGTATTGCTTACTTGAGAAGCCGGACTTCAACATCGAGGACTGTACTCGTGAACACGAACTCCAAGGAATGTTGTCAGAATACGCAATTAAATGTGAGCAGGAATTGCATAGAATGAAGTCAGATAATCTTGGCAATGGTCCCCCTCAGGGGGTTTACTTTCTATAAGTAAATACGGGCTTCACAACCCCGGGTTGCCCCAGTGATCTATCCCTTCTTCTGTTTTACCTTCTCGTTTTGGTTTTGTATTTATCGTTTACTTCTTTCTTCCCTCGTTGTGGTTACCTCTTCAGAGGTGAGGGCTCCCCTTGAGAAGCTTTGTGCCCCTCTGTTGCCATCAGCTTCTCTCGGGTATTTAATCACCCACGTGTTTGCCGTGCGTGGAGACCCGTGTCTCTGGAAAGGGGGATCCTGGTAGTTGAGGGACGACATACTGTCCCAATACACTACTTTGGCCCTTGCTTCAGATAAACGGGAGGTGCACATTGGTCCCGTGTGCATCAATCGGCTGGTCGTCCGCTTCGTCGGCGGCTAGGGATCATGTGATCAGTCCATTTTCTGGGAATCTCGTAAAGGGTGGAGGCTTCTTCAGGGATGGGCTGTTTGCGTATAGGCACTGGTTAACCCGGTAGGGTCATTCCGTGCGTAACAGTTCTGTTCATATTTTGTTTTCTTTTATGATTTTTGTTGCTTGCCGGGATGCTCTATCCCCGATATCGTGGACTCCATGGAGGGTGGGACACCAGTGCCCGAATTTTATTTCTTTTATTTTATGGCTCATAAAACTTCTTTTTCTTCTCCCCCTCGTGGGGAGCAACAAAGTCTTGACCTGATTGCAAAATATTATATCGTTAAAAGGGAAGAGGGATCATTTGAGAAGGTATCTCCCTTCTTGATTGAAAAGACATTAAAGTCGTTCGTTGGAGATGTTGCCACTGTTAAGAAACTGAGGTCTGGCGACTTATTAGTTGAAGTCAAGAACGCCAACCAAGTTGATAGTATTTTGAAGATGAAAGCTTTTGGGACTTTCCCAGTGACTGTGACTGCACATGCATCACTTAATAAATCTCGTGGGGTAATATCTGAATCTGATCTCTACCATACTACTGAGGAAGAGATTTTGGATCATTTGTGTGACCAGCAAGTTTCAGCTGTTAAACGTATAACAATACGGAAAGATGGGAATATAATTCCAACCAAACATCTTATACTGACTTTTGACAGGCCAACTTTACCAACACACGTGAAAACCGGGTACCTGAACTGTAAAATTCGACCATACATATCTAACCCACTTCGCTGCTTTAAGTGCCAGAGATATGGACATTCCCAAACGGCTTGCCGCGGGAAAATTGAAATCTGTGCACGTTGTGCAGGAACTGGGCATGGTAGTTCTGATTGCACTGCTCCTGAAAAGTGTGTGAATTGTGAAGGCTCACACCCATCTTTCTCCCGCAAATGTCCTCAGTTTGTGATGGAGAAAGAAATCCAGACTATACGTGCCAATCAGAATGTGTCATACTTTGAGGCGAAAAAACAGGTAGAAGCTCGGACTCCACGTGTGGGCGTAGCATATGCTGCTGCATGTAAAAAGTCAGTATGCAGTCAAAGTACACAAACTGAAACACTTGTCACATACCAGATTACCCCCACGTAGCTTGTCACAGACCAAATTACCATCACGACCATCTTCTTCGGAAAGTTCCAAAAAACCGATTCTTCTTAAAAAATCACTTGCAAAGTCAAAGGCACTTCAGGCAATTAAATTGAAGTCGGCAAAGGTTGGCGTTCCTAGAGGGAAACTTGCCAATCCTTTTAGTATCCTCGATTCACATAATGACTCGGATGAGGTAAGACTTTACCCATCTGATGATGAGGAGTGTTTTGAAGATCCTGACCCCACTTTCAACATATCTGTAAATAGTTAATGGCTTCTTTTGTTTCTTGGAACTGTCGCGGTTTTAGGTCTAGGAAGGATGATGTAAAGAATATCGTTTCTACTTACCATCCAGCATGTTTGGCCCTTCAAGAAACTTTCTTGAAGGATACTTATACATCTAAGATCCGTAGGTATAGTTGCATTAGGAAAGATGTTACCCGTGGTAATACAGTGTCTGGAGGAGTATGTCTTTTTATTTCTCATGATTACCCCAGCACTGTACTCAGACTACGCACATCTCTACAGGCTGTGGCTGCGAGACTTCATTTTCAGTCCCTTCTCACAGTCTGTTGCCTATACCTACCGCCACATGCTATCATCCGCCAAGAGGAGTTAAATGATCTGATAGACCAGCTTCCAGCTCCATTTCTATTGCTTGGTGACTTTAATGGGCACAGTACTATGTGGGGTAATGATAATACGAACCCTCGTGGGAGACAGATTGAAAAGTTGCTATCTGATCACTGTCTCTGTCTCCTGAATAATGAGGAGAAAACCTATTTTCATGAACCCACAAGAACATTTCATTCACTTGATTTAGCCATTTGTTCCCCTGTGCTTCTACCATACTTGAATTTTGCTGTTGGGAGTGATCTACATAACAGTGATCACTTCCCTATTCTCATTTCCCATGCTGGTATTGGTGGCGGGACCAACCGTCTACCTAATTACAAATACCATCGGGCAAATTGGGAAAAATTTACTGAGTTGGCTGGTATAACAGGAACAATGGTGAACAGTGAGGATGTTGATACTGCTGTTCAAAATGTCACTGAAGCAATTTTAAATGCTGCTGACTCCTCCATTCCTAAGACATCATCTAGAACACTGCGACACTGTAAAACATGGTGGAATGCAGATTGTCTGTCTGCATACAAGAAGCAAAAGAAGCTATGGGGTATCTTTCGCAGATACCCAACTACAGGAAACCTTATCGCCTTTAAAAAGGCTAAGGCAGTTGCTCGTAAGGTTAGACGTCAAAGCCAGAAGGATTCTTGGATAAGTTATGTCTCTTCAATTACATCCAAAACATACAGTAAACAGTTGTGGAAGAAGGTTAGAGCAGCCAACGGTTTGTATCCGGAATATTCTTGCCCGATACTTCAAACCGGAGCTGCTGTGTTCTCTTCCCCTGAAGATGTTGCTAACCTTATCGGTGAAACTTTTGAAAGGGTATCCAGTTCCGATTCTTATAGTCCTACTTTTCTAGTGACTAAGAATCGTGCTGAACGGACTGGAATTAACTTCAAAAGCAATATTGAATATTCCTACAACTTTGACCTTAAGATGTACGAATTGAAGAGCGCTTTATCTAAAACCCATAACACCAGTCCAGGTCCAGATGGGATCAGTTACCAAATGCTTCGCCATTTAAGTCCAGATTCTCTTTTTAACATCCTTTTTCTCTTTAATAGAATCTGGAAGGAGAACATCTTTCCTACCTTGTGGCGGGAAGCTACCGTAATCCCCATTCTGAAACCTGGAAAGGATCCCAAGGATCCTCTGAACTATCGACCGATAGCCTTAACGAGCTGCCTTTGTAAGACCTTTGAACGTATTGTAAACGCCCGACTCTCTTACATGTTAGAAAAAGACGGATGTATTTCACCTCTCCAGAGTGGATTCCGACGAGGGCGGTCCACTCTTGATAACATCGTGAAACTAGAAACAGATGTTCGCAATGCCTTTGTGCAGAGGAATCATCTAGTTTCAATCTTTTTCGACATTGAGAAGGCGTATGATCATACGTGGCGATATGGTATCCTGCAAACTCTATTTAATTTTGGTTTTAGGGGTAATCTTCCCCTTTTTATTCAAAATTTTTTATCATCTCGTATTTTTAGAGTTCGCATTGGAACTACATTTTCAAATTATTTTAACCAATCTGAGGGAGTTCCTCAAGGTTGTGTTTTAAGTGTCACCCTTTTTAATCTACACATCAGCAACATCCTTCATGTCCTTTCACCCTTTGTTCATGGAACTTTGTATGTTGATGATTTGCAAATCTCATGTCAAGGATCAAACATGCGCTTAATTGAACGTCAATTACAAACTGCTGTTAACAGACTTGTAGAATGGTGTGAACAAAACGGCCATACATTGTCACCATCTAAAAGCAGTTGCATCCACTTCTGTAGGAGGAGGGGTCTTCACCCTGACCCTGAAATTCACATACGCAATTCTCCCATCCCAGTCGTGAATCAGATAAGATACCTGGGAGTCATTTTCGACAGCAAGTTGAATTTTCTCCCACATATTTTATACTTGCGCAAGAAGTGCGATAGGTCGCTTAATATCCTCAAAGTACTCTCAAATACTTCTTGGGGTGCTGACCGCACTTCTTTGCTGCGTATTTACCAATCTTTAATCTTATCTCGCATTGATTACGGATCTGTTGCGTATGGGTCTGCAGGAGCATCCCTTCTACGAAGATTGGATACTGTCCATCACACTGCTGCCCGCATTTGTTCAGGTGCATTTCGCACTTCACCCATTGAAAGTCTGTTGACAGAGTGTAGTCTACTTCCACTTGACTTGAGACGTAAAAAATTAAGCGCCAACTACTACTGTAGAATTATGTCTGATCCTTTTCACCCTTTACGTAAGGTGAGACTTGATGCCTATCTTGGTAGGTTATACGATGCTCGCCCATCGAACATCCGACCGTTTTCTGAAAGAGCGAAATCCATCTTATTGGATGCAGCTCTAAGTGACGTTGTTACCCAAACATTTACCACTCAATCCTTTCCACCGTTGAACATTCCATCTTTCCACTTTCTCAATCCATTTGCGATGTATTGCAAGGCAGACACTGCCCCAGAAATTATGCAACAAATCTTTTGTGATCACCGCTCTCAGTATGCTGACTATGAAGCAGTATTTACTGATGGATCTAAAGCAGGTGAACGTGTTGGCTGTGGTACTGTGTCCGACACATCCACAGTCGCTTTTTCACTTCATAAATCCTGCTCGGTTTTCACTTCTGAGATGACAGCAATTTCTTGTGCACTGCTGCATATCTCACTCTGCAACAATCGCAAATTTTGTGTGTATACTGACAGTTTAAGCTCCCTGTCGAGTCTGAAGCACTTTAAGACCAATAGTCATCCAATTGCTTTTGACATTTTGTCAAAATTACACACACTTGAGAGGAAAGGATTTACTATATTGTTCTGCTGGGTACCTAGTCACATGGGAATTTCAGGAAATGAATTGGCTGATTCTGCTGCTAAAGCGGCTTCAATCCCGCTGCAGCAGCCAGTTCCCTACCAAGATATTAAGACTTCAATTCACAAGTTTATATTGTCCTTACGTCAAGAAACATGGGATTTGCAGGTTAATAACAAACTTCATTTTATCAAAAATCATCTTCTTAAATGGCCAGTTAATCCAATGCGTCGGACAGATGTCAAACTGACTCGTCTGCGCATTGGTCACACCCGATTGACGCATCGACATCTATTGCTGGGAGAAGATCCACCTGTTTGCGATATTTGTCGTTGCGATCTTACGGTGGTTCATATTTTGATTTCTTGTCCTAAGTTTCAGACGCATCGTCTTAGGTTTTTTAAGAATACCACTTTAAGTCTTCAGGATTTGATAGGGGAAACTCCCCATCCAAATCTTTTTGCTTTTTTAAGATCAATCGGGTTTTTAAATCATATTTAATGTTTTTGTTCATATCTAGTTTTAAACCTTTTTAAACCACTTCATTTTTTAAAATGAGTTTTAACACATTTTATTCCTTTTATTATATCATATCTTACCTTCATCTATTTATAACTCATCACCCATTCTAGTTTCTTTTATCGTTTGTTTGGCGCAGCATGGCCCTTGTGTTGCCTTTGCGCCATAAAACAACAAATAAACAAACAAACAAACTTGGCAATGGTCGGACATTGTTTGAATTTATGCAAATGTATTCCGGCTATAAAATGTACAGCAATGCAGAAGAAGGATTTAACGTGGATCAATTATTGCTAATAATTGCAAATAAACGATATCCTTTGTATTCGCAATTGATATCCTCTAAATTAGAACGTTCATTGTTAAAAGACAAACTAGAGGAATGTAATGTATATACTGCTGTAAAAGGCATTTCTGATGTGAATTGCAGCATGCCAAGAAAAGTTTTGTTGAATTACGATTGTGCCTGTGTTTTGGCAAATTACTTTTATCAAAATGATTTGTTAAGTGTAATTATAGCTTTTTGTAATTAGTGCCCTACACTTCTTTTTTGAATATATTGTTGATTATGTAACTGTACATATAATTTTACCTATGTTTCGCCGACCAAACGGTATGGTGGTTAGCGTGCTAGCTTCTAGACCGCGAGGTTGCGGGTTCGAGTCCCGTATTAGGCATGGGTGTTTGTAGATGTATGTTGGCTTGTCTAATGACGAAAGTTTCGGCGCATTATAGCCCTCGTGTTGCTGACGGCGCCAGATAATCTGAAAACAACCAACCAATTACCTATGTTTCAAAGATTAAAACTTGTATGCGTTCTTTAAAAATGTTTTTTTATTTTGCTCAAAAATTTATATCATATACATGTAATAAAACATATCAGGATTTAATAAATGAATTATTTGAATTTTCATGTTTAGTTTTTTTTTCAATAACATACCAGATATCTAAAAATTGCTTTTACCTCTAGCATTCCAGTTCCAATAAAGGAGGAAAATTTCGCCTAATATATCGCTAAAAAACAAGTCTCCATTCTTTAAATAGAGTGCTGTATTTTAAGATGAAATTGCAAAAGCACATTATACATTTGATTTTCACATAGATCTGGTCACTCACAATTAGCTTAATGTAATGTAGTTAACTCGTGGATTGAACGTGCCAAATCTATCATGAAGAAAACTATTGATATTTTGTTAGATATAAGCAAGTAGATTTTATGTTTGACTTTGAGTGATGTATTAAAGTGGTAATAAAAATAACCCAATAAATTGTAATGTAGGGAGCTCGTGAAGTGAACATGCCTAAACTATCGATATTTTGTTAGATATAAACAATTAGATTTTATGTTTGCCTTATTCCTGGCTTTAAATGAAGTAATATATTGGAAGTAAAAAATAAAAAAACAATGAAATGTCAACTGTACTAATCGTTCCCAACCGGTCACCTTCTCAAGTACTGACCGCAGCACATATTGCTTGACTTCGGTGACCGAATAGAAGCATGTACGTTCCGCGTGGTATAAACGTGACCACGGAAAATTATTAGGTAAAAGCAATTTATCCATGGGAGGCAGATACAAAATCTCTAGTCGTTATATAGAAACAAATAGTTCCAAATGTAACACCGTACATGGCATTTCAACAACATACCACCAAATGCATGATCCATCTGTTTCAGAGATGTCCTTAGTTTTCGTATTCCTTAAAGTTTGCACATAAACAGGCAGACGTTTCACATAATTAAATATGTCCATGTTTACTATAATGATCAAGCACAAATCGAGATGACAGAGAAGGTCACTTTTGTATTCAATTCCTCAAACGAGAGTTCAAGAATTAGAATTGGGCAGCTACAAATAAAGGACTCCTCTTTCCCTGTAATTGTAACACGGCAATATTAGCTTTAAACGTTTGTTTGAGTAAATTTTATTGTATTGAGTCCAGAAAATGTTATGAAACAGTCAACATGTCAAGCAAAGTGTGTCATATTTGGGCCCTGAAAAGAGCCGTTTGTTAGGATGGGAGCTATAACTTCCAACAACATAAAAGACCTACTGAATATAAAATTGCATGTAAAAATGTAGCGATCTGCCTGTATTGTTTACATATTTCATCCTTGCAACCACTTGGTGAACCAGCCCGCATATAGGGTTAGAAACCCAGTCAAAAAGCGCCAAGAAAGAGGCGAGAGTCAGGTCTTACTCTCAGAGCTCTAAATCTGAGAATGCGAAGACTTTACTTTTTAATATTACAATTAACGGAGTGCTGATCCGAAGATGCTATACTCTCTGATATGAAGGGTGGGATAAATTGAAGGACGAAATATCGGAACTGGCATACAATAAAAGCAAAACATGACACCACACTTGGTACAGGAGCTGGCTTGGATCACCTTCCAATAGAAAGCGAGGAAAAGGCACGTGGGAGGAGCTAAACTAAGCACAGGGCAGTGGAGTCCAAACTGGTGGGAAATCCCTGATAAATTGTATAACTGGTAAAAAGAAGGATGCATTATCCTCGGTCCAGTCGTAACAATCTTGAAGGTCGGAAAACTCATCCATAATGAAACCGTGAGTGAATAAAAATGCAACGTAGCATTTATCATTGAGTTGGCAAGATTCAAGACCAGAGCCTGCTTGAGAATCTTTAGAGGAAGTCTGAATGGGGGTCAGAACAACTGATTCAGTCGCCTTGTTGACTGTGGTTTCAATTGTTTGACAGACAGCATTTGCATAGGTCTTAGTTATACTTTTGATAATCAGGGGACGAGGAACAAATCTGGTACAGTGAGAATTTAGAGGGGGAGGTTTGGTAGCCTTGGTGACCGTCTGAGGGTTGGTAAATAAAGCTCTACGAGTCGGACAGGAGAGAGAAGAGCTTGCATGATTTTGGCCACAGTTGCAGAAAAGCTTTGGGCCATTTTTGACTGGGCATGCACGACTACTGTGTTCAAGAGAGCAGTGTCGGCATCTGATGGGAGAGGTACATTCAGCAGCAAGGTGGGCACCCCAATGCTGACACTTGTAGCATTGTTGGGGTCCGCTCGCCTTCCTGCCTATGAGGGGTTCAATTCTGACTTTGGTGTATAACATGGTACGCCAGGATAAAATGTCAGATTGATTTTCAGTGAAAGGGAACTCCAAAATAAAAAGGGGCATCTTATGCCCATTACGGCGTTTCATCTGAATGGGGGAAAACTCTGGTTTCTTCCAGACCAGCCAGTCGGCTATGTCCAAAATAGAGGATTTGATATTTAAACCTCGAACAACAACTTTGAAGGAGCGAGGTGGGCTAAGAGGGAAAGAGATATCAGTAGATTTGGCGCCAGAAATGTTGGCCAGATTTGCCTCATCATACTGGATAGCATTGGTGAGATTAAGAATGAATCTGGGCGATTCAGCTTCACCTGAATCAGCAGCAGTGTTAACTATAACAGGGGAGTTAAGCACTGGAATCTCAGGGATAGAAATGTCATCAAGCCGCTCCTCCAAATTAATGGGTACTTCATTGGTACCCGGCACTGGAACAACAGCTATCCGCTCATCCATATTAATGGGTACTACAGGGGTACTAGCAAAGGAAACATCAATCGGCTCATCCACCTTAGTGTGAACTACAACAGGAACATGGCAAACTGCCTTAGCAGATGCAGGCTTAGGTTTGATAGCTTTGCGCCTCACCATTTCAGAAACGTCAGTAAAAACCAACAAATGGGAATGATGAAGAACGATCGGTAACAGGTCCGACTAGCTCGTGATTCTGATCATGATTTGATTGGGAATGCGAAGACTGGAAAAATGCAACCTTTTATAGGTATGGTTGCGGAGAGTGAGGTGGTCCAATTGCAAAGCAGGAGGGAGGAGCTTAGGAAATAACTAGTGTAATTTTGCTCCAAAAAAAAAAATCGAAATATTGTCATCGACACATATATCGTTATATTTGTATCATGTAATGTTCCGAAGAAAGTATTGCATTAGGGCATAAAACTGAACTGGAATTAAAATGATAGCGTGTAAACGGACCAGTCGTGTGTTATTTTTGGGTCTTTAAAAGGGCCGTTTGAGAAACTATTAAATCAAGCAATTTTGTGTTGAAGTTGAAAAATACAAGGGTTGGAATAATAGCGCTCATTTACAAAATTTAAAGCAAAAATAATGTGGTGTTTTCTTCAGATTATTAATTTAAAATATTAATGAGGAAGCATAAAATTCTTTTCAAATTGGAATAAAAAAAACTTTCTTTTATTTTTCCTTCAAATTTTATTAATGAGTTGGTGTTACTCTTGTAATGCCTGGTTTAAAATTTCATATGTTCTAAAACAATACTTTGACAGGTATTGCATTTGAAAAAATGAAGCATTAGTGCTGAGAAGCAGGGACAGACTAACGATCAATTTTAAAATTGTTCAACTTCTGCAATTTTTTGAAAATGTGATGTTTTTTCTCAGTTCTCGTCGCTTTTTCTTGAAGTTCATTTCTTTTGCTTAGAAGCTGTGCCATGTCTGAGTTAATCGTTTAAAGTAATTTAATAGCAAGCTGACCCTACCAGTTTCCTCTGCTCGGTTTTGCCGTGTCGCCATTGGTCCACCTTTCATTCTGCAACTGTACCTATAAAAGGTTGCATTTCCACCTGATTTTACATCAGTTCGACTCTAGACTCTGAAGCGACCAGATCTCTCTCAGAGCTGTCTACCCATAGATCTCGGATTATTGCAGATTCACCTTGAACAAAATTACTGGTAAAAAATGTATTCATATTAGACTTGCATTTGTGTTTACATTTCTCTTTAGGGTTTGCTGTTCCCAGACCTCAGTATCTGGATCGTCCAGTTGTTTTTCCCTCCCAATCATAAATTCCACGGATTTCGGTAGTGGTGTTGGGCTCTAAAGCGTGGCTTCGTTCATTGCTTAGGTCAGACCACTTGCCACCCACCTATTTTCTTGGTAACAGAATTAGGTGGGTTCATTGTCTATCCTGGTCCCTCAACTTGTATTTTAGGTACCCCATTTTAAATTACTGACGTGTATCTTAGTATAATAAACAGCAAGTATATTTTTTGTTTGGCTTTTTCCTGTATTTGACCCATAATGCTTGTATCCGATGATCGAAAGATAGCCGGTATGACCGTGTCAACGCTTCCGCATACTTTCTGTCGCAATATCTTCATAAATTTTGTTGTAAGACGCATGAATTTCAAGTATACAGAAGTATTGGTAACACATAAACAAATATTAAAGGGAAAGTCATATGATTTTTTTTTTTACAGTTTAAAAAATTTTAATGAACTAAATATTAATCTTTAACCTTTAGTAATCTTAAAAGATACTTTTATTTTCAACTTCAAATTTTTACCAGTGGGCTGATATTGCTGTTGCTATTCCTAAAGAAAATACCTTTGGTTTTGAAACAATATTCCGACCGATATAGAATTTGACAAAAAAATAAAGGCACTTTTCTCTTAAGATTGAAACGTACCAATCTTAAGTTTAATCGTTTGATTACAAAAGTAAAATGGAATATTCAAACTTTTGAAAATGCTTTAATTTTTTTTTTTTTTTTTACAGATATCATGCCTGAAAACACTTCTGTTCACAGTGTATTGTACGAAGAAGAATGGGATTTGAGTGAGATCCAACTGATCCTGCAACGTGACCCTTCTTCGGCCAACGAAGTAGAAGGCAGTCAATCCCCCCTGCTTCGGGTTCTGACGGACCGAAGATGCTCGATCGCCATCGTCAAGCTTCTCCTCTATTATGGCGCAGATCCTAATTTCCAGTTCTGTCATGGCGGCCCAACACCTCTCATCAATGCCCTACATTGCAGGAACAGACTTGAAACGATCAGAACATTGGTAGAAGGAGGTATGTAAAAACATAAATTAATATGTAAACGCTTTTCTACAACAATTTTTAAGGGAGCCTTTTATTAGACCGAAATATTTCCATGTACGCTGAATTGTCAATTTTTTGTTGCTTCCTCATATCCCATTCCTACATCTTACATTACATCTTAAAAGGTAATTTAACTGTTTCAAAAATCTTTTTGTCAAAATAATTATGAACTGATTTCAGAGATTAAGTTTGTCCCATCTGCATTTACAGAAGAAAATGACAAAATTATTCATTACTTTTAAATTAGATAAAAGGATTCTGAATTGCATATCCAAAACTTCATTTCGTGTACATTTGGATAGATTAGAAATTTAAGTTAATTCCTTTAACGCGGTAGTATTGTAAGATAACCTTCTGTTAAGATTTAAAATAGCAGTATTTCCATTTAAATATTCATAAAAGGTTTGCCAATATTGGTAACTAGTAAATATATTTAACTCTGTTATTTGAATTATTTTAGATTTAAGACTTTCCTTAATTAAAGTTGTAATTTTAATTTTACCTAGGAGCCAGAGCCGATCTTCCGGACGATTCGAGTCTGTCTATAGCACTTGCTCTGAATGCGGAACTGGAAGTTATCAGATTGTTGCTTATTGCCGGCGGAGATTTGCACAGTGCTAACATTTCAGGTCAAAGCCCACTCTTCCACGCTTTGGGACACTTCAACGTTAGTATCTTTACATTTCTCCTCGATTACCTGGATATGAACGTCAACACTGCCAAAAACCAGTGCGGTGGCTCACTTCTGCACAGTGCCCTGTGCATTAACGGATGTACGGCAGTTTTCGTCAAATTCTTGATTAGCAGTGGCATAGATGTTGATTCAGTAGATGAATTTGGTGACACGCCACTGCATAAAGCGGTGCAAAATCAGACAGGTCATCCGAGCGTAGTTGAAATTTTGCTGAGAAGAGGTTCCCACGTTAATGTCATAAACCGAAATGGTCTCAGTCCTTTGGACCTAGCAATAGAAAACGGATGCAGCCTTGCTATCGTTCAATTGCTGTTGAAGTATTGCTTACTTGAGAAGCCGGACTTCAACATCGAGGACTGGACTCGTGAACACGAACTCCAAGGAATGTTGTCAGAATACGCAATTAAATGTGAGCAGGAATTGCATAGAATGAAGTCAGATAATCTTGGCAATGGTCGGACATTGTTTGAATTTATGCAAATGTATTCCGGCTATAAAATGTACAGCAATGCAGAAGAAGGATTTAACGTGGATCAATTATTGCTAATAATTGCAAATAAACGATATCCTTTGTATTCGCAATTGATATCCTCTAAATTAGAACGTTCATTGTTAAAAGACAAACTAGAGGAATGTAATGTATATACTGCTGTAAAAGGCATTTCTGATGTGAATTACAGCATGCCAAGAAAAGTTTTGTTGAATTACGATTGTGCCTGTGTTTTGGCAAATTACTTGGATCAAAATGATTTGTTAAGTGTAATTATAGCTTTTTGTAATTAGTGCCCTACACTTCTGTTTTGAATATATTGTTGATTATGTAACTGTACATATAATTTTACCTATGTTTCAAAGATTAAAACTTGTATGCTTTTTTTCCAAATGTTTTTTTATTTTGCTCAAAAATTTATATCATATACATGTAATAAAACATATCAGGATTTAATAAATGAATTATTTGAATTTTCATGTTTAGATTTTTTTTTTCAATAACATACCAGATATCTAAAAATTGCTTTTACCTAGCATTCCAGTTCCAATAAAGGAGGAAAATTTCGCCTAATATATCGCTAAAAAACAAGTCTCCATTCTTTAAATAGAGTGCTGTATTTTAAGATGAAATTGCAAAAGCACATTATACATTTGATTTTCACATAGATCTGGTCACTCACAATTAGCTTAATGTAATGTAGTTAACTCGTGGATTGAACGTGCCAAATCTATCTTGAAGAAAACTATTGATATTTTGTTAGATATAAGCAAGTAGATTTCATGTTTGACTTTGAGTGATGTATTAAAGTGGTAATAAAAATAACCCAATAAATTGTAATGTAGGGAGCTCGTGAAGTGAACATGCCTAAACTATCGATATTTTGTTAGATATAAACAATTAGATTTTATGTTTGCCTTATTCCTGGCTTTAAGTGAAGTAATATATTGGAAGTAAAAAATAAAAAAACAATGAAATGTCAACTGTACTAATCGTTCCCAACCGGTCACCTTCTCAAGTACTGACCGCAGCACATATTGCTTGACTTCGGTGACCGAATAGAAGCATGTACGTTCCGCGTGGTATAAACGTGACCACGGAAAATTATTAGGTAAAAGCAATTTATCCATGGGAGGCAGATACAAAATCTCTAGTCGTTATATAGAAACAAATAGTTCCAAATGTAACACCGTACATGGCATTTCAACAACATACCACCAAATGCATGATCCATCTGTTTCAGAGATGTCCTTAGTTTTCGTATTCCTTAAAGTTTGCACATAAACAGGCAGACGTTTCACATAATTAAATATGTCCATGTTTACTATAATGATCAAGCACAAATCGAGATGACAGAGAAGGTCACTTTTGTATTCAATTCCTCAAACGAGAGTTCAAGAATTAGAATTGGGCAGCTACAAATAAAGGACTCCTCTTTCCCTGTAATTGTAACACGGCAATATTAGCTTTAAACGTTTGTTTGAGTAAATTTTATTGTATTGAGTCCAGAAAATGTTATGAAACAGTCAACATGTCAAGCAAAGTGTGTCATATTTGGGCCCTGAAAAGAGCCGTTTGTTAGGATGGGAGCTATAACTTCCAACAACATAAAAGACCTACTGAATATAAAATTGCATGTAAAAATGTAGCGATCTGCCTGTATTGTTTACATATTTCATCCTTGCAACCACTTCCCCTCAGGGGGTTTACTTTCTATGAGTAAATACGGGCTTCACAACCCCGGGGCTCCCTAGTGATCTATCCCTCCTTCTGTTTTACCTTCTTTTTTGGGTTCTGTATTTATTGTTCGGCTTCTCTTCCTTCCCTCGTTGTGGTTACCTCTTCAGAGGTGAGGGCTCCCCTTGAGAAGCTTTGTGCCGCTCTGTTGCTATCAGCTTCTCTCGGGGATTATATCACCCACGTGTTTGCCGTGCGTGGAGACCCGTGTCTCTGGAAAGGGGGATCCTGGTAGTTGAGGGGCGACATACTGTCCCAATACACTACTTTGGCCCTTGCTTCAGATAAACGGGAGGTACACATTGGTCCCGTGTGTATCAATCGGCTGGTCGTCCGACTTCGTCGGCGGCTAGGGATCAAGCGTCCGGCTCGTCTGCTGGGAACCTCGTTAAGGGTGGAGGCTTCTACAGGGACGAGTCGTTCGCGTATAGGCACTGGTTAACCCGATAGAGTCATGCTGTGCGTAACAGTTCTGTTGATATTTTGTTTTCTTTTATGATTTTTGTTGCTTGCCGGCAGGCTCTATCCCCGATAATGAGGTCTCCATGGTGGGTGGGACTCTAGTGCCCGAATTTTTTATCCCTACTTTCATGGAAAGTAAATCTACTATTTTTTCTCCCCCTAGTGGGGAGCAACAAAGACAAGTCTCTTCATCACATCCAAGTTCTCTGAAATTCTTTATTGTACATCGAGTGGAGGGTTCTTTCGAAAAGGTTTCTCCTTTTTTAATTGAGAAAGCTTTAAAATCGTTCGTTGGAGATACAGCTTCAGTAAAAAAACTGAAGTCTGGAGATCTGTTAGTGGAGGTCCGCAATGATCAACAAGCCAAGAGCATATTAAAAATCGACAATTTTGGAACATTCCCTGTAACTGTAACAGCTCATGGATCTCTTAATAAATCTCGTGGTGTTGTGTCCGAGTCGGACCTTTACCATACAGCGGAGGACGAGATTCTTGATCACCTACGTGATCAACACGTTTCGGCCGTCCACCGCATAACAATACGACGAGATGGGGATATCATCCCCACTAAGCATTTGATCCTAACTTTTGACTTACCCACTTTACCGTCGCACGTAAAAGCAGGCTATCTGAATTTCCAAGTACTTCCGTATATTCCGAACCCACTACGCTGTTTCAAGTGCCAGAAATTTGGTCACTCGCAAACAGCTTGCCATGGGAAAACGGAAATATGCGCACGTTGTGCAGGTATTGGACATGGTAGTGCTAACTGCAAAGCACCCGAGAAGTGTGTCAATTGTGATGGCACACATCCGTCATACTCTCGATCATGTCCACAGTGGGTAAAAGAAAAAGAAATACAAACAGTACGAGTAAACCAAAATAAGTCGTATTTCGATGCTAAAAAAATTGTTGAATTGAGGACTCCACGCGTTGGTGTTGCTTATGCTGATGTTTTGAAAAAAACATTCAGCAGCAAAAGCACACAAACAGACTCTCCTGTATCATCTCTCATTAAATTACCTCAACGGTCATCTACAGAGGTTGTTAAACGACCAACGACTTTAAAGAAATCTTTAGCAAAATCAAAAGCTTTGCAGACACTGAAGCTGAAATCTGCCAAAGGGGGACCTTCTCGAGAGAAACCCTCTAACCCTTTTACTATCCTTCGTTCCTTTAGGGAGGCAGATGTGGTGAAACTTCACCCATCTGATGATGACGAGGATATTAGTGAAGATCCTGACCCCCCTTTTAAATTTGCATCAAGTAATTAATGGCTTCTTTTGTTTCTTGGAACTGTCGCGGTTTTAGGTCTAGGAAGGATGATGTGAAGAATATTATTTCACTTTACCATCCAGCATGTTTGGCCCTTCAAGAAACTTTCTTGAAGGATACTTATATATCTAAAATCCGTAGGTATAGCTGCATTAGAAAAGATGTTACCCGTAGTAATACAGTGTCTGGAGGAGTATGCCTTTTTATTTCTCATAATTATCCCAGCACTGTAATCACACTACGCACATCTCTACAGGCTGTGGCTGCGAGACTTCATTTACAGTCCCTTCTCACAGTCTGTTGCCTATACTTACCGCCACATGCTATCATCCGCCAAGAGGAGCTGAATGATTTGATTGACCAGCTTCCAGCGCCATTTTTATTGCTTGGTGACCTTAATGAACACAGTACTATGTGGGGTAATGATAATACGAACCCTCGTGGGAGACAGATTGAAAATATGTTATCTGATCACTGTCTCTGTCTCCTGAATAATGAGGAGAAAACCTATTTTCATGAACCCACTAGAACATTCCATTCACTCGACTTAGCCATTTGTTCCCCTATACTTTTGCCATACTTGAATTTTGCTGTTGGGAGTGATTTACATAATAGTGATCACTTCCCTATTCTCATTTCGCACACAGGTAGTGGTAGCGTGAACATCCGTCTACCTACATACAAATACCACAAGGCGAATTGGGACAGATTTACTGAGTTGGCTGTTGTAACAGGAACAATGGTGGACAGTGAGGATGTTGATACTGCTGTCCAAAATGTCACTGAAGCAATTTTAAATGCTGCTGACTCCTCCATTCCTAAGACTTCACCTAGAACACTGCGGCACTGTAAATCATACTGGAATGCAGACTGTCAGTCTGCATACAAGAAACAAAAGAAGCTATGGGGTATCTTCCGCAGATACCCAACTACAGGAAACCTTATCGCCTTTAAAAAGGCTAAGGCATTTGCTCGTAGAGTTAGACGTCAGAGTCAGAAGGACTCTTGGATAAGTTATGTATCTTCAATTACATCCAAAACATCAAGCAATCAGTTGTGGAAGAAGGTTAGAGCAGCCAACGGTTTGTATCCGGAATATTCTTGTCCGATACTTCAAACCGGAGCTGCTGTGTTCTCTTCCCCTGAAGATATTGCTAACCTTATAGGTGAAACTTTTGAAAGTATATCCAGTTCCGATTCTTATAGTCCTGCTTTTCTTGTGACTAAGAATCGAGCTGAACGGACTGGAATTAATTTCAAAAGCAATATTGAATATTCCTACAACTGTGACCTTAAGATGTACGAATTGAAGAGTGCTTTATCTAAAGCACATAACACCAGTCCAGGTCCAGATGGGATCAGTTACCAAATGCTCCGCCATTTAAGTCCAGATTCTCTTTTTAACACCCTTTTTCTCTTTAATAGAATCTGGAAGGAGAACATCTTTCCTACTTTGTGGCGGGAAGCTACTGTAATCCCCATTCTGAAACCTGGAAAGGATCCCAAGGATCCTCTGAACTATCGACCGATAGCATTAACGAGCTGCCTCTGTAAGACCTTTGAACGTATTGTAAACGCCCGACTCTCTTACATGTTGGAAAAAGATGGATGTATTTCACCTTTCCAGAGTGGATTCCGACGAGGGCGGTCCACTCTTGATAACATCGTGAAACTAGAAACAGATGTTCGTAATGCCTTTGTGCAGAGGAATCATCTAGTTTCAATCTTTTTCGACATTGAGAAGGCGTATGATCATACGTGGCGATATGGTATCCTGCAAACTCTATTTAATTTTGGTTTTAGGGGTAATCTGCCCCTTTTTATTCAAAATTTTTTATCATCTCGTGTTTTTAGAGTTCGCATTGGAGCTTCATTTTCAAATTATTTTAACCAATCTGAGGGAGTTCCTCAAGGGTGTGTTTTAAGTGTCACCCTTTTTAATCTTCATATCAGAAACATCCTTCATGTCCTTTCACCCTTTGTTCATGGAACTTTGTATGTTGATGACTTGCAAATCTCGTGCCAAGGATCAAACATGCGCTTAATTGAACGTCAGTTACAAACTGCTGTTAACAGACTTGTAGAATGGTGTGAACAAAACGGCCATAAACTGTCACCATCTAAAAGCAGTTGCATCCACTTCTGTAGGAGGAGGGGTCTTCACCCTGACCCTGAAATCCACATACGCAATTCTCCCATCCCAGTTGTGAATCAGATAAGATACTTGGGAGTCATCTTCGACAACAAGTTAAATTTTCTCCCACATATTGTATACTTGCGCAAGAAGTGCGATAAATCGCTTAATATCCTCAAAGTACTCTCAAATACATCTTGGGGTGCTGATCGCACTTCTTTGCTGCGTATTTACAATTCGGTTATCTTATCCCGTATTGACTACGGATGCGTTGCGTATGGGTCTGCAGGAGTATCCCTTCTACGAAGATTGGATACTGTCCATCACACTGCTGCCCGTATTTGTTCAGGTGCATTTCGCACTTCACCCATTGAAAGTCTGTTGACAGAGTGTAGTCTACTTCCACTTGACTTGAGACGGAAAAAATTAAGCGCCAACTACTACTGTAGAATTATGTCTGATCCTTTTCACCCTTTACGTAAGTTGAGACTTGATGCCTTCCTTGGTAGGTTATATGATGCTCGTCCATCTAACATCCGACCATTTTCTGAAAGAGCGAAATCCATCTTGTTGGATGCAGCTCTAAGTGACGTAGTTACCCAAACATTTACCACTCAATCCTTTCCACCGTGGAATATTCCATCTTTCCACTTTCTCAATCCATTTGCGATGTATTGCAAGGCAGACACTGCCCCAGAAATTATGCAACAAGTCTTTTATGATCACCGCTCTCAGTATGCTGACTATGAAGCAGTATTTACTGATGGATCCAAAGGAGGTGAACGTGTTGGCTGTGGTACTGTGTCTTACACATGCACAGTCGCTTTTACACTTCATAAATCCTGCTTGGTTTTCACTTCTGAGATAACAGCAATTTCTTGTGCACTGCTGCACATCTCACTCTGCCACAATCGCAAATTTTGTGTGTATACTGACAGTTTAAGCTCCTTGTCAAGTCTTGAGCAATTTAAGAACAATAGCCATCCACTTGCCTTTGACATTTTGTCAAAGTTACACACACTTGAGAGGAAAGGGTTTACTATTTTGTTCTGCTGGGTACCTAGTCACAGGGGAATTTCAGGAAATGAATTGGCCTATTCTGCTGCTAAAGCGGCTTCAATTCCGCTGCAGCAGCCAGTTCCCTACCAAGATATTAAGACTGCAATTCAAAAGTTCATAGTATCCTTACGTCAAGAAACATGGGATTTGCAGGTTAATAACAAACTTCATTTTATCAAAAATCATCTTCTTAAATGGCCAGTTAATCCAATGCGTCGGACAGATGTCAAACTGACTCGTCTGCGCATTGGTCACACCCGATTGACGCATCGACATCTATTGCTGGGAGAAAATCCACCTGTTTGCGATATTTGTCGTTGCGATCTTACTGTAGCTCATATTTTTATTTCTTGTCCTAAGTTTCAGACGCATCGTCTTAGGTTTTTTAAGAGTACTAGTTTAAGTCTTCAGGATTTGATAGGGGAAACTCCCCATCCAAATCTTTTTGCTTTTTTAAGATCAATCGGGTTTTTAAATCACATCTAGTTTTTTAAACATTTCCATTTTTAAAAGTTTTATTAACATCTTCATCATTTTAGAAATGTGTTTTTAACATTCTTAAATTATATTATGTCACCTCTCATCATATTTATA